>NJRQ01000306.1:94626-129948 GCA_003063805.1 Aphaenogaster ashmeadi
AAATTTCATATGTAGGAATGAAATACATTATTAACATCACAGCAAAATATTATGGGAATGCTGTTATTTTTGAAAGTCTGACATACATCTTTAACCCCTGACGGACACACATGATTCGGGACCGCCCTCCCACGTCACACTGGGTCCATTGGACCCAGTCGCGTTTATTTTAGAAAATCTCGGCCTAGTTTACACCGTGCGTTTATGCCGCGGCCTATACCCCAAATTCGACCTAAATTATTTAGGCCGATCGCTGTAAACACTAATTTACGTCGAATTTGAGGTATAGGCCGCGGCCTAAACGCACGGTGTATACGTCGTAGCTATTGTGACTGTGACATCTGTACGACCTTCCTAAAAACCTTCAAACAATTACTAGAGTAGGAGACCTCGTTCTAATCCCGCTTTTGTTATTTTCTGAGAATCGAGAAGTGTGGCAGAGGACGCCAGTGTGTCCGTCAAGGATCAACATACTATTAATATATTATTTACTGAGATGTAACGAACAGATTCATACACAAGAAACCAAACTGATAAACTCTCAGAAACCAAATTGATAAATTCTATAAAATAAAGAATAGAGAACACATTGATGAAGTTATAATCCAATCATATATATGTTCTATGGAGTTGATCAGTCTAACTTTTAAAAGGCTCATGTATAGATTTAAGGAATAATATAAGACTTTAAAATTTGAATACAAAATATCTTTTTTTTCAATATCTGAAAGTTTTATTGGTGGAGAAGCACATAATAAAATTTTCAAATTACATATTTAAGTCTAGTATCACTAACGATAAAATGTATAAATTGTAGCAATAAAAGATGATGGCTGACTCCGATAAGGATACGATTCAGTGCTTAGTGTGCGACAATAAAATTGGAGTATCCACTAGAAACAGTGTACGCATTTTTGAGAAGTCGAGTTACACTGCGTCTGAGAAGCCACTTGTGGATGTTATATCAGCTGTTTTAGAAATTGATGTCACCAAGGAGTCTGTGCATTCTCTTGTCATTTGCAAAAAGTGTTTTAAATTGTTCAATGAGGTAAAGCAATTATGTAAACGGCAACCATTTGTGATACAGTTTCTTTGATCAGAAATTTATCAAATTGTTTAAAACATTTTTCTTTTTATGATTTTAGGTGGATGAACTTGAAAATAAATTAACTGAAATCAAACTGGAATTATGTAACAATTATAAAAAGACAGTTGGAGTTAAACAATTATTATGTGACATGCTTCAAAGTGAGGAAGAATATAATGATCATGATTATACAGATAATACAGAAAGTCAAAGTACTGTAATAGAGGTAAAATATCACAAAGTTTGATGAAAATTAATTATCATGTTATAGTTAAGTGATATATACATACAAACTTTACTGGTAATATTCATAGGAAGTACAAGAAAAAAAGGGTTATATAACAGAGGAAGGTAAGCAAGAAGAGGAAGAACAAGAATCACTTGTAGAATCAAAAGATGCTTCATTTGAAGAAGTAAATGAAACAAATAGTTCTGATGATAAAAAGAAATTGAAGAAGTACAAAATTAAAGGAGTTCATCCTCAAGAAACTGTATGTACAGAAGAATTCATATTCTTGTAGCATAAGTTACAAAGAATTATAGAATGTGGTATATTTTTAGGTTGTACTTAGAGATGAAGCTTTATGTTATACTTGCTTCTTATGTTCAAACGAGGAGGAGGAGAATGATAGAACTATTGTCACAGGAGATGCTAAAACTATTATAGCGCACATGAAAGACGTACACGACTTTCGCTTGTATATTTGCGACGTATGTGGACAGGATTTTAGAAAGAGAAACGAACTTTCCTTGCATCTCGACGATCATGTCGCGAAGGAGGAAGGAGACTTTCAGTGCGAAATATGTAATAGAATATTTAGTAACTTGCGATTATTCCGGATTCATAAAAGGATACATTATCCGCAAGTGAAATCATGGCCCTGTCAAACATGTGGAAAGAGATACAAGTATGATATTATGAAATTAAAATAAAGCTATATAAAATAAATCGGAAAGAGAGATAATTAATATATATATTTTTGTTTCAGTTCCAAAAATTTGTTAGAGGAACACATGAACATACACATAGGTGTTCGCCCGTACGTGTGCGAGACCTGTGGCAAAGACTTCGCATCCAAGTATACGTATAAAGCGCACATAAAAACACACGAGGTACGGCCTCGTCCATTTGAGTGCACTCAATGCAATAAAACGTTTTTGAGCCAGCAAAATTTGACTCAACATGAACGAACGCATAATGGCATAAAGGAATATATCTGCCATCAGTGCGGTAAGATATATATATATATATTTCATATAACATTTAATGTTTTTAATACTTTTTATATCGGTTCCAACAGTTATTAATACTTTTATGTTAATATTTTCTTATTCGCTTTTTAACAACCATCTTTCTTTAAAATTAAAGGTAAAGCTTTTACCTCATCTCACAATTTAGAGGTACATAACATAGTACATACCGGATATAAACCTTATATATGCCGAATGTGTGGTAAAGCATTTGCACGTAAAGCGGAAATACGTGATCATGAGAGAACTCACACAGGTGAGAAGCCTTATCAATGCGAGTTTTGTGGAGCAACATTTAGGTGAGTATTTAGGTGAGTAATAGAAATTATAGGATCATAACGATACAGTAATTCTCTGTACTTAAATTATTGCTCGCAAATGGTTAAAATCGCTACTGTTATTTGCAGTCAAAGATCGAATCTGCAATCTCATAAACGAGCGACACATTATAATGATAAACGTTATAAGTGTGACGATTGTGGAAAAGGTTTCAAAAGAAGAAGATTATTGGATTACCATATAAAAGCGGCGCACACCGGCGAAAGACCGTTCAAATGCGATGTTTGTGCAGCTACGTTTGTCTATCCTGAGCACTTCAAGAAGCATAGGCGTATACATACAGGCGAGAAACCGTTTCTTTGTGAGGTATGTTCTTTAAAATTATCATTAAAACACTGTATTTTCTCTATTTCTCATTCGGTAGATAAAAATTTTTTTTATGTTTAATTTGCATTTCTATACGCATATATCTTGTTTTAGGTCTGCGGCAAAGCATTCAATAGCAGAGATAACAGAAACGCTCATAGATTTATACATAGCGATAAAAAGCCGTATGAATGTTTGGTATGCGGCATGGGCTTCATGAGAAAACCATTACTTTATGCACACATGCAAGTTCAGGTAATACATGAGAACACGTTTTAATCTATTAATTATCGCGTTATGCACTGTAATATTATTTAATGTATAAAATATTCATGTATAAAATATTCATTATTTAGGGCCACTTAAATGATACCATAGTAGTAAACCAACCACGGCTGACAACGGAGGATGATCAAGTAATAACTATTCCTAATAATAATAGCGAAATATTGATGGAAGAAGTTGAGAGTGAACAGGTAATTTTTTGTATAAGGAATATAATTTGTATAGATATTAATTTTTTATATAATTCTATATGTTCAAGAGTAGAAAACGTACAAAAACATTCGTATCACATTTATTCTTGATTTAAGAAATGATTATTTTATTGTACGCAATGTACGATATTGTAAAGTGTACATCGTAACATGCGAAATTTTATCATGTAAGTATTATATATATTGTTGCTCATTTAGCTGGATGAAACTGGGTTATATGTGACCGAACTAAAAGATCATGTGATTATACAACAAGAAGAGGAAGATCAGGATGAAGAGAATGTATGTATATATAATGAAGAGGATGTTGTATTAAATATACCGGCAGAAGAAACTGTAAGCGGCGAAGTAGACCATCTTGTTGTCGAAGATCAGGTAGAATAACAAAATTTCTTAGAAGTTCACTAAATAATTTATTGCGTTAAACACTGCGTTTTGTTTCATAGATAAATTTTGTGCAGAGTGAAATTACAGAAGATAAACCCGAAGTTACTGAGCAAGTAGAAACGGTATATACTTATAATGAGAATGAAGAAGGTGAAACAATAGTTGTACCATCCGTTTCACAATATAAAGAAGGAGAAGACAAGAACGTACGATTGGTGCAAATCAGATTTCCAACGACTGTAGATGCAGAAGGCAGAAGCTGGTTGAGCTTAGTACAAAATACTTAATTTTTTCAACATTATCAGTAATATTGTAGAATTGGGATTATATGTATTGATTGGATATACTGTAATGCCATGTTATAAATCGAACAACAAACATTTACATTAGAACAGAATATTAATCATTTAGGCCTTATTTCAATTATGGAATCATTGCTGTAATGTTTTTATAATGAATTTAAATAAAAAATTGATGTATACTATCTCAGCTGTAACAAAATTAAAAAGTTAGATTTAATGCAAATTTAATTACTGTCCAATTATTTATCTTGATCATTACCATGTAACTTGGTTCAATATGCAGCGTTATAAAATTAATTTTAATTTAAATATCAGACGGTAAAATTTTTTATAATTCATTAAAGAACATTTTTTTTAAACATTTCTTTTTTGTCGCAATTCCTTTTACATATATATCTATAAGAAATTGTGATACGTATCATATATAAAATAAATGTTACTACTATTGAACAAGGAATATAATGAAATTAAATAAGGAATATAACTTATATTTTTACACTATGTCTTAAAGTCCAATTTTTATGATTTTTATACTAGCTTTAAATTTAAAAATTTAAATATTTAAAATTATATTTATTAAGCATCAATTTTTCCAACTACTTCAAACCATTGGCGTAAAGCATCACTCAGAACACCCGGTAATGTATTTATATCTCTAAGAATCATATAGAATGGAAATGGGAAATTATCCATATATGATTGAAGTGCTAACAATTTTCCTCCTTCAAACACAGGCATACGGATATCCAATATTGAATCCTAAAAAATAAACAATTAGCTCTTAATAACCGTTTTTTAATGTTTTTTAATAATATTTAAACTGGATAATAATATTTAAACTATTATTATCGCAATAATTATTAATAATATAATCATTTTAAAATATGATTAAGAATTACCTTGTTAATTGGATTGTCGATTACTATAAACACTAGGAAGATATCTGCAAGTCTGGCTCTCCTGACAGCATAATTCACTTTTTGTTTTCCTTCTGAAAATATCCCTCTGCCATCCGATAGTATTACCAGCAGTCTAGCATTGTCGGATGAAGCACGCTGACTTTCGAACATGTCTACTGTAAAATCGACTAATTCCCCGACCCTCGTCTTTTTTTGATCAAACTTTATCTCTTGTATTAGCCTATAAACAAAAAGATACGTAAAATGGCTGCAGAATTCCAATTTTCACATTATCACATAAAACAAAATAGGATTATTCTAATTAAGTAAAGTTTAAACAGCTATAATAAGTTTGAATGTGTGAAGTGAAGTAGCGACTAAGATTAACATCGTTTATCTAATTTTATTTCCCGAATCATACATTTAATTTATATTTAATTAAATATTAAATGTTTAGAGATTATGTAAAGAATACCTAGATCCACTTTGTTCTGTGAAAGCTTCTCCTAAAGGATGCAACACTTTCACCTGCTCCCCGAAGCTTATGACACCAAGTTGTCCTACTTCCAGATATGTCATAGCCTTACTAATCAGCGATAAGGATTCGAAAGCCAATTCTTTGGAATGATTATCTGCCATGCTGCTGGAATCGTCTAATGCGAGGACGATCTGATAATCACGTTTCGACGGTTTCGTACGTCTGAGCCAGATTTTATCCTTGCGAAATTGACTAGCTATATAAGGAATGATTTTTCGCATATTGATGCGTTTGCCCGTTTTATAATCGCCCTTTAATCTTGATGCCTGCGTGGGCTCCAACACTAATCTTAATTTTTCAGACAAATCTCTAGCGGCTGCATCCGTGACAGAACACAGACAATTCCATGCGGCTGTAGCTTCTTCCGTGGAGGGCACCTGCGTCCATTCGCTCAACATCCTTTCCACTTCGAATCGCTGTCTTTCCGCGTAACTGGAGCCAAGATCACTCTCTTCCATACTCCATTCCATTGTATGAAATGTAGATTCATTTCCTCTCTGTACATTCATGGTCTTCACTGTTTCTCCCTCCAATTCAACCGTTGTTTCCGTCTGACTGTCCTCCACATTGTTTCTTTTACCATCGGGATCCTTTTTGCATTTGTTATCTGCAACCTCAGAGACCTTTTCGGATTTCTGCTCACTTATTTTATCATCCGCCGCATCGTTCTCCTTATCTTCGTGCATCTCTACGTCCATAGTGTCGTCCTTTTTCTCTTCCTCATTTTCATTTTTATCCGTGTTGGAAGCTTGTTGTCTGACCTGATCTTCTGTTGCGGCATCGAGTGTGTAATCATCAAATCTTTCGTCAGAATCCTTGATATGTTGAGCCAACTCGGCCTTGTCGCCATCAGCGTTGCTTGGATCATCCTTCTTCTTGTCCTTCGAGACTTCGTCCTGCGTGTAGATCGTCTTCAACTTCTTCAGCGTCGGCTCAAATCTATCCAACAGACTGCGATCCTCGTTGCTCTCACCTGGATTCTTTCTCTTCTCAACTGGTTCCGTCACAGTATTGTTCTGCGGTGCCGAAACAGTTTCCTGCTTAGATGATCCTGAATGTCCGCTCTCCTGTTGTGCCGATTGCGATTGACCTGTACCTTTATCATTACTGTCCTCTTGAGTATTCTCGGCTGAAGTTTCCTGTTGATCCTTTGCATTCGGTTGTTGCGCTACCGTGTCCCGTGAACCATCCGTCGTTTCTTCAATTTGTTGTGCAGCATCCATTTCTTTGCTCGCATCATTTGCACTTGGCGCTGCTTTTTCCTGTAGTTTTTCCGTTTCTTCATCTTGATTCTGCGCCTCGTTTTTATTTTCGGCTTCCGTATTCTCTCCGCTTCTCTCTTCTGTTTCCTTATTAGTTTCGAGCTCTTCTTCTGTTTTTTGTGCCTGACTTTCCTTATCAGTACTTTCATTGTTCTCATTCTCATCCTCGCTAGAGTTCTCCTCAGCATCATTTTCTTTAGTTTCTTCAGTTTCTTTCTCGAGTTCTATATCTTGCTTCTCTGGCGGTGGCTTCTTCATCTCATCGATATCGAACGGATTCTCATCCTCGCCACCGTTATCTTCCTTACCGTCCTCATCTAGATTCATGTCTTCCGGTAAATCAAGCGGTTCGGGTTCTGGTTGAGGCTGGAACTTGCCATGATAAGGATTAATCTGATCCTCATCTACTTCTGGCTCATTTAGCTCGTTTATCTCCTTTTTATTTTCCTCTTGTCGATTGTCATCATTATCCATATCGTCATCATCATCCTGTTTTCTTTTATCTCTATCATCCTTCGCGCCCATTTCCTTTTCACCGATTTGTTCGCCTGTGCCTTCCTCTTCATCTTCGTTTTTCGGCTGCTCGTTATCCTCTCCAAATTCTTCCTGATCGTCGCCCCAGATTTCTTTATCAAGCTGCTCAGCGTCTTCTCCCGTTTCTCCCATTTCTTTGTCTAAATCGTTTTCTTCGTCATCGTCACTCTGTTCGTCATCATTATCGTTCTTCTCCATATCTTGAAGTTTACTATCGAAATCCTCGGACATATTGATTCCTTTCTCCTCTTCCTTACAAGTCTTATCATCTTGTTTCTCCTGTTCTTGATCCGCGGGCCTTGCATCCTCAAGCTGGTCTTCGGATTCTATTCTATCAGAAACGTCTTTCGTTCCTTCGCCATCAGCTAAACCCATCCCGCCTTTCTCTGTCTTCTCGCCCGACTCGTTTGTTTCGCTTTCTTCGATATCTAAATCTTTTGGCACGCAGAATCCATTTGCAGCCAGATCTAAGAATACGTTTAATTGTAGATATAATATTTTGCACGTGATACGGAACGACGCCACCTGCTCGTTTAAATAAAACTCGACAAGCAAGATATATTGTTCCAGCAGAGGTAAACATTTTAGGAGCAACCTGAAAGAAATAATAATAGACATTTATAAATTTTGCGGTATTTACAGCTTCTATTTTACGTTGGCAAAAATTTATTAACATCATTTTTATTTTTCAATAAAAGATTTCTGAATATTTTTTTCAATAAAAGAAAAAACATGTTACATTTAAAAATCATCTATACTACTTAAATCTTAAAATGTAGTAAAATAATCTTTACCTGCTACAATAGTTTGCTGATTGCAGATCGAGCTCACGTATCGATAGTAAAAGATTAGAAAATGAATTGCATATATTAGACAGCTTTAGTTCGATTATATCTCGTTCGAGCAATTCAGCAAGTTTCACATTCAATTTTTCTTCTGCTTCTTTCTCTACGTCGTTATCATTTTCCTCATTCGGTTTCTTGTTCATTTGCAGTACATCTTCCTTGATATTACTATGGTCTTTGTATTTTTTCTGTATTACAAGTAATATCGAGTTTATTAGATGTTCCAGAGCTAATTCATATTGCTCGATAGCCTGATTTTTTTCTTCTAATTGTTCTTGACTTTCGATATCTGCGGATGTTCGCAATTTTTCAAAGAGATGAAGGAAGCATTCCATCTTCGTGTCTAAGAACGCTATATTCTCCCAGATAGGATGCACAACGTCCAAACTCTCAAACAGTCGTTTTAATTCCTTAGATCGCGTTCTTAGATTTTCGATCGTCGCGCAGCATTGCTCCAAGAACTCGAAGTGCTTCGAACTTAAAAGTAAAGTGTGAGTGGAATGTTCAGGATGATTTACCGATAAGACTTCAAATGGCACGAATAAGGCGTGGAAACGTTTCGCGGTAGCTTTTACTGAATTTAAATGATCTTTCAGCAGAGTGTTCGCGTTCTTCCAAACCTCGTCGTTTTGAGAGGCGGCGATTATAGGAAGCGCGTTTGCATTTAACGTAAGTGCGGCTCTGTTTGGATCCATCGATGATTCCGCGGGGCAACATTGTAGAAACAGCAGCAGCTGCTCGAATCCAATTTGCAACGTAATCAGCAACGATTTCAAGCTCTCTGCGCAGGACTGACCTCTGTTTTGCCTCTGCATATTCAGATCCTGCTCGTGTGTCTCGGACAGATTCGAAATCTGTACGCGAAGCGACGAGAAACGATTAAACGACTGAATGATCGTCGTCTTTTGCCTGTGGGCCATTAACATCAAGTGCGCGGAATATCCTCGGCAACGTTCTATGTTCTGCAATCCCAGATCGGTCTGGCTTGTGCTGAGCATCGCGTTGAGAGCGTTCAACCTGATGAGAGACTTGTAGTAATACTTCTCGCAACCCCTCCATTGCGTCAGCATACTCTGGTCAGTTTTCTTCAACTTGAAATACTGGCCGATTGTAGACAGATCCAACGGTGACACCGTGAAGTCTATCACCTTGTCCGCGTCATTCTTCAACGTCAGTATGCCAGTGCGATAGGATATGCCTATTTGAGTCAATGTCTTGAAGTAATTGGCGAGCGTCATTTTCTTCTGCTGCAAGATACTCTTCGCTTGAGACTTCTGCTTATTCTTCGGTAAACTTCTGTCGACGTTCATATCCCGAAGACGCGCGCTTTGCTCCATGTAGTCCTCGATGAAATTTCCGAGTTCTTCTCGTACGTGCGGATAAGAATTTGCTAGGACTATCTCCTTGCATAAATACCTGGCCTTCGTCAGTAGCGTCTCTGTTCTCGTGATAAGCCCGCTTGTGAACTGTGTTTCTACGTCTACAGATCGCGGAGATTTTGCTATCATAAAATCTTCAGGGTTTATTACATGCCTACGGTGTTCCCCATCATCCCAGATGCCTTTGCTTATCTCTGCACTGTAAGATTCCGATTTAACAGTCAAGCAAAAAGACACGTTCTGCTTCAGGGCATTCTGGAATTCCTTTACGAATTTATGCAGAGTGCGATGTGTCTTCTCAACCGTCTCCTTCACAGCCCAATAATTGATATCGTTCCATCGCGCGATCTTAACGAAATCTTTCAGCTTCTTCTCGATGGGCATTTTTAAAGCTGCGATCCTTGCGTTCACATCGTCTACAAATTGCTTATAATAATTGTACACGTTCCATAATATGGCCAAGAGTTCGTTCTTGTTGGCACTATCGTCGAAATAATACACATGACAGTGGAACGTTAAGAGCAGATTCAAGCGCGATTCAAATTCGACGAGGGACGATTCGTTCATGAAACGTTCTAGCGATTCTATCAATTTCTGCCTGGTGATAGGCTCGTCGTTTGCTTTCTGGACGTTATTCTTCTCGGATTTCGTAATGTAACTCTCGATCAGCGCGAATAAGAAGAACCACCACTTGGACGTGTCCGATCTGAGATTCTCATACGTTGTATCGAGGCAACCTTTCCAGCAGGACAGCTCCAGTCTCCTCCAGTTTATTATCTGCTGCGTTAACGCTAACACATAATCTGTCATACTAACGCCGCTGTGCGCGTTCTCTTCCCATTGGTGCATCTTGACGAGCAATAATTCCAGACCTGTCAGAAATCTAGCGACAGGTGAAGTGATTGAGAATGTGAAGATCCTTTCTATTATGCATTTTATCGATCTTAGAGTGGGATGTTCCGGCCATTCTTCCAGCAACTGATCGACCCGATTCAGGATATTCTCGCACAATGGCAGGCACTGCCTCACTTCTTCAACGTTGCAGTCTTTGTAGAAATCGTACGCTCTCATTCGTCCTTCAATGTTCTCCCATAAAGTGCGATCCGCGCTCTTCTCTTGGCTCGCTTGCAGCCCCAAAGTGACCAAAAAGTTCAAGCTGTTGTACAGATTGATCGCGAGTCCTTCGCTCAAACTCGGCAGTACGTTGTCGAGCATCCCGTGTACTGTATTATACCTTTGAATCAGGGGTCCGATGTAATTCGTCGAACTCACCGAAGCAGGACCATTACATATCCACTTGGTCGCGATGAATGACGTGACGATGTTCGAGTGGATCTGCTGGATTTCCCTGATGTCGTCCTTAGTGACGAGACCGCTGAAGCTCGACTCTGTCCCATCCGATTGGGTCGGTGACGCATTCTTCTGGTCGAAAGAAGGTTGCGAATCCTGCTCTATGTCGTAAAAATCGCTTTCGCGGTGCGTTGGGAACAGCTTGCGAACTTCTAGAGCGAGCTCTTCCTCCTCTGTCAACATGTCGCCGTGACTTTCGATCTTATTCTTATACAGACTGTCCTTTTCCGCGGCCCGTTTCTCCTCCTCCTGTTGTTGTTGCTTCCAGATCAGAACTATTTGTTGCAATAGCTCATTCATGTCTCGCCATAGTGACTTAGTCAGACTTTTGTTGAGAATCACGTGATTGTGCAGTTCGTGCAAACCCGACTTGAATATCCGGAACTGTTCCTGCATCCTGACGAACGCGTCCGTGGAGCATGAACTTTCGACAATCAGACTTTTCATACTTCTGGAAACGCATAAACCACTCAGGTTCAAGAGATTCTCCTGCTGTCGGCCGATCGTCGGGAACCGGATCAAGTTGTATATCAAAGACTCGAGATCAGCCACTCCACTTTTATGCAGAGATATCAGTCGTCGGATTTCATTAATCAGTATGGAAACTCCGTGATTTAACTGAGCCAGAGCCGTCAACAACGGAAGAATCACATCCGGGTAAGCTGACAGATACTTCATCTTGATCTGCTCGGCAAATCGTTGCACTGATAAGCTCCAGATTTCTGCTTCTCGCGAAACGGTCTCTGCGATTGTCAGATTGGTTGATTCGCAATCTCGACTGATCTTGCTCGCGATTGTACATAGGTTGCTTATATGCTTCTTCACCAACGTGTAGGAACCTACTCTGTTCATGAAATCGGCGCTGTCCTTGCTGAGCGAGACGAAGTTGACGGACGATGGTCTGAACGCCTTCAGACAGCTGAGATCATCCCTCGTCTTCAGCAAGCGCTCTTCGCAATTTCTCGTGGCTGCGAATCTCGGATTGCGCTCATTCGCCGCTGATATCCCCAGAATACGATCCTGCAACGTTGTAACGTATATCGCCTTTTTGCAATCGGTGATGTCCTCCTCCAGGTATTTGAGTTTCAATTCCGCTTTATGCACGGGATCGATAAGATCTATATTTCCAAAGAGCATTAATTGTATGTAACCGAGTATCATCCATGCTCTTCCCCGTCGGAGCGTACTTTCTTCTTCATGGACATTCTCCTCGCCGATGATATTTATTTCGTCGTACACTTCATGCAGTTCTTCCACCGGTTTGAAATAATCGTTCATCAGTCTGTGTTCGATGTCGCTCGCGCTATTTCCGCCTTGCTTTTCTATGGCGATCGTAATTAGGTCACGTATGTTATGCTCGATGTTCACTTTATCGATTGTGGACAAATATAAATGCAAGTAAAACTTTAACGTTGCTAGATCGCTACTGCTTGAATCGCATCGCTTGTTTGTTAACGAGATACTATTACGCCATAAAATCTCATTTAGTAGCTGCAGCTGATTCACTTGCGCCGCATATGTTCCGAGCGCGATCGCGGAAAGAACATCTTTCTCTTTCTCTCGGTTTGTTTTATTCAACATTAATTGCAGTATTAGATTCAAGAGAACGGGTCCGCCGACATAGCATTCCGTCTGTAAATATGCGTGAAATATAAATCAATAACATAATATGTTTTTAAATGAAAAAGTTTCGAGAGATAGTTAAAATGTTGAAGAATAAAAAACGAAGTAACTATATCTATAAAATTAGTGTTATATATATTATATTGTATATATATGGGTACATATATAAATAATTGCATATATTAATTATATTAATTGTGTGCGTGTGTATGTGTGTGTATTTGAAATATTCCTTAATAATTAACAATCGCTTTCGAGCTCCTGGTCAAAAGTTAAATATTAGTCATAGAAATCATTTCAATATAGCAAGATACAAACCTTGGATTCGGCGTAAGAAGTTACTGATTTCTCTATATCTTCCTCCGTTATACCGCACCAATGTAAAAGGCGGCTCGTATCCTTAAAAGCATGAGATCGCTGAATGAATTGTGCGAGGCAGCAGAACAGTTCCGGCAGCAATAAGAGCTCTAATCCTCGCTCGACTTCTACTCGAGCCATCGCGCTCAGCAAGCCCATCAGATCGCTCGGTATACTGGCCACATCCGCGAATCTCGCCAGACATTCGGCCAAAGCGACACTGGAAATCGTTACTTCCCGACACATCTCTCCTTGCAGAGTACAGGCGAGCGACAGAAGCACGTACTCGTAAATCGGCCACAACCGTATCCTCGTGTTCAACTGCATCATTTCCCTCTGCGGAAGAGAGCGTACTCTGCTCAGAACATCCTCGACTTCCGCGGGAACTCGTAGACGAATGTGGTTCTCGTCGCAGAATCGTTCTACCTCGTGGACGATCTGCAACGTCGTTTCGTCGATCGACCTCCTGGAGTAAACGTCATTCCATAAAGAGATCGTTTGCTGTCTTATCGCCAGTGCGTCCTTGAACTGCACGGATATGACCTTCAGCTCTTGTTTCAGGGTACTACCTCCTTCGTCCCTCACGTCGAGATCTCTCGTTATCCTTATTAGCCCCGAGTGCACTTTCATGCTGATCTCTGTCGAGTGAGGCGGTGGAAGTGTCAAGTATTTCTTGATTCTCTTCGATATCTTCTTGATAGGGTCGTACACCGATTCCAACTGGTTGTTCATATGGCCTACAATCTCCCACAGCTGTTTAATCTCGTTCATGGTGTCTTTGCTCAGAGATTTTCTAGCTATTACAGATAGCTTGCGTAGGAACTTCAATAGCCATTTATAATGCACTCTCAGCAACGAAGAAATCTGTTCCAAATTCGTGAACGTGCCTTTAGACTTTTCCCACTTATCTATTAGTATCATTTCGCCCAGTCTTTCGAATCTCGTGAACCATCTCAACTCTGTTCTCAATTCGACGTACTCTTCGGTATTCACATTTACATCTTGTAAAATCGCGTTGATGCAAGAATTCGCTTGTTCAAGGAACTGCACGAAATACGTTATGAGCGGTTGGTTTTTCAATTGCGAAAGTAGCTTACCTGTAAGTGAAAAATGCTAATATAATAGCCTATTCAATAAAAATATCGTATCTTGAAACAAAAAGTGACAACTAAAAAGTGATAAATAATAAGTCGAGTAACATTCTTACAAATTAAAATTACAGACTTTTGTTTATGAGATAAATTGTCTTATTCTGAGTAAAATTCATCTTACTGTAACAATTTAGAAATGAGATATTGTGTTAATTACAATTTGATAGGTTTAATTGCACCTAGCAACTTTATTTCCTGAAAAATGATTGAGTTATAACACTCTTCAATTCAAGATGCGATATTTCAATCAAATTATGTCATTGATATAATTAAGTTAGATATTAATTTGATTTGGAATTACCGTCATTTACAACGCTGCAGTACTGTTTCACGGATATCACGCCTTTGTTCTCTAACATTTCCGTCTTCTTTTGCGATATATCAGTTTTTAGAATCGTACCATACGCATATAGTAACAATAATAATTTATTCGTATCCTTGCAAATACTATCATCCTTATCGCATGTCGTTCTTCCAACGAGCTGCCACAAATCCCATGGTAACGAACTTCTCGCGTTTGCAGATTCGAAACAAAACTGTGCAATTACTTTCGCCATTAGCGCGCTCTTCTCCTCAAGTTCGTCAAGTATCGCGTTCATTCGCAGCATCTTCGAGATCCACTCCTTTCTGAGTGGCGCATCGTCTCGCGAGGATTGCTCGTAAAAATTCAACAGAAGATATGGCAATATGTCAGCAACGTCAACGTCCAACGTAAATTCATCTTCTTTAAGATCGCAGAAATTGTTCAACAACTTCGTTGTAACAATATCTCTTTCAATATTTCCTTCAGATTTTAAGGACGATTCGTACATCTTAATAGCAGCGTTTAACAATAAGCCTTGCTGCCTGATTATAACGAGTCTCGAATTGTCTTGCAGATTCTTGATACTCCACGTGGCGGCATCCAAATCGATCACCGAGATTTCTTCATCGTGCGCGACACGTCGCTCGACAGTTTCATCGATCAGGGAAGTCAGATGTTCTCTGAATCGCGGATCTCGCGACGGTCTAGGCTTCACATAGACGTCGATGCACGCGTTCCTGATCGATTGCTCCGCGGGGAATCCGCGCAGCGATCGTTGTTTCACCAGGAACGCGGTGTGCAACAAATCGACCGCGCTGAATCGATCCACGCCGACAATTTCCTCTGACATTTTGTCGTAGATCTCGAGTAGCGCGTCGCGATGCCCAGACTTCGTGATACCGGCGTTAAATAATAGCGACTTGAAATCGATTACATCCTCGTCGAGGTTCTCCTTTGAGCCGAGCATATAAATCTCGACGCCTCTGTTACGCATGGCCCTAAAATTGTCGATTGTGGTTTGTATTACGTGATAATGATAAGTATCTAAAATTATGCTGTCACAATTAATTAATATAATTGCTCCTGATTTCAGAAAATAATTTTAAATTTTCATTGCAACTGTAAACAATTATTATCGGGTATTTTTTAAACGTTATATTGTAATATATATATATATATAAAGTGATCATCTTGCTGGCAATTTTCTTATTCCGTTCTTGTGTCAGATCTTGGCAAATATATTTGCAAAGAAAATATCCAAGAATTTGTGAATTGGTATACTATTTTCGAAATAATCTTATGACTTTTGCGCATGATTGATTATTTAATCACATGATTAAATTACCGATTTGCTGCACGGAAAGAATGGTTTTGCTGAAGTATCTAAAAATTTAGCCAGATACAGATCTGAAAATAATTATGTTGGATCATCTAAAATAATTATGTAGGACGCTGAAGCATAATGACAATGCTGCAAAAAGTTTTGACATCCTAGCAAACAGGTTGAGCGTCCTACATAATTATTTTGGATAGTCTAATATAATTATTTTCTGATCTGTATCTGGCTAAATTTTTAAATACTTCAGTAAAATCGTTCTTTCCGTGTGGTATCGAGACATAAATTACCTGGAAATTTCGCCGTATCGGGGATCCATGGTTAGAAATAGGCGGAAATTTTCGTGCGGCTTGATAGTAACGACATTGCCTTCGTTATCAACGCCTCGTTCGCCGATACTGAGAACACCGTTTGGCTCTAACAGTCCATTAAGTCTGTCTAATACAGCGGGGCTACATAGATTAACCTGGTCGATGAGCAGCCAAGTGCCGTCTTGCAAGCACTAAAAGATGACTTCGTTATTATATTGCTTTGAATGAAACGAAGTTTCATCTTCATTTAGCGAGATTTTGCTGATGAGATTCTATAATACGAGTATATATTTTTTCTGAACGCGTAATAGAGGCAAAAATTATAATTGCGCTAAAAAATTATGTAATACAGTTTATTTAAAATGTTTCGATATATTGTCGAATTGTAGAATAATTAGATGAATATTTATTTTATTTCACCTTGACAGCTAATGTAACAAATAGTGAAGAGGAATTGCAATAAAATGGATGTATATAAATAGTGAAATAGTTTCACGTGTTGGGAAAGTTTCAGAAACCGCAATTTTTGATTCTATTAAAACTTTTGCAATACTTACATTATCGTGTGCCAAGGCTAAAATATTGAGAAAGGTAGTGGCAAGTAAAGTTCGAAGTAGAGCAACTTTATCGCTCGTAGTATGTAAAATATGAGAAGCATCGTAAAGAATAACGTATCAGAGTTGCCCAAATTAAGTTACGAAGACTACGAAGTATGAAGAATAATTTAAAGCAATATTGTCAAAATGTTTCCTACATGTACATACGTTAGTACCTTGCAGTACTATGCAGTATTATATGTATACCCCCATAAAGTAGGTTCATAAATTCCAGTAATGGAAATGTAGCTCTATGTGATAAGGAAATCTATAAAAGCTTGTCATTGATGGAATACCTTCACTAATACACTGTCCACCCATTCGAACTTTCCACCGGCATTCAGGCATTTATCCTGCTCGACGAAAATCGACAAGTTCCTCAACCTCGACTCGATATCTTGTAGCTCCGATTCGCGGGAAGGCTCCCAAAGCTTGATCGCCGACACCAATTTCGACAATACCTCGATTTTATGTAAGAATAGTTTGGTTTCCGCAGCCATTGTCCTATCGGTGACGTTTTCATCTGGCGGTGAACAGATGGCGAGTGATAAGGTTTTATTCCAATAAAAAAATCAGATTTCTCTTTGTCGTCAGAAAGAAAGCCTTTTCCGTGGAGGAAATCTCGCTTTACTTACCGAATAAATGTCGCACTTGCTCCAGATGTTCATGAAATTCGGCAACTTGCTCCAATTTGTCGATAGCTATCTTGGTTTGCAGATTCTCGATAAGTAAAGTTTCTACGCGCTCAAATAATTGTTCAAGATGCCGATTATAGTCAGTCTGAAACAATAGTAAAAGAATAAATTATCACCATGAATAAACTATAGCAGAATTATTTAATTTTATTTATCAACTTCAAACAATGTCAAATTCCTAGGACAATACCTAAGAATAGTTCATATGTTTAATTGGAAAGCAGAACGAATACATGATCATGTGAAAATTGGTTTTAAATATTTGAATAGATTTTTAAAGTATTACAATTAGGAATTAAGAAATACTAGCCTCTTAAGACATTAATATTCTGAATGATAATTTCTTTGTATTACATATTGATTAAGAACAAAAAATTTATCAAGGAAAGATCGAAACGAGGAGAAAGAACAATAATGGAGGAAGGAGTATAGAAAGACATTATTGAAAAGAAATCAAGAGAAATTTGACGGCGAGGCATCGCGACAGAGAACGCAATGCAACGATAGAAAATCGAAGAACGAAGGAAAAGATGGAACCAAAAGAAAGAGAAGTTTGTCGAAGGAGGATCGAAAAAGAGAAGAAGAAACTGTCATATAAAAAGGATAAATGAAGACGCAAGGTGAAAGGAATATTGAAGATGGAAATTGTGATGGAGTAATTACGGAAAGTTTGTCGAGGAAGAATCGAAGAAAGAAAGGATAACAGAAGAAGGAGGATCATAGAAAGACATTATTGAGAAAAGGAATCAAGAGAAATCTTTTGGTAAGGAATCGCAGGAGACAATGCAACGATAAAAGATCAAAAATCAAAAGGAAAAAAAGAAACAAGAAGAAAGAATTGGGGTATATCGTATATCGTTGAACGTGCGAAACCAGTTTTTTCGCACGTATTGAGAAGTATAGATCGCGTATTGCATTTGCGATCATATCTAAAAGTCGGTGTACTGTGTTGGGATAGGTAGGAAGAAACGATTATAGAGAATTTTTAATGTGTACATTGTAGAGGGGTAGTTTGAAAAAAGAGAATTGAAAGAAAAGAATTAGAACAAGAATAGTATATGTTATGGTCACAAAACTTTAAATATGACTTATTCAACAACTTTTAAAATTTGATTCCTCAGAGGCTCACGTTGGTGAGTACGAAAGTTGGCTTTCCCAAGGTACCCAAGCTGTCCAATGTCTGGAAATGTAATCAAACAAGCTAATTCATATTTCCAGCCCATTAGAATATGATGGCCTGGAAATATGGATAAGGAGAAACGCATTTATATTTTGATATATGTTGGTAAATACTCGTTTATTTAATGACGGCAGTAGTTATAGAATTTTCTCAATTCAAAAATAAAATCGTAATTAATTCATACGACTTAAATGAATGAAAGAGTCCTCAAAAAGAATTATTTAAAAAAAATTTATTTTAAGCCTTTCGCTTGTCATTCGTCTGTGGGAAAAATAAAAGGAAGCAGATTTGAGAAAAGGAAATAGAACAATATCAGATTTGCAACAATCTTTGTATGTGGGGAGATTTCGATGTTGAAGAGAGTCGTCGGAACCACACGAAGTACACGTAATGAATATTCAAAGAGCAAACAATAATCAGAAAATTTTAGATACACGGCGGTACGTGTATGGTACGTGTAATATATTCTCAGGCAAGATTGCAGCAATGTAGCAACCTTACACAGTTAACGGATTTAGCAGCTTACGAACCGAACACGGCTTTTACCAGGAAGTTTGTAGGAGCTTCTACTTTGTGCACAATACATGATACTTGTCGAACTTTGTATAGGATCAACCGCAGCTAATTGAAAACTTTATTGGATCGTGAATAAAGGAATCAATCTTGCATACGGAACATATAATTATGTTTCGTTAAATGTTAATTACAATTATGTTTTGTATAACGAAATAAGAAATTAAACTTTTTAAAACTTTTTAAAACGATAGATAGCATTAGGATTAAGTGAAACTGTGCATAAATTACATGTTAATTAAGGAAAAACTCAAGCAGATCACGTGTAAAAAAATCTGAATAAAAGTATAAAAAGTATCTCCTATAATTCATTTTATTTTAATTACAGATTCTCTGACGAATTTAAAGTATATTTTTCTTTAGCGAAAATGCCAACAAAAGTAGATCTAAATTACAAATAATTAAACAAAAATTTTTTTCGCAAACCAAATTTCAAAAAAGATTAATAAATTACATTTGTTGCTTTAATTAATTTCAAATAGCTCTTAATAGAATTTTAATTGAAGGTTTGATAATAAAGATAATAAAAATAATAAAGATAAAATGTTAGAAAATCGAAAATTTCAATCTCGAATTTTCAGTAAAGGAAATTGTAAATTCGATTGCAAGTTCGTCAGAAGAATCATAAAAATTAAAATTGTGAATTATGGGATATATCCTGTATATTAATCCTAATTAGTACATCGTATTTTATCAGACTATGAATCTTCTGAAGAAATACCGTCTCTAATCAATAGATAAAAAGCCATTGAAAATTAACAGAGACTGTTCGCGTATAAGATTCTAAAAGCAAATATTTTTTTTCTATTACGAGATTAAGGATCTAATATCTGCTATTATCCTAACCGACCGGATGTCCCCTTTCGTTCGACGATGAAGTCGTTCTCATACTTTAAGAAGCCGGCATAATCCTCCGACGCATCTTCCTAGTCGGCTAGAGAAAGGTTCCGTTCCCGAGGAGTATCCGTCAGGATTATCCGCCGGGCGAATCGAAAGGCTCTGAGAATATCAGGCATGAATCAAGATGATTGATGTCGGTCTGATATGGATTTTCACGTGTTCGCGTAACCGGCCGATAACCCCGTAAAGTCGCTCATTTTTCACAAATCTGTCAAAAATTAGCGCAATTTGATGAGACGATTCGCCTCTCAAGAAAGTCGTTGCTGACGGAGTTACGATGCGGCTTAATCTTCGAACGAGTGAATAGATCGTTGAATTGATTGCGAATAACTATTCGTCACATGCTTGATTGCGAATAATCGATCGCCATTCATGTAATTATTTTCGGAATTGCTTAGAAGCTTAATCAAGTTGAACAACGTCCACATCTTCAAATTCATCTTGGATTTGTTTCTTATATTTTTCCATTAGTTTTAATACTAGTATTGAGAAGGAAGTTTGTTGTGAATTCTATAATCAAATATAATATATATTAATTGAAAATAAATATTGAATTTCTGCGTTTATGACAAATGGTTACTCTTCGAGGGATTGCTAAAATACGTTTGATTTCTGATATGTTTAAAAAATATTGACAGAAAAAATTAGAAAAAAATATATCGTGAAAGCTGAGCAATATAAGACATAATGGACGAAATGGAAGAATGAATTACGCGCCGCATATCACGCGAATATGTTTTCGTTTCTATACAAATGCGAATTTATTATCGTGGTTCGTTCGTTGCATTTTTATTTTCACGGAAAATGACATCGTCGATCACGAAATCGTTGGATGTGCTTTCTGCGTGAACAATACAAATTATGAAAAATGGGTGTAATCTTATAAGAAAAATCGGTCGCTGAAAAACCATCTCGTGAGAATCTGCCATTCGTGATCTTTTTCTCGCGAACAATGTACCAATTAATTTCCGCGAGAAAATTAAAGATTGTCTTATTATATTAATCGAAAAGCTGAACGTGCGTAGAGATAAAAATCCCGATAAACTACGTACGATCGCGTCAAATTTTTCTCCGAGGAAGAAAATATGTAGAATAGTCTGTACCCGTAAAAGATGGTACGGTGTTCAATGTCGGCGCATCCTATATTACGAGCGCATTAAATATTTATTACATTCGCGTATACAGACCGAAGCGACGCTGTGAATTCATCTCGCGTGTGTTATGTAGCGAGAAAATTCGATATCAAGTTTCCCCAACTGCGCCTTTCGGCACCCGTCTTCCTTGAAGGAAGTACCTCAACTTTTCCTCCTTTACGATGAAATCCAAGAAGGTGAAAAAGCAAAGAGACATTCCTTACCACAGAGTTGCGATAAAAGTTCAATGTATGTGTGCTAAAAAATAGGTGGTAACCAACAGACGGAAAATTGAATGTGGTGAAAATCATGACGATTTAAATTTACTTTCGCAATATTATTATAATATTATAATAATATTATATATTATAATATTATTATAATATATAATATTATAATAATATTATATATTATAATATTATTATAATATATAATATTTTTCTTCAATACTTTTAGAAGAATGTTTCCAACGCTACTTTCAACATCTTTCAAACACGTGTAAATAGAGACCAACCAATTTTTCATAGAAATGTCGTGTAAGATTTAAATCTTAATGGTTTTATGTATCAAAACATATATTATTTAAAATTAATAACAAAAGAGACGAAAAATAATATCAATAAATAATCACCTCATTTCAATCATAACTGTTGCTTTAATATTAATATAATTGCATAATAATATATTTATATTAGTTCTTAGCTATAAAAAAATATTTATAACTTGTGAGACAGAAATGCATTGGTCATATATGAGTAAACGGTCACTTATCCATACACTTCCTTTCGAAAGACTATTTCTAAATCTACACGCTGGCAGATATAAAAAAATACCTGTCTTATTTAGAGCTGTTCTATATATCGAAAGGCCATCTCAAAATCGAACATTTCCAGCCTTGTGCCAGTCCTTTACCTCGTTCATGTCAAAACGAAGCGCGCGCGTGCGGCTTTTTAGGAAGATTGCTACTCCGCGACAGTTTTCCTGAGAGATTCGCGTATTCGGGACACGTAAAATCCAACGAGGAACGAACCATGAGTCCGAAGCGAAGCTCGACCGAGAAGGTGACGGAAGAATGTAAATTCCGCGATTGTGGAGAATGGCGGGAACCGTCTGGATCGGATAAACTCTCACGCAGTCAGACGGAATTTTTTATCTCGACCTAACGATTTCTTTATTGCGCGAGATATTGCACTCGTAAGCGCAGCTGCGATGCGGCAAATGTTGGGACATGGAGATAGGTAGGAAAAAGATTTGAGAAATGAGGAAAATAGTGGTAATCGCGCTGTTTGACTTTGATTTCACTCGGAAAGATCGGTGCATTTACAAATAACTTTAAATAGTATTAGTATATTTTATTTAAAATTATTATACACTTGTACATTACACAATTATTTATAAATTAAAATGGTCATTATACTTTTTCTTCTTTGTTGTTAGTTTTAAATAATATACATTTTTGCAAAGTCATTAATAGCGTCTTACGTAGCATCTAAAAAATAATTATAGAACGAATTAGTATCTATAGCAATATTTTTTAGTCATTCACGAGAATTTATCTTATTATCGTGATGTAAGTATGACACTACAAAAGTATTAATTCTGTAATTGAGGAAATAATGAAATCTTTCTAAATACAAGTCAAAAATTATATAATGAATAAATAAAATAAAACAAAAAGTAATATGATTATTAATGAGACATTTAAGCGGACGATTTCTCTCATTAAATTAAAGTCGATGCGATTTTCGTATAAATGTACCGATGATTTCGCAGATCGGTGATAAAAGCGAACTCGTTAGTCATTTAGTCATTCGCCCACAAGTAGGCTCGTTAGTCAGCAGAAAAAAAATTTGTTCAGTTGATTCTTGATCTTTCATGGAGTATCGATTAGTCTTTCCAATCGGGTTATTCAGTTCAGAGGAGAAATAGGAAACACAACCGACTTTGCCCGATCGAATGCGGAAGTAAAACGAACGAAACGTGATTTAACGAACCGATTGCTCAGCTACCGCGAGCGGAAGAAGATTCTGCTTCTGAAGAAAAGAGAAATATACTCGGAGCATGGAATTTCCACTGGCGTCACGTATTTCAAAAAATGTGTACATATAGGATACATGATATGACCCGATTTTACAGGGTGTATCTTTACACATCGAATTTAGTAGATCTGATTTCAATCGCGATTTAGTGAACAAACAATTTGAATCGCTCAGTATTAAATGAATATAATTTTACAAGCTTTGTATTGTATTTTATCTAATTTTATTTTATATAATTTTATTAATATTAATCAATTCATTTTCCTATGTGATGGAAAAAGAAATTTTATCCACTAAACCGAAGTTAACCGTTTAGTTAACATAACTAAACTGTAAACAATTTTCTTACGTCATAAAAGCATATGGCAAATAAAAAGCACATAATGTTTAGACTTTTGACAAAGAACATGTGGCCGACCGAGTTGCGAATAATGCCGGGAGAGAAAATAGCTTCCAGTCAACTTGTCGGACGCTATTGTAGAGTTACTGCAACTTTTTCTACATGTAGAAAAGAATTTCGTCGCGTTAGCGTTCTCGCATATAAAATGTTGTCGTAGAACAAGGATGTTATCCTCAGGCATCACAGAAGTTGCTGTTCGCGCGAAGTTGAATGCTACTACTATATAAATATTTAAAACCATTCTTTCCATATCCAAGGTAAAAGTTTTCATATCGAAAACGCAATTCGATCTTAGCAACTAAGTAAACCATCAGATGATAATGGGAGTCTGATTATTGGATTAAAAGTAACGATAGTAATTCTTGAATTCGATTTAGAAAGTATTTTGATTTCAAAGAATTCATAAAGTCAAATATAATTATGGAATCAAAGACCAAAATCTCCTAAGGTTTAAAAAAAAACACAAGAACATAAAACGATATAGATTAGAAAGGATTAAAAAAACTAATAAATTAGGAAATTTAAAGACGTAACAACGTTAATTTAAATTAATGTTAAAAGGCTTTAGATCTCAACAATTCAATAAAAGTTCGAAATATTAGAGCGTAAAATCTAGGAACATCTTTTAATAAAAAATTGTTTTATTAATATACTCTATAGATATTTGCAATTTATTAAAATAGATAATAAATAATACAATCCATTTTGTTCTCCTTGCCTCTTTTCTCTCTCTCTCTCTCTCTCTTTACAGAAGTAATTCGTTCACTCTGCGTCAGAATTAAGAGCGTATTCTTTGAAAGCGCTTTAATGACTTCACGTACGCTTTTCTTTTCTGACGGCTTTGAAAAATCATTTTCGAAGGCGAAGGTGAAGTTATAAGACGGTGGGTGAAGTGTGAAAGAGGATTTAACGAGCTCATGGGAAGTGGACCGTGAATCGTTAGCGCAAATTCCCGCTCAAAGATGTATGCTTTTTAGCTATTGACCGGCACCGGTAGAACATAGCAACGGCAATGCCCCTAAAAGGATCACACAAGAAATAAATCCTGATGCTTTTCAGCTTATCATCTCGAACTTGTGTTTCCGCGAAATCTAATTAACGGCTACGCAAAGAATGTTTTACGCAAGTTTAAAGTTTAAAATTATGTCCCGTTTTTAATGACAAGTTTCTAGGACAAGACAAAATCTATTTTGTCATAATAAAGTTCATCATAACGGGAATCGTCAAATATTACTTAGCATATTTTTAAGTATTTGCGATGTCAATGCTGATTCGATAACGATCATATCAAAAATTAATTGCTGTACTATCGTCGTGATAATAACCGCGAATGCATCTGCATCACGGCGAATTTATTGCGAAAGTAATAGCGTCTTTATGGTGCTGTGTACCATCGCCGGTATATGGCAAAGAATTTATGTGTTGACTATTACACGTTTTTCAGATATGTCCTTAAAGTCTACCGGGGCAATATCTTCTTAAAGCACTTTTCACGAGACGCTTCCCACGGGTATTATTCCGAACGTGGCTTGCCTCGTAATGCGAAAAAAAGAACTATGAAATATGTGAAATGGTTATTGTCAATCAATCCATAACGGTGTCAGCAGTAATCAGATCTCAAGCGAATATTATAGTGACATTTTGTCGAAGATCAATTTTTAAATTTATCAAGATGTCCAATCGTCGATTAGATCAACGAATCCTGATAAATTTAAAAATTGATGTTTCTGAAGCTATATTTATACTTAACACAAATATTTCTTATCATATATTCCCAATATTAAAATTGATAAATTATATTATAATTTATTTTATTGTATTCTCGTATATTAATTCATAAAAAAATGTTTTCTATTATTACAAAAATTTCTCTTTAACTCTCTTCTTTAAGGTATAAATTTTGCACGAGTCTTTTATGTATTAACTCTTCCCTTGATGACATCGTAATTTTGTTACGATTTTTCTAAATTGCGTGAAAGTTTTAATCGCGTTTGCACAATTGTGGGAGACAAAGGGAGAGGAAATTGCTGCGAGGGCGACATAATGTCGCACTATGCATAAATAGATTTTAAATTTCCTAGCGTTCCGACAGTTCACGGGTTTTACCGCGTAAAATATGACTATCACATACTTTGCGGATACGGAACGAAAGTTTTGGTAGCTATAGCGTTTCCCTCGCGATCGTAAAGATAAATCAAATGTAATGCAATACAACGAAATTTCACTCGGAGAATCGTAAAGTGGCTCTGCATACTTTGATATCTTCACGAGCGATTTCCCTTTAGCACCTCGCGCTTTACTTGAGTTTCTCAAGACGGCATTATCGATTCCGTTTGATGTATTGATGCGGTTTTACAACATAATTAAGAGGTAGTTGCGTATAATTGCTGACAATGAAACGTGTCCTTTAGAACAATATACATATGTTTTGACGTTTAACGAGTTCGTCACAAGTTATTAAAGCGAATTCGCTCAGCATTAATGAATAATAATATAATATTTACGATATTAATTAGAATTAATATTAACGTTGAAATATAACTCTTTGCGTAAGTACAACTATTTCATCCATAATTTACACTTGATTTCATACAGCGACTTTAATTAGTAATCGCAGCTTTAGGTAGATATTTTACTAAGAAGCGTCCCTCTAATTTGTTTCGCGAATATTAGAGTAGCTGCCAACACACATCTTTGAAATTCTCCCGAAAACTTATCTCATTAGAAGGGCGTCATTCAAGATATATTAAGAGTTGCAAACGCCAACAATATAGATCTTTGAAATTTATCGTTAAGAAAGACGGAATTACGACTGAGAAACAAAAGAAAATTTCCAGACAAGCACACTTGCCAAACATTAAATTTGAAATACGGAAGTTCCATGCCATTAAGTGTAGAATAAAAATCCTCCATACAGACAGATTCTTCTTCCAAGAAGAAATGAAACGATTCTTCTGATAAATAGTAGCTGTTCCATCATACTAATATTTTTTTCATTCAGATCATTTTATTAACATGAATTTTACTTTTAGTCGTACATTTATTATAGCGAAGAAGGAAAAGTAATGCAGCGTTTTTGCAATAAATCAAAGATATTTTTATATTTTTTAAAATAAAACTTCTTAAAGTCCTAAAAAATCGTTTATCTTTGTTGAAAATTATAATTCTTGTAATATCTTTTCGTCAGAGTTGTTTATACAAATTCATTTATGGCAAAAACAAATTCTTTAATATCAATATTGTTTCGCATATTATTATACATGATAATCCATCACCGCTTAGCAAGATTATGTGTATCTAACTATGCAAAACGACCTGCGTTATTGTGCATTTCGGAGATTAACCGGTGAATATTAAAGATGTAGATTGTGTCTTGGAAACTTGCAAGTGGGTTAGAATCCCCGCAATTCCCTCGTATTCTATATTCCGCGCTATAATCAAATTAATAGTTGCCATTATCTTGCGCCGAGAAGTTGAATTAAACTTCAAATTTTACGTAGCAAAAGAAATGAATTTCTCGAACGTAGATATTCAAGGAGAAGTTTTGCAGGTGCTCTCCGTCGCTAGTAAAACTTGGAAGAACTTTTGTGAGAGTGACACTTTCTTTTAGTTACTTTCTCACGGTTAATATAAAAATTAAAGGAAAAGCGTAATTACACGCTACGGATTTTTTTGTCAAATGAGACAATGCAAACTGTTACCGAGTAAAAATCTCCGTGTATAATTATATGTATAAAAAATAAGTAATGTGATTCTATTATAATTTATATGACCTCACTTGCACTTTTTCTGCCTTTTCATGCCTAAACGATAATAGTACTAATGATTATTCAAGAGAATTTCAATGGAATTCGGATAGCTTTTATTCCACCGACAATTTCTGCAATTCTCTCTCTTTGGTTTCTTTATAATCACCGCGCATGAGAAATCTTGCAGGTTTGTGCTCACCTCCACTACTTTATGGGCGTTATTGTCGCGAAAATACAATGGAATCTAAATGGCTTCGTATGTTCAACCAAACGTAGAGAAAATATAGTAGTGGAGGCCGCAAATCGAAAGAAATTGTAATGCTATCGGAATGGAAAATACATATGTGTGCCTTCTCTTCTTTTATACTCTATATTTTCACAAGACTATATAAAATACGAAGGAATTACGGATATATTACGTATAAAATATAATAAAAAAGATACGACACACAATAGCATACGACACACAATAGCATACGACACATAAAGAATTTTCCGCAATTGCGGAAAATAATAAAGTAAAAAATAAATAATACTAATAATATAATACTATTATAATACTTATAATTAAGTAAATTAATTCACTTAATTTTAATGAAAAAGTTTCTGACATATTTGGAGCTATGAGGATGCCCCACGTTTCGCTCGCTTTTTTCAAAAATTGAAAATATTGTTAGAAGTTAATTTCGCGCTTGCTTAATTTAATTATCTCCCGCGTTGTTCCGAGAAGAAATTCAAGTCTCGTGAAACGGAATCAAGTACGTTTACGTAATGTGCCTTGTGTCTACGCTCCGGATTCTTATTCGCGAATAATTCCGCGGAACATCCATAAAAATACAAAATTGCTCTTGAGTTTTATCTTGAGCAATCGCGAGTTTGTGATGTGCGAATAAAACATTCGTGTCAAGATCTTTAGCGGTTAAAGCGCACACTTTACGGCGCGAATGCCAACGGTGACAGAGATGAAAATTTCATCGTCGCAAATTTCGCGTAACCCGATTAAAAGTTTCTCCACTTTCATTCGTGCTGTTTCTCTTCTCTCGGCCTATATCGATTCGCCTCCGTGCCGCTCGTTCTCCTACCGTGAATTTTTCTTCCAAGAATAGGACGACTATGCTGACGAAACGAAGTGGCAAATATCGAATCTTCGAATCCGGCTCATCCGCTAATCCATCGGCGATATTGATGTTTCCAAGACTATTTTTACGACTGAGCTCGCGACTTGTAAAAAAGCACGAGTTTACTATCGCAACTCTAATTGTAAGTTCGCTTTTTCCACACATATTTTAAATATTAATAATTAAAATTAAATTATTAATTATTAACTTGAAATTCACGTGTTAAAGCTATGTATTTATAACTCGGAAACCATTAAGAGTTCGATGTTAAAATAGAGAGAAAGGTAATTTGAGATGAAAACAGATAGCATATATAAAATTTTCTCATATAAAAATACATTAAAAATGGAGAATTCTTTAAATTTATTTTCGAGAAAAACTTTCTTCTATAAATTTTCCACTTATTTTACACGAAGTATCAGAGTATTCACATTTATACTGTTTTTTAACACCTAATAAAATCACACATTTATAATATCGCGATAAAAATATATGTGTGAACATGGAAAATTTGTGGCTTAATTCTGCAATTAAGGCAATTCGCGTAAATTCTCTCCGCAATGTCCTATTTGGAAGAGGTGGAGATCTAAGTTCATTCCCTTGCGTATTCAGGTTCTAGCAGGATCCCATTAAGAGGCTTGTCGTACTAGATGACGGGGAGTAGCCACTGGCAAGAGATGGGAAGCTTTCGCTTCTGGAACGCACGGAAGTGTCCTTTTCAGGAAGATGTGGGCAAACATGTCTTGGCTACATGTCGCTTCTAGAATCGCGACTCATGAGCGAAAGAGAATCCCTCGCACTCAGTGGGCTTGTCGGTTCGAATTTTGGCCGACTTTGCAATCGCGCTAATAGCATTTCTTCTGATTAATACGAGCGAGTCCAGTTTCGATGTCAGATACGATGTCACTGTTACGTTGGCAAATTACAGTACAAGGATTTAGAAAATAAGAGGTGTATAAGAAATTTGTGTATGTGTATGTGATTACAATGGTTACATATAAAAGATTATATTAAAATCTGTTAATTGTAAAATAATTTGAATGCGTCAAATACAGTGTAATTCATTAAGTAAAAGTAGTAGTTAATATTTTAAATTAATTGAAATTATATAATTATATAAATTAATATTGTGACAAAACCACTTAAATGTCGTTATATTTAAAAACATATTAGTTCTACACATTAGTAATAATTTGAGAGTTACGATTAATATCTTGGGATTCATAACTTATAATTTGTAGCTGCACAGACCGTAATTTCATGCAAACACGAAATTAACTTTTCTCTCTTCATTTTTGAGTACATTGTATTATTCGTATTACAGCGCCTAATTGCGTGTTTAATTCTAATTTAACGACGTATCAAAATGATAAACTGCCTCAACACTGATGGCACCGATCCAAAAATGTTTCTAACTAGCAGCACAATGATGCATGTTGTTTTTGGAGAATATGCAATGCGCCCAAAATGATTTATTGGCCAATGCTGTATGTGCAGAAACTCTGCAAAGATACGCCCGGTGTGCGAAAACGTCTACGCTCAACCGAAATTTCGGGGTATTATTGGACGGGATCCAATGAGACTTAGGCGAACCGCGTGTTTGTGACATTAGTAAGATAGAAAGGTGTTCAAGATTAATGTCATATTCTAATATTATATGCATGAGATGCTCTCAAATCTCTCTCCCTTATGGAAAATTAAATACGAAAATACAAATAAAAAACAATGTTAGTTATTCAGCATTTAAGTATCAAAACGGTAGATTTTAATTAATTAAACAGTAATTATTTTCGGAATTAAATATAAAAAATTTCAAAAAAAACAAAATTTTATCTTAAATTTAACTTCTCTCTAAAATAACATTCAATATTCACTATTAATACTCATTAATAAAAAGTCACCTTCAAATTTAAATTCAGAAAGAATCTGCATTTGAAAAAAAGCGCGATTTTGGATCACTAAACATTTTTATACAAATAAAACGTTCATCTCTCTTTTTTAAAGAATATTGTAAATATTTCATCGCGTTTTCTAAAAGCTGGGCTTTATTGAATTTTGTGTGCGCGGTGGTATGTGTTCTAGAGTTAATATTAAATTTACATTTCGAAACTAACAAGCGTTATTTGTCTTGCGTTCAACGTCAATGCGAGATGGAAATTAGACAGATATATTATGCGATAAACGTGCAGTTGGAGTAGAGGTCGACTTCTTCAAAATTGTGAAATAGTTTGAACTGAGAGTACATCGTATATCATGTATGTTACACATGTTATGCGTGTTTTATGCGGCCACTGTGGTACATTTTATGACGGTGCACGCGCGCAGTCATATCCTTTACGACTCTCGAAAATTTCAACAAGCTCGTCGCGTAAATACGAGATAAATATCTGATGCCTCGGTAGAGGCGAAACGACCCTCTCCGAATAGGCAAGCGTATAACTCTCTTTCGAGAGAAATCCATAAGCTTAAGAAATTGCGGTTGGTATCTTAGGGTCGGTTATTTTATGAGGTACCAACGAGGATTACCGAGATGTAATTTAATGGTACCGCACGAAACATTATCCCCCGCAGGATAGTTGTCGCCAACAAGATTATCTTCTTTTACAAGATATCGAATCACCACTACCGCTGTTAAGAGTAAATAGCGCTGAGTTGGTTCAATAAATCTCGAAAGTGCACATTATGCTCTAGTGCATCGTGAAGACACAATGAAGGATGAGATGTGTAGAACAAGAAGTAAAAGCACAGACTGTCAAATTTTTAATGGACTTTCTGACGAATTTCAAATAGATTTTCTTAGAAAAATGTCAAGGGAAAACAAACTATGAAGATATTTGCGTAAGCGTAATGATGAAATCTTGTCTGAGATGTCTTCTTACTGAAGACTTTCAGATAGCGTCGACTCCAAACTTGCTGAAGAGTTTGTTAGTAATTAAGATAAATTAAATGAATTAAGATACGTCAAGGTATATATTTTAGGAGCACAATTTTTTGTAATTACGGGATAACAGATAAAAATAGCTTGATGGTCAGCGGGAGTAAAATGTCGAGCATCTTACCCATCGCGGCAACTTCCGAGTTGGTTAATCCCGAGATACGCAATGGCCGTCATTTGTCTCCGCGTTCACTGTTATGTATTACCGTTCACGTTTTCGCAAAATGTAATTCCATTTGGGTGATCGTTGAGCCTTAAGATGGAATGCGTACGCCCGATAAATCTTCAATGACGTCGGTAGTTAACCCGTGTTAAGAAATCGCGTTAAGTCTGTTAAATAAATAAATCACGGTCACCCGCGTGCGACCTGTATCATAAATGTGGTCCCTGAATTCGTACTAGTATCACGGAATCTGTTAGACGCGATAAATAAAGCGCTGTGCATTAAACGGGATAATAAATGTTCATTCCGAAATGTCAGTCACTGTTGTCTCTTCACTTGTCTTAATCTAAAATAATTAGTATATACAAAGTGTCCTTCCCTCCCCTCCGAAATAATGACAAGTAAAATGTTCGAGTTTCAAATCGGCGAATCTCAACGTCATATTTTAAAATCCATATAAATGTAAAATAATCAGCTAACAAATATTAATCATATAAATAAAAGCAACAGATACAATAAAATAATAACAATGAAATACAAATTAAGGAAGAGCAAAAAAGTCGACTTAAATTACGCGGTTTAAATCAGAAATATTACTAATGCAAGTACCAAAAAAAAAAAAGAATATGTTACATGAACCTTTGTGTGTACACGGAAAGAATGGTTTTGCTGAAGTATCTAAAAATTTAGCCATGTACAAGTCTGAAAATAATTTTGTTAGATTATCGAAAGTAGTTATGTAGGACACTCAAGCATGATGATAATGCTGCCAAACATTTTGATATTTTGGAAATTATTTTGGGCGTTTAACATAATTATTTTGATGCTCCAACAAAATTATTTTCAGATCTGTATCTGGCTAAATTTTTAGATACTTCAGCAAAATCATTCTTTCCGTGTACACGTATTTTATATACCTGAGTATCTATCTGACAAACATGAATGCAAGCGAGAAACATTTCGAAATGAGAAGATGCAAATGCGTGATTAATAATTGGTTTCGTTATTATAAACGTCACTGTCGCGAACGGCGGCGGCGCGGCGGAGCGAAAATAAGTGAGCAAATAACGGCAGGCATTGACAAACGAGAGCACAGAAACGAGCGACGCCGCTGACCCGTCTTCGCTTGGCGCGAGTTCCCCGCGAGTAGTCCATTCTCCCGGCGAGCACAAAGCGATTTCCCTGCTTCGGAACTGATCGATGGATCCGCCGGATCGGGATTGATGAGAGAAGAATGGATAGCGCGAAAGAAAGAGATAAAATCGGCGAGGGGGAAAAAGTCGCGTTGAAATCACGCATTAATCAAGGTAGATCAAGCAACAAAGGAGGGGGAAAACTGGTGGATCGTGTTCGTAAAAAAAAAATAACTTTAACCCTTTGCATAAATTCAGCAGCTGGCAACACCGTTCCGCTGATGGTTACGCGCGATACACCTGCGTTCTCGGAAGCGAATAAAATCCTTCTCGGTTTTGGGGAGATTTAAGCTTAGGGATCATACATACATAGCAGATGGGGTTTGTTCGCGCATAACGAAAGCAAAAAGCGATGCGATAAACCTAATTTGAAATTGAAATTTTAGATTTAAAATTAATTAAAAAGTAAGATTTTACGTTAATCTAAATTAGCCTTCCTTTCGTTAAAACTTACGCATCAGTGGTATCGATCTATTAGATCGGATTCTCGAGATGCATTTAAACTGCATTTATATATCTTTGTTATCGGAAGAACGAAAAACATAAGTATATTATAATAAATCAGTGTTTTTATAATATATCTCTTAATAATAAAAAAGAAAATTTTTTATCTTTTTTGCCATAATTAAATAGATTTTATAAGAACTTCGTGAGAAATATTTTCAATAAAATACTAGAATCATCCCAGAGCGATAAACGGAAAATGAAATTTTTTCCAAGCGATACGTAGCTGATATTTATTGATATTTGTTTGATCCCCGGGTGCAAAAATGCAGTCAATTGCTACATATTGCATCCTGTATCTGCGCATGAAATTTTTAACATATGTCCACACGATTTGATATTATCTCAATTTCACTGATCATCGCGTTTACGATAAGAAGACAGCTGGGATTAAGTGCATCGTCCTGTAAAGGGAGATTATGTTCGGTACTGTACCCGTGTATCGATGAGTCTTGAATTATGCACACCGGCATGTCAGTATGTGCGAGTTGTTGCCGTCAGTGTTCATCGAATGCATCGAGATATACCGCGTACATAATGCTATTATAAGCTGTCCCAGCATGTTTGTGCGTACCGAGACGCTTGAACAGTTCGATGCAGCGAGCTTGAAGCAATGGCTGTACAATATACCTCTATTGTTGTATATTTAAAGTCCTCAAAACCATGACCGAAGGACAGGCGAAACGAATCAGATATGGCCGGTAACGCGAAAGGACAACGAAGAGCTTTGCTTACGAGGTTGCGAAGAAAATTCGTTGCTTACAGCTCGCAGATAGGGCGTTTATCTTTCCAGGTCAGAAAAGGCACGAGAGGATCCCGCGGGAGACGTCCTAGAATTAAGTGCGCAATATTCGACGGAAAAGTGTTTCCAAGGGAGCGTTTCCATCTCACTCGGCTTGGTAGATTAAATGCACCACGTATAAATAACGTAATCTATTAATTATTCCTTTTCGATAAATAGTCGCGAGAGCGATCGCCTATTTTAGAAATACCTAAGAACTGATTAATTAAAGTGAGTTCGCGCAAATAATTTATACATCTTGCATTAGTTTCAATTGTTAAGTGCAATCGTTAAATAATCTATACGATGTTTTGAAATTGCAAGATAAATCAGCTATAATGATAATAATAATAACAGATGGTATCCACTCGTTTCACAATCAGTTAAATAAATTTCCAGCTCATTGCGTCGCATATAGTAGCATTTGCAACAACTTGGTCGAAACATTGTTATCCGTAGATACCTACTGCGATAATAATGATAACAATGATTAATGACACGATAAAACTTTTGGTTTAATTTAAATTAAACTATACATCTGATTTTCTTCAAAATATCATTAAATCACGCATGAAATCGTATTTCTGATCGCATATTTTTTATCACGCGTATTATCTCAATATTACTGACAAAGAACGAATGCCTCGAGTGGTTTTCCACGGGATCGCGAGAATAAGGAATCGTGATCTCTCCGGAGAGGTCGCACCATCTTTCATCGTCGGGATCCTATTGGGATTTTTGCACTTCTTGCCGGTCCCTAGCCTCGCGGTACGTTCTCCGGAAGTCTGCTTGGCCGGTAGGAAGTGCCGCAGAAGACCGGACTTATACGTAATGAAATTGTCGGTCGCTCGCGGAGAAGACAATGTCGTTCCTGTCGTCACGGAAACTGTAATCTTGCGAAGACAATGGACTCCCTTCGAGAACACCGTTACATATGTCACTGAACAATTGTTGATGACGTACATTATGAATCGAAGATATATAATATTATATTAAAATTTAACTGTAGGATAATCTTCAAATGAGTCGAAATTTTTACGATATTCTTTACAAAAGTCCTGTAACATTATTTTTTAAATAATTTTAATGTCTGGAACGATGTAAACTTAATAAGATAATATAAATATAATATAACAAAAATTTAATAACATTAAAACGAAAAGGCCAATAAACGAGCAAAAAAAATTTTATAAATTCTGTATTCTGTTATCATTTTGGAAAGTTCAAAAAATTCCCTTAAACAAAACTCGGCAAGATTCCCATAACTTTGGCGCCGTAATGTAAAGGTGATTTCCGAAGGGAATT
>NJRQ01000306.1:130616-206578 GCA_003063805.1 Aphaenogaster ashmeadi
ACCTTGACATATGTTGTCAAGGGTTAAATTTTTGCAGGGGGGGCGCAGCCCCCTTCAGTACACTCAATCATGTACTTAAATATGCAAATATACAAAAAATCGAAACCGTAGTCAATCGAGACCGTGGTCAATCGGGACCGTGGTCAATATCAACGTGGTCAATCGGGACTGGTGTGTGTGTGTGTATGTGATATTGACCACGGTCTCGATTGACCACGGTCTCGATCGACTACGGTTCCGATTATTTGTATATTTGCATATTTAAGTACATGATTGAGTGTACTGGGGGGGGGCTGCGCCCCCCCAGACCCCCCTGCAAAAATCTGACCCAACCTAACTTATGTCAGTGTGTGCATTTACACACAGACACAAAATGTCAAAATTTTTCAATTTTGGATGAAGACGAGGATGAATATTCGTGCACATGATGTACAGCTACAAACAGTACACTAACAATAAGTATTACAGCAAACTGAACAGGTATATTTATCCATAACAAAGACGATGTTGTGTTTTCACACAAAAAATGTAACGCTAAAGCAGGTACACACCTAAATCCCCCAGACACGCAATCCATGTACTGCACATATATAGTGTCTGAAATTTACATATAATTCATATTATTGCTATATCTTGGAAACTATTGATGCTAGAATTTTTTTATTATTTTTCCCGTATTGTCCGCTAAAATTCCCTTCGGAAATCACCTTTACATTACGGCGCCAAAGTTATGGGAATCTAACCCAAAACTCAATTAATTATAAACTAGGAAATAACTTTAACATTTTTGGGAAAGAATTTTCGATATTTAGTTTCTCCACTTGCTGTGTAACATGATATACGAAAATTACGTGAGAGTCTCAATATCACGAGATACTTGCAGCTTCAATGATAACAGTCGGTTATTATGATTGGCAAATTGCGGAGGGGATAAGAATCGGTACTTCCATAGCAACGTGTTCATCGACTTTCCAAGATTATTACAGTTTGGCCAACGACATTTCCAACGAGCTCTTCGAGTGCTCGAGATGCGAAACTCGAAGATGCATCTTCGCGACGAGCGAGCTTAGCGATTATGAGAAGACAAACGCGTTTAGAATTACCAGTCTGTGCATAGAGTGTGCTCAAAACTTTGTCGTGATAAGATAATGACACACATTTGTAATGCGGTTACAGAAAATTTTGATTTTTTAATTCTTTCCCTGAACTTCATATGATTATAATGCAGGAATTATAAATAACTTTCATGATAATTAGTTTCGATGATGGCTGCAGTTAAAATATAAGTTTAGAAGTACAGTTTCAAAATATCCAATTTTTATGTTAGATTTTGATCTCTTCTCATATCTTCGTTGAGAACTCTCTTGATTTCTTTATCTGGAAAAATGTACCCCTTACGGGTGTATAATGCAGGAAACTTATAGGTCGGCGGTCGCGTAAATCATCCGTCACATCGGTCGATGATTCGATCGACGTGATGCCCCAGGTGGTCTATTCTCGTACTATTGGAAAACAATGAATCTAATGTCGTCATAGGACCAGTATGGGGCGCGTAAAAAGTGCCAAAAACCCTATCCAGAAACCGAGATCGGAGAACGGACGAAGCATAAATACAGTCGTATCTGAATGTGTGCGTCGCACGATGCTTTTCCAATATCAAAGATCTAAACAACGATAATCTGTATCCATTGTGTAAAATACGGATGACATTTTGCGATAAAACTGAATATACGATTCCGTATGTTATTTTTCGTGCAATTCATCTAATTCGAATAATATATTTTGAACAAAAACGGAATGAGGCAGACATGCACTTATCTGTAGCAAATATCTATAAAATTCTGACTCTTTATGGTAAAAAAGTCGTATTTATAAAAATTAACGATATTGGAAGCGTGACTGTAACTATTACATATTACATCTCTTTATTATTGTTCCTTCGTCCCGCTAGATGCACGATGAAGCTAAAGGCACTCGCTCGCGCGTGCTTTTCGAATATCAAAGGATGATCGCGCATCGCAAAATTCCCGAGGAGATAAAGTTTCCAACTGCGATACCGTAATGTGCCTCAGACATAACGACGTCGCGAATCGTAAAGTCACAAATCAAAGTGCAACGTCATCCGGATCTGCTTAACATGCATGGAATTTTTCAATAAGGAAAAGGTATAAAGCGTCAGTCAGTTTCTCTCGTGCAGAATCGCAGCTAGCGATTTTGGGGAATATCGATTTGCTTGTTTAAAAGAGCGACGCGTATGCATCTAGTCCCGATTTTTATCCAATTAAATAAACACGCGCGCGCTCTTGAAATTTGCACGATTATTTACGGATTGCGAAACCGAATCGAGTGCATACGATGCATCTCTATGACAGAACAGGACAGGATATGACAACTGCGGGTGATCGCAATCAGTTTTCCAATGTGATATTTTTGTCACGTCGTGTCACTTCGGATTTCGCAGTCGTTTTTAATTGACGCGATAAGTTAATCACTCCCCACCCGAACAACTATTTTGAACGTGGGTGCTTGGAGAACGCGAGGGACAAATAATATAATAGATACGTTCGAATAAAGGGAATACGTAAATCTGATACGAAACAGAGATACAATCGAGACGATACACTTGATAAAGCATTGATCTTAAATCCTTGCTGGTTATTATACATTTATTACTATGATCAGTAAATTATCTCGTTGATATAAATCATATACTTTCTGTCGACTGAACAGCATGAATTGGTTGCGCATTTTTTTCGAATAGTTGCATTTTTGCTACACGCAACTTCGTTATGTTTTAATTTGATTTGATTTGTTATTCGTTTAATTAAAAAAAGGCTCATTCTCCTTTCATGTTGAATTAATTGTGGATCACGTGGTAGGATCGTGTGTCTTTTCGGCAAATTATACTTTTCACCTTGGCGAATTAGCTACCCTAACGGTTGACCTATTTCCAACGTCAGCGATCCCATCGATCAATCAATCGAGCATTTAGATCGGTGGTCGAGGCTAATGCGACACGACGAGCGATGAGATGGAGAGCCGGGAGGTTCCTGCATGGATCTCTAGGCACTCGAGCTCTAATGAAAACCTATGCCTACGCTTTTTCCATTGAAGCTGTCTATCAGATCGAATCAATGTTTGTCAACCTTTTTTTTAATTACGTTATATTTATTTACTTTTTAATATCCGCATGTAAAATTTAGCGATGTCTCTTTCTCAGCAAAAATTTGATTAAAGAAAATTCTTTCTCGTATCTTGTTAATTTTCAATGTTAGAGTTATCTTCATAATTATGAACGGTTTTATAAACAACTATAAAAATATCTCCATATATTTTATATATTTTCAATGTTACTAATTAGTTTAAAAAGATATGAAAATTTTCTGTTATCAAAATAAGAGCAGAGAAACATAAATTCAAAATTTCATTTTTAAGACAAAATTCAGATCAAACAATCTTATTTAAAAGTTTTAATTTGATTTAGTTCATTTTGTAAGTTGTTAATTTGTTAAGTACATAATTAAATTTTTAGAAAAAATTATTTCCGTCCCGCGGAATTCGTTGAAGAACACTGCGTTACGATATATACTGCAGTAATGTGCAGGCCGGTAGTGCATAGCACAAGTGCACTCTACATAACTGCCGAAGCGCATCTGTGCAACATGCATGCGGTTCGATGCAGCAGAATCGAGCACGGGCCAGTGTATGTACACCAAATTGCCGGCAGCTCAATGATTAATCGCTTCTTGCAGTTGCTTACAATCTCTAATTACATTACCGTGATACTCTCTGCGTTATATAGCGTTCGGAGAATTGTTCATATCCTGCCGATTATTCTGTCATTTTCTTGTCAAATTTAACTGTCTCTTTCTCAGAAAAAATTTGATTAAAGGGAATTTTTTCTCGTATCTTATTAATTTTCTACGCGTTAGAGTTATCTTCATAATTACACATGATAGCATAAAATATTCTCATCTTCCTTTCATAGTATTCATCTACATAAAGTATTTACATAAAAAAAACAATTATAGAAATAGATTACAAAAATAAAAACACAATGTTTAAAGATTTAAAAAAGAATTACAATTCTCTGATCAAGAGATTAGAATTTCGAACAGTTAAGAAAACAAAGTTGTATTTTAATCAAAAGAATAAACTTGATTTCGCACATCGGAAAAGAAATCTTATCATAAATAAGCCTCATCGTATAAAAGAATGAACCATAATAAAATATAATAAAAATCATAATAAAATAATAAAAATCATCTACTAGAATATTTGTTGAATAATTCGGTGAAACGAAGGGAAATATAAAAAATCGTCTAAAAACTCGTATAAAAAGTCGTCAACGATGTCGCCAACCTGAGGTACATACACAGCGCGTATCTGTTAGTGCCCACACTTCGATGCAACAAGGCGCAACACGATGAAATCAAGCGTGAACTGCATACCCAAATTGTTCGGAACGAACTCTATGGATTTGCACTTCGTTAGCTCATACGGCGACTGTTGACTTTTTTCCGATACGTCCGTCTCTCAATCAAGTGTACGATACTACCTTATAAATTTACGGAAACTGCACGCTATGTCGAGATTTACACCGAGAAAAAAATTTGCTCGTCCGAACAAGTCTAATGTTTCAAATAAACGAAATACATTCAAGCAGATATCAAATCAGTTAATTTAATAAAATTAATGCGACAAATAATATTTTGTTGACTCAATATTTATTGTTTGTTAATCACACAAATTTTAATATTGGAATTTATTATTATATCACGTATTTTACTCGGTAAAATTGATATTTGCTTGGAAGAGAGTATCCACAAATTTTGTGGATACCCAGAAAGTTTTCTCTTTATCTTTAACCATAATTTCGTTTTCTTAAAACACAATTATAAAAATGTATTGGCCATCTATGTGCTAACTGTTAACTGATTAACTATGATCAACTTTCATTTGATCACTTCATTAAGTAAAATTATCTAATTGTAAATATTTTAACTATTTGCACACTTAATCGTTGTATAATTCTGATTTTTATGTTTCACGCCTTTATTATTATGATTTATATACGTGTAGAGTTATTCTACCGAGAAGTTCGCCATACATGTCGCTGTTGCACTGGGATGGGAATTTAGTCATCGGGTGAAACGCGTTGGCACCCGCTTGTAAAGCACTGCAAGTGACGTCACGGAAACGACATGTAAGCGCATTGTTCATATGCGAGTGTTGGAACGTGTGAAACATTATACATATACAAAAATTTCGCCGAAGTCGTTATGCGAAATGTTTCGCGAAACAACGCGCATTTTGCATATAACGTTAAATACATCGAGTTAATATAGCGACTGAAATACAATGCACTTCCTCGCTGCCCTTCGTATGATCTCGTTTATGACTGTAGTAAATTTTACACCGTCAAAATAATGAGATATTAACGGGCTGTTGATTTTGTATGTTGCGACGTAATGTGAGATTAGACCTCAATTTCATTATGAAATTAACAGCTTGGGACTAATTGTTATATGTTAAAGTAATATTTTAACAATCAAAATAAAATTTAATAATTTATAATTTACACATAAAATTCGTCAAGTTATTGTTCAATCATGGATCCTATAATATTTCATAATTTTCATAAAAACTATGATTGGCGATAGTTCTTAGTTATTACTCATTTATAATAATTGTGTTTATGAAATTATTCCACATATTTTTCTCTACATAAATAAAATTCTTCCTTTTATAAATATCTCTAAAAATATATCTCAGAAATTTGTTGATAATTTGTTAAATCAGAATTAGATTATATAAATTAATACTTCAAATATCGAATAATAGTAGGTCTTATTAAGAAGCACGATTATGGCAAGCATTTTGTCGCAATATTTCTCTGCACACGATTATGTACTTTATAACGAAGATTGTGCCGAAAAAAAGGGCAATGACAACCATATCCCGAAGAACGCGCATATTCCAAATTAAGGGGGCATTCACGAAGGAGCGAGCAAAGTCCCAGTTAAGTGGTGAAATCCCATAACTCGTATGGCGACGACGGTATTAAGAAAACTTACTCTCGTGTCCGCAAAAATTGGCGATCGGCCAATTCCCGCTGCCATTGAGGGACAGCTTGAAGTTACCCGAAATTGAGTGTACGTCGAGGACGATAGCGTCTCGGGGGTGGAATCTTGCGAGCAAGAAGAAAGCGGGGTGTAGAAGAAGAAAGACAGAATTCGAAAATGGAGCAAGGCAGATAGTGAGGCAGAGCTGAGATAGAATTCTGAGAAAGATAGGAGATGAACGAAAGAAGAAGGGAGAAAGAGAGAAACAGACATGTAGTGGGAAGCTGGCGAGGGCGAGAGGAAGCTCGAGAGAGAAATACCGAGAGAGAAAGGACAGAACGAGAGGGAGGAGCAGCGGCAGTTCAGGAGCAAGGGTAGCGGGGGAGGGTCGCGGCTTCGAATCAGGGGTTGCTTTCAGAGAAGCACGCAGTGCTCTCTCGTCTCGCGAGCCGGGAGAACGGGAGAGAACGTGCGTGCCGGCTGGCAGAAAGAGGGTACTTTTCTCATACCCTCGGCAAACTCCTATCCTCGTGGCCCCCGTCGCTCGTTCCCGCCAAAAGAGGAACTCGCGACAAGCACCGGCTGTGTTTAATACCTTCTTTTCTTTTTTCCGCCTCTTCGTTTCTCGCACTTCCGTGAAATCTGGACGAGGCACTCGGGAATGAAACGACAGCCGATTAATGCATCGGGATTTAAAACCAGGTGGAAGATCAAGGGCTAACACTTGTGCAGACAACGTGATCCTCGAGGTATTCCTCGATGTTGTAGGATAACTTTCGTTCTCGCGGAAGTGCTTTCGCGTTGGAGGGTGTCGCCAAAATCCCGATAATTAACGCGCCGTTTAAAATGATTCAAGACCAAGTGAAAAATAAAGGATTAACGCTGGCGGATGATCGAAACGCTAATTTTCGGGGTGCTTCTCGACATAAAATTTAGCTCGTAAGCCCCCCTCGTAAAGCGAGTTATCGACTGAAAGATCGGCATATTCCCGATTGATCGGGTACCCTTGATCCTAACCGACGCATTCCCTTCGATGGTCCACTCGATAGTCCATTCGATCGTGAGTTGATTAACCCGTCGGGGATGGAGAAATTAACGCGGCGAGTGCTTTAGTTCAGATATATGGCGCTGATACCACAGTGAGTTCGCTGATCCGCGATTCTCTCTTATCGTCACGAAGACGAGAGGAATCATTTAGTAGACCGTTTCTCCTCGTTTCACGTCCCTGGAGATTTCAATGAGACAGTCGGCTGTGAAGCAGCTAGATTAACGGGTAAACCGCTTGTACGGAATATTGCAAGAAAATTAAATTAGAACAATGTTTTGTGAAAATAATAAAAACAATAAATATCTATGCATTAAATCTAAACGATAAATAGTAATTATACTTATCAGCTACCACAATTAAGCTCTTTATTTATGTGTGATAAAAATCGTTCTATAAGTAGATAGAATAAAGCGGATTAAAAAGAATTATATAAATGAAATTAATCAAAATTCATGTGTAAAAAAATATAAACGTTTTTCGTAAAATTTTATATAACAGATTTCGAAATATAATTAGTATTAAAACCTATTTAAAATATTATAATGACACTTTTTAATTCGTAATTACTACTACTGACTACTACTATGGCATAAAATAAGATTTATTAAAAACGTTTATTAATCTTTTAGTCCAAACTGACGTCAGAAAAAAACGATTATTTGTGTAATAGGAACAAAGAAAAAATAGTTACTGTTATTTATCACATTTGCGCTAGTTTTTGGGTCAGCTAATAAACGTATGTGGTTTAAAACTCGGACGAGAGTGGAAGGGTTAACGCCCTAGAAGAATCGCAATAGGACCCTTGCGGTATTTCGGGGTGGAGACTGGTTGAGGCGGACATTTCTAGGAACTTTAATCTATAGTGCACATCCAGGATTGTCACATGCAGTAAATGTTAGGGTTGCAAATCTGAAAGGAGCTCTGTGTCAGTTTTGGAATTTTAACTCCTCTCATCGTACTAATAGTTTGATATAAAAGGCATATCTAATATAATGAGAGTTCTTCTTAGAAGAAAATGATTATTTTCACAATTTTACATATCAACATGATGACAGTGTTAATTCTTATTATCTGAGTTCAAAGTTAGCCCTCTTCTCAGCATTAACTTTGAGTCTCTTATAATCGTACATGATATATAATTCATTATATTTCACTGTTATATATATTTCGTGAAAACTATGACACTAAACGTAAAAAAAATTAGAACGAGAAAGCTTTGACACCCTTCGTTTCATTCGTTCTCGTAAAAGCCCGCGTTCAGGTGGAATCGAGTTTTCAAAGAGCAAGAACGATAAACATAAAGACTCACGCTCGCTTTACGAGGTCCATTGATACGAAATAGCGCTCTTCAATAAATACAGACTTTGAAGCTACAAGAAAGATTGAGTCCTGTTCATTCACTGACTATGTATAATTACACATTTCTTTACAATCATGCTTTTCGTTCCGATATTGATAAATCGTGCAGTGATTACGATATTTAAAATTTATTTTTAAACTTAATTTTCCGAGAAATATTATTCTAACAACTTTCATTAAATAATCAATACATTAATAATATATATTCATAATGTAGCAAATATTTAGTATCAATAGTAAAATATTATATGACCAATACATTAATAATCGCATATCAATAGCTAGTAATAAATAATTGCTTTTATATCAGTATTTAAGAAAATTAAAGCAAGTAAAACAAATTTAACACAGTTATAATACCTAGCTCAATTACTTAATATCTAGCAAGAAATTTAATGTAGAAAATAAATAGTTGCGATAAGTAATGGTAGTTCTCGGTATTCGTAGTCTTAAGAAAATCTGTTTAACGGTTTTCATCTCATTGTTAGATTCGAGTAAGAAATCTGATCTTTAATGTTTCATACGGTATTTGCGAATTTTTTTATGTCCCCAGGATAGTCAAGCAATAGCGAATGAATCGCTGTTGCATACGGCAGGCAATTTCGAGGTTTCGTTCGTTGATCTTGGGTCGCGCGGGACTCTCGTCGTTCTATTTGCTGAGCCGGAGGAGTTTATCTTTCCGGGTCACGGATCTGGCTTTATTTAATTATTCCTTTCGGTACACTCACCGAAATCGCGGCGGCAGTCGGGTCTTCCGTCGCGTTTATAGACGAAGACTCTGATTTAGATTCCAAGTATGGCCGATTTAGCCTGCGAGATAGCGTTTGCAGCAAATCGGTCGAAAGAAATACCCATTAATATCCTAAATATCAGCTGTTCATGAATTTAAAGTGACTAGTGACGCTAATACCTGTCCAAATGAAATATCGCCCCGACATAACGAATGCGAGCTGCGGCTGCACTCATTACCTTGCGCGCCGACTTCGTAACATTTGTCAACTCGATTTTATTCCACATAAAATTAGCGAATCTAATTAAGGTGTCTAACAAGGCAAACTTAATTTAACTCGTTTTTCCGCGCCGCACGCGACGCGTCCCTTTATTATGTCAGTCGCGTCGCCGTTTCGGAAATTACGCGCCGATAGGACCGCGCTTTTTGCCAGGTCGGAGACTAATTTCGGTATAAATCCGTCCTCGCCGCTCGCAGATAAAGGCTAAAAAGGGTGCACGTACGTTCCAGTCGATATCGAGTTTGCCTTTGCCTTCCCTTCCTCTTTCGTGAATACAAGAGACGGTAAATCAATTCGCAATGTAATTTAATCTTAAGTAATCGAATTGAATTTCAAAGAGTAGGCATGTAAGTTTCTGCCTGAGAACAAGTTTGCCTTTCTCTTCAAATCACTTAGAAGTAAAGAACAAGCTTACTTTCGCAAAAGAATGTTACGAGAACCACGTTTTCTCAAACCGAAGACCGATTCAATTCAATTTAAATTAATTAAGCCCAATTCTGATTCATGCAATTAAGCGTAGCTGTAATTCGCTTCAACTTAATATAGCTTCTCTAAATCATACAATTAAAATTCAATTAATTTTATTTCACCCTTTAGGGCGTGTGACCATAAATTCCCATTCGCATTTTATCTCTTCGAGTCACGAGAGAAAATCCCGTGGACTCGCTGCAAAGTAACGTACACAAATAGAGTTACGTTTTACCAGAGCGAGGACTAATTTCCGAACAAATTCGCCCTCTCACCCGCGAGTGCCTCGCCAAGGGAAAGGCGAGCGGGTAAGTTTCTATCGGTAACCGTGTTCGTCTTTTCCGTTCGCGTCGGCGAAAACAAGGAACAACCACGTTGCTTCTAACTTTCGACCGAAACAGTTCGGTTCGGCGCTGATGAGTTCGAGCGTGCGATGGAAACTTCGGCGCGGTGGAACGTGTCCGGCGAACACGTTTCTGATGCGATCCGGGGAAGTTTTCCCCGGACCGGCGCCGATTGTGCCCGGACCAACGGGGAATAAAAGGAGATCCGGTTTTGATCAGACTCGATTATAGTGCTTGTCCGAATTAGCACTTCTCCGAGCGCAAGGGATACATTCAATCTGAGCGCATTGTTTCAGGCAGTACACAGCGATACTAAAAGTCTCTCGAATTTATTTTGCTTCATTTGAAAAACAAAATTTCTACAAGTTGTATTTAATATAAATATTTTTTTCTTATTGTGAAGATATACTGGTATTTGGGAATGATAGAAGAGCTGATAACTTTAGTTACGTAGTATATGATGCATGAAATCAGATCGATCAGGGGATCGAAGAGGATTGCAAATAGCAATCATTGATTCGTTAATCGCGTCGCGAATATTAATTTGACAGTGACCAATAAACGAAGTATTGTGTAACGAATAAATTAAGATGGCATTGATGTAATTAACATGCCGGATATCGGGGGTGGAAATATTAACGCGTCAAGAGAACTAAATCGAGTTGGTAGCGGTGGCGGTAATTAATACCATATTCTATATCTACATATATACTGGTCCAAGGGAGACAGATTAAAATAATTCCCGACTGCTATGCTTGCTCTTCGCTTATCTAAATATTAACCCTCGCTAAAATCCGAACACGAGTTCTGTACACTTTACGTCACTTATGCCGTCACAAAAGCCTCTCGAAAACGATGAATGTAATATCAAACAATGGATCGGCGGAAATGAACGATACATGTAACTGGCAAAATCGTGCAAAAGCGTGTATTGAGTTTGACGTTGTATTTCACTACTTTGATGTTAACAAATCGCAATATATGTGTACGTGTCGTTCATGCGCCATTAAACCACTGTTTCATGAGTTTTACTTGTATTATTTCCGATCCGACTTATATTCTATAGATACTAAAATGTGTGTCCGTTCAATTGCCAGATGCATACCGTAGAGCTTTAAACATTAACCGAATTTCTTTCATTTGAGCTACATCTCACAATCACTCATCTCATTTTTATTTGTAAAAAAAATAAAAACTTTGTTTCTCTCTCCTCGGTAATATTCTCACTTTGAATTTTCCGCTCACGTTTTTCTAATAACAATTTTACTGGATTATTGGTTTTTAAGCAACTCGTCATGGTAAATGTGAAGTGGATTGTACACTTAATATTTTTAGATATTTCCGTAGCATATATTTTCTTCAGTGTTCTTAACAAATTTTAAAACTTTTCTTCTTGATTTCAAAAGAAGTAAACTGCTATTCATCACTTTATAACGAAATTTCTTTTACTAATAATTTTTTCCTCACAAAGATGCTTTTTCAGATTTTATGCACTTTTAGTATTGATAAAATATTGATTAATTTTGTCTAAACTTTTTCCGTTAGATTAATGCGCGATAGAAACTTCACTTTCTTTAATTACTTTTTCTTTAATTGCTTCAATCTCATTAATTTTTTTTCCAGTTTGTTAATTATTTACTTGTAAATCGCTATCAGATTTCGGTAAACAAAACCATTTCTCACTTATCAGAAAATTAAGTTTCCTGGAACACTACATAGAATTCGAAAAGTCGTTTCATTTCTTTTTCTCTTCTTTAGTGTAGCACTCTTGTGTATCCATGCTAGAAAATTAAACTTCTCAAGGCTTCTCTCATGCAGGAGAATCACGGCGCGAACACGAGAGGCTTTAAGACGAGCATAAAATGCGATAATATAGGACGCTTTAAACTTAGCTCATGTTCTTTCACAACATAATCCAAAGATACAGGTAATGTATATAAAGAAAAATGAGTTCCTTCAATCTCAAGGTGTTAATAACTATTTAACGCTAAAAATTAAGGTTTGGCAAATTAAATCTCGAACACAGAAACAAAATCTTATTCCTTCGCTAATCTTAAATAAACTCTACTCATCGTCAGATTATTTATCTTCCGATAAAAAGGGAACGAGAAGGAACGGCGTAAAGAAAAGGCAATCGGACGTGATTAATTATACCATCCGATATCTCTTGATTTTTCTTTCGCGTCCATGTCCGTTAGGATAAAAGAGCGGGACATATTAAGCATTCGTTAAGAATTTATTGTCGATACTCGTGAAATAATGGAAGTCTTTCAAGAATATCAAGGCAAAAGAAAAGAATACATTGAAGGAAAAAATTTAATTAGTCGCAACCTAACAGACAATTCCCACTGATATTTCCTTTCGACGATATTTCTTTTAAATTCCTGCACCATTTCGGTCGGATGTAATTACATAAATATGCGATATGGCATTAAAAATATATCTCCAAAAGAATCCTTTATAATGCGCTGTTTATACACGCCGTTATATTCTCGCGACAGAACAAATTTCACTCAGTAACAATTAGCAACTGCCTGCAGCATGCACGAAGTATATCCTTTTTTGTTCCGTTTGCGTCATAAATTATCCAATGGACAGCTTTCATGGAACTGCTGGCTTACTTCTCTCGCGCAAAACGAAATCTATAATGCTGTTTATGTAACTGGTAATTACTGGCGATTATCTGCTTTACAAAGTATTCCGACATTAGCTTGCGTCCGCATGTACGTCCGTTCCAAAGACCATCGCGTTTTATTACAATCGTGACTTGAGTAAACAACACGCGAACACATGTTAACATATGCAGTACTCGATTAGATTAGACCGGAAATAAAGAGGATTGAATTAGTCTATTGCGTTTAAAATCTTCTTGCATGACCATGTTCGTAGATAATTTTAATTAGATAACACGCGTAGTATATAAGAACCTTGTATGAAAATTACATTTCCGGATACGTTTTTAATAATATAAATCCATTTATTTATTGAAACAAACTTATTTATGTAAACTAAGGGAGTGTTCATTAAAATTTTATTTTCATCTTAAATTATATATCTACTGTATAAAAAATTAAGCCGACAGATATTTCATATATTTATTAGTAATAAAATAATTTTAGAACAAGTTCTAATAAAAAATGTCTATGTCAGCGTTCAAGTAGCTTTACTTCCGGTTGAGATCATACGTTACTTCTCTAATGCAAGTGAAAAGTCCTTTTGCACCGATCACACGTTTCGTACGTGGATTTAAGTGCCACTACGGGACTATAACAACGTCGAGGTGAGAATTATTCGTCATGGACGGCGAATATTAAAAAGTAGATGCGAGAATCATGGTCGGACAGTGCCGTAACTTCTCGTTGTTCAGCGTCGGACTATTCCTCCCTTGACGCCTGTAGCTTCTGAATATTGCAACATGGTTGTAGTTTGTAGCGCTTTGTACACTGCGATAAGGACGCGCTATTTGCAAGATGCAAAACCAATTACATCGCCTGTGAACATATCGATCCTATGTATGTCCGTGAGTGTTTTAAAGTGCCTCGCCATATCGTTTAAAATTACTCTATCTAAGGCCCGTTGGCCTCGTTCCTCTTTTTTCAACGTTAAAATTGTTCAAATAGTTAATAAAGAATATCTTATTCTTATATCAAATTTTTTGTTCTATTTAAAATTGTCTTATTCTCGACAAAAAACAATCCTTTTTAATTATTTATATAATTCGGAAATCAAATTATTTTTGTCGAGTTTTAAATACATTCACTAAGAATGAAACTTTAATGTATATTTTATTTCAAGCAGATTTTGGTAGAATATTTAGTTATTAAGATTGTAAAACTAGAATGTGCTTGAAAGTTAAAAAGGGAAAATACTTTCAGATTTAATTATTCCGAAATCATTTGGAAAAAAAGATGTAAATCAATTTTTGACGAAAGTCATCAGGTTTCAATCGACAGATAGCATTACATAATTACACACACACACAAAAATATTATATATAAATATATAAAAATATATTCTTGTTTATTTTAAAAAAAAAATATTTTTTTAATGATGTAAAACTTATAAAGAGACGAGAAAAATGACTTAAGCTTCTTTGAAAACAAACTATTTAGATGTCATAAGTTAAGATATTACAAAACCGAATGAAAACTTCCTGATCGCGTCTTTTTCATCGCCATTATCTCGTAAAAAAATATCATAAGAAGAACTTCATCCGCCTAAGAATTTCCAAAACGGCCTTTTAGCCATGGAGGAGAGATAAAAAGAAATGTTCCTCTCGTTCTTTTGATGATCAGCGTGAAGTCTTCGGTGAGCGCTCGCGAGGGAAACGTTACTGTTCTCTTTTTGCTTATAGACTCACTTTACGTCCTATCATAATAACATAATAGTGTTTCTCAAAGCATGGCTAGCGCTTCGCAACCGGGCATAGCGGGATGTCTGAATACTCAACTGCTATAATGAAGGAAATTAAAAAAAATGCGTAGCTCGTAAACTTTAATTTGCAAGTTTTTTATCTTTTCACCATTTTGTCTATATTTGACATAGCAAGATAAAAGACAATCTACTGTATGCTCTATATGTATTTCTGATTCTGATTCTGATTCTGATGAACTTCACTTTTCAAATATTTAGTTATTTAACTAAAATAAATATAATACTTGAACTGAAGAAATTTAATTTAGTTGAAAATTTTAGTCAAGTTAGCAAAATTTTTTTTTCAGTGTATCGAAGAAATCATCTACCCTGTCTAAAATAATTTTAATAATTTTTATGATTTTGATATGCTTTGATATGATTTCAAAAGTGACACATATACTCCAAATAATAATAATATAGATGCGTCTCAAAGTCGATAAAACGCTTATGAGAAACGTTTCGTTTATAATAAAAATTGTAGAAGTCGGTTATTTCAAGTCGGGAAATCGGATGACTTGCTTTGCATAAAGAAGATGGAAATCGTTGCATTAAGGCGCCTTGCGCAAGATTAAAGAAAGATACGATTGGGAGCACAGAGAGAGAGAGAGAGAGAGAGAGAGAGAGAGAGAGAGAGAGAGAGAGAGAGAGAGAGAGAAAGAGATAGAAAGAGATCCGCATTTGCTCCGCTCGGATTTCGCGATATACTATTGCGTGAGTACGACAAAGCCACCGGCATTACCGGCTCGATACCCCTCTCGATACGTCTTCTCGCGCGACAGCGGGGTAGTTTTGCGCTCCCGTCGACGCAGTTTTGCGCCTCGTTGCATCGCGGCGTGTAGCGCCATAATCCGGCCTGTATTAGAGACGTACCGCCGTTGCACGGAGTAAATACGGGCTGGTGCACCAAAGCCGCGGATTCATTTTTCCGATACGCCCAATTGCATCGATCAGCGTCGGCTTTAGAGCATTCGCCGCCAGGACGTGTGATTCGGTATGCCATGAGACGATTATCGGAAATTATGGGAGAGAACTTCTGCCTTTGTAATACTTTCGTCGGAATAATTTCCTCCTCTTCTTTAATGTCAACACGTTGACGTCAGACGTGAATTATGAATTTCTGTTTTCTCGTTTCCTGACGTTAGAGAGAATAACAAACTGGAACTATAGCTTCGAAAATGAAGGTCTCTTTTGCCGCTTGAGATGTACCCCTGGTTTTGTTAGTTATGAATATTTATATTTCATTGTATTTACGTCTCTCTCTTCTCGCACAAAAGCATCTGTCCGCGCGAACATATCGCGGTCGATTCGTCCGCAATTTTTATTCAGTCTTCTGCGTATTTTAACGCGTTTCTGCTACAAAACAATGCTATCGAAAAACGGGTTGCGTTCTCTACTGTTATCGCTGCAACGTCGCTTTTAGAATTTATATGTTGCGTATGCAACCAGCGTCAGTTTTAATTTCGGTTGTCTGCCAGCGTAACAGGATACTATAGACAAACGGAAATAATCTTCCAATTAAAGTACTTCAGATAGATTTGATTCCAATTACGAGTAATACTTCTTTCAGTAAAACTGCCGGATTACACGCAGATTTTTCCGTGTCATGCGATTCGACGTATGAGCAATACGATATCTTCCGAGATCGAATCTCGAAACCGCATCAAACTAATCCACGGGCGCATTGTCCGGAGTTTCATGTGGGATGTTATTTATCGGCCAATATTACAACATGCAACGGTTAAAAACACGTAACACGCAATTTGTGTCACGCACGGGCTTTCAAAACTGTATCGACGCGAGCCTTTAGATTTTATTTCGCGCGACGTGTGAAATAACATTTTAGCAGCTATTATTTCAACGTAATTAAATGGCGGTACTCCTTTTCATGCCACGTAGTTGAAAATGTTACGGACTACTCCGTCGTTTATCTTCTCGGCCACTTTCGACAAGGCGACACGTGGGAAAGGTGCAGTGGTCGCCTCATCGTCGAATTCTCATTAACTAAGAATTCTCATTTATCGGGCGAAAGAACGAAGAATGATCATCAGTGTTGAACAATGTTTTAAACTCATAAAAGTGTCTTCGAAGAGAAATTTTCTAAAGATGTTTCGTTTCGCGATAAATACAAATATATATCGTTATTATTTTATATCGATTTTTGTCGAAAATACACAACGTATTTCATATATTCGCTTTTTATTTACTATATAAATAAAAAACATAAATCTGCAGATAAAAGTGAATTTTATTAAATGTATATTCTATTTTGTAAATATGAGAAATATAATAATCGTCAGCTTTTTAATTAAAACATTCATCTTCGCAAAAATAAGATTAAAATACAGAAATTGTTTGCATTAACCATTATTTATATATTATTAGTATTAATATTCAAATAATACATATAAACTGATATGTTCTCAAAATAGAAACATTTTCTCTTTTATATAATTACACATCGTTTTCAAAATGATTCGACAGTTCTCGAAAATATATTTAAATATATTTAAATAAAAGAGTTATATATAAAATATAATAAATTGTAAGACGACTTGACTGACCATAGATGGTATTTTATTACTACGTATCAACCACACGGATTGTGGTCCTCTACTCGTAGAGGTATGGTTGATACGTAGTAATAAAATACCATCTATGGTCAGTCAAGTCGTCTTACAATTTATTATATGTTAATTATTTACTGGCGATTTAGGAATATTAAAGTTATATATAAAATTTTTGTAAAATTGCTTTCTACGAAAGTCTGCAATAATTTAAGAAATAATCAAAATATTAAAAATGATGAAAGGACATCATTATATTACCAAGTGCTAAATATAAAGGAGAAGATGTAGTAATAGTATCCTTAATGCTTAGGAATAACTTTAAAATGAGGATGTTAATCGCTACATCGATTGATGGGCTATTCCCGGATGCTCAAGCAGGAGCATGATGTATCTGTCTAATTTCGTGACATTATAAATTCGGGACCGGAAGCTGCTTTCCTGTCGATGTGAAAAGGCGCTGACGCATTATCTGATAAGCGCGCTCGTGTGTGCCACGAAGAAAGTTTAAGGCAAAAGAGCGTAATCCATCACGAGGATCATAACGCAACTTTCTTCTGCTCTCGCGTAGCCGGATGCGAGACGCTCGTAAAAATGGACGGAGGGGTCCCTTCAGGGCAGTTTCGAGGGGGTTTAACTGACCGACTTGCTACGTCTTCACTTCGGAGATAAAACGAGCATGACCAGGATATTGAGTTAAGTTAAGCGAAGTATAACTTTCCTGCGCTGTAAAGAATTCTACTCTCGTGTGGCCGAAGAATTGGAAAATCGAATCTCGAGCGAACGCGTGAGAAGAGTAGCTGGCAGGTATTAAACAGAAGCAAGGGAAAAGGGTGAGAAGAAGCGAAGTAGCGAATTGTAACCAAAGGGTGGAATAAGCTGGTATAAGCGATGCTTGTAAACATGGCAATTAAATGTATGCCGAAGAGATTGGCAGCATAATAACCGTAATAATGATAAACGAATGAATTAAGATATAATCCGCGAGCGTAAATGCGATATTTAATTGAATGCTCTGTATACAATTTAATCTCCAAGCAATTAATGAATTACGGCATTTATAATATATATAAGCATGAATTACACGGCATATATAGCCATATAACAGAAATTACTAAACTAGATCGTTATATTATTATGTAATTCTCTTCTCAAGTATAAGTTTTTACGCAAAATTTATTTTCAAAATAAAATTTACAAATATTGCAAAATAGTTTGTCCTAAACGAATAAAAATTTAAGGCATCAAAGATATATTTCTAATTCTTTCGATGTTTGGTTATTAAATAATCGAACATAGAAATCATTATTGTATATTTCTTAAATTTTATAATTAACTTAATTAGCGCTTTTACCGATCTCGTTCCATCACTTTAAAGTTGTTTAATCTTGAGCGGAATATCTTAGTACACGTAAAACTTTCTCATCGCTGAAGTGCTTTATTTCAACCAAGTTAGCGCAGGGTGTAATCTTAGGTAAAATATGCGGGGGGGGGGATTCAGAATAGAAGAGGCACCTCGTTATGCATTTTGTTGATAAACCCTTACGTAGCTTGCTCACTTATGAGTTTACTTTTCCCTATTTGTGATGTACACGAACACTACGAGAGATTATATAATTTCTAATTTAATGTTGAAGTAAAAGCATCCAGACGCCTTATCTAAATCATGTTCACACATTCAGAGATTTTTTCTCAACATTATCATAAATCTTTGAAAATGGAGAATGTTAATTGAACGAAACGCTAATTCTGATAACATCTAATCTTGCGATTATTTATAAGTATAATATACGCGAATTTTTAAATGCGACCGATAAAATTCCGTGATAATTGCGAAGTGTCTCGTGATCATCGAGACATCATTATATCGCTTCCATTCAGGCGCGACAAACGATTCACCTCTGAAATTAAGGGCGCCGTTTCACGAAATGAGAGGTACGTCGAGAACGTTTTTCATGCGCCAGTATTCCATTCCGTGCGCGAAACAACCCGGCATTTCTCTCCGCCCACGTCATAATGCGAAACTACCAACAATACCGTACGCATTGAGACTGCAGCTCACCGTGTAAAACAATCGGACAACAGCACGTTCTGTTCTTACCCGTTATAAACATTCATTTAAATCAGCCACGTAGACATAAAGCTCATACAACAGAAAATACGTTTTAAACGAATCTTTGAAGAATTTTATTTCCAACCGAATTAAAATTTGCTGAAATTACAGAGAAAGTTGTTGAAAAAAAGACAAAGATTCATTTGTTTTCATAAAACATAGTAATCGAAAAAATCTGTGTCAGACATAGAAAGAGCCACATCATTTCTGCAATTTTCTAATTGCTTTTCACTGAAGATTTATGCTGGCCAAATAACAAAATATTTGTCATTCAAGAATCGATGTCACTGTAACTCTAGAATTAATCTTGCTTTACGGTTTCCGAAAAATATCCCAGGTAGCAAAAGTAGGAAGCGCAACCAGTAGATGAATAATATTTTTAAATTTTTCGTGCACGGTAAAGTATACAAAGACTCTACCTGTTTCTCTACTTCGTGTGTATACGACAAAGTTTCTTTAATTCTTCTACGATAAATGTATCAATAATTTCCCTCTCAAAGTACACTATATGCATCCTACAGTATACGATTTTTAGAGTTTCATGTTTTTATTTCGATTAGGAATATATAAATCCGATAGCCGTATGTATATAATTTCTAACACTTGTAGAAAACAATACAGGTTGGCTACATCTTTACTAATATAAGGTAACTAAGGCAATCGAAAAACAGTATTCGGACCCAATTTAGATACTGTAGGAGCAAACAAGCTTTCTCATCAAAGATCTTTTTTACTTTGTTACTGTTGATTACTACTTGCTAGCACTGAGGAACGTAGGGAGACCGATTGTAGCTTTCTCAGTTGCTGGAATGTAGAATGCTTGTTGCATTCTTCTCTGATACCTGGGTATTTTACAGTCATAAATGTAAATTATATTATTTTATTTGAAAATCTTAATCTGTTTTCCGTTACTGATAAGAACAATTCGATCAAACTATTTTGTCGCAGATATTTTACATTTAAGTAGTAAAAGAGTGCATTTTTTACTGTTTATAAAAATAGTTAACAATTCTTGTTGATAGAACTACGCTCATAGAGTTACATTATTTAATCTATAACAATTTCGTCGTAATAAAGAGTATAAAGTATAGATAAAATATATATAAAGTAAAACAAGATTTACAGACAAATATGATTGTCGTCCCGAAATAATCACGACACATTCATTTCGTAAAATAATTCTGCTCGGCAAGAAGTTGACGGCTGTTTTGGAATATAATGAAATATGTGCTCCTGGATGGGGGAATCAGAGACATTAATACATGGGATCTAACAAGCTAACAAGGTTTGATATAATGTGACATTTACACAGTAGATAAGGGTGATAATTGGGAGAGCAAGAGAGAGAGAGAAAGAGACAAAATGAGAGAAAGGAAGAGATTTAAGTTCTTGAAATGTGTAGAACATCTTTTGCTGCGAAAGTAGCACTTTGCAATGATAAGATTTTCAATAAAAGCAGGATTTCCTTAAAAGATTTTCAATGAAAGAGGGGAGAGTTCGTATTGCATTAAGTTACATTCAATTTGTTTTAATAACGCAGCCGTTTCCGATGTTTTTATCTAAACGGATTTATCTGTCCCCTTTAACTTCGTACGCATCAGATTTCACAAAACGTTTCGGTAATTATAATAATAACGTAATTGAAGAATCGCTGGACTGAAAAAGCTCTAAAATATGCACGGCTGATGTAATGTCGTTTCCTCATAATTATTGATGCTGTGTTGGTTCGGGATTAGACGTGTCATAAATGAAAATTATTCGATGCATCAAGCCGCTATAGATAGGACGGCTTGATTGTGTTACGATAAAATCAATATTCTATTAGCTCGTGTGCGTATCAGCGTCAGGCTCGTGGGAAATGAGAATCATTTCGCGTTGATGGGACACGAACGAGTGCGTGGGACATGGATGATGCACATGGACAAATAGTCATATAGCCTGTCAGCTGTGCCATAGTTAAATGCGTAAGCACACACGAGCACTCGCCGGTACTTGAAAGCACTACAAAGAAGCGCTTGATTCGAGGAGACTCGATCCTGTCAATCCCGTAATCAGTTTCCATTATCAATCCAAAGATCCGTTTAACATGTAAAACATGTTTTAATTAAAATATGATTTAATTAAAGAGGTAATTTAAAGATTAATTTAAATTTAATAAAAAAAGTCTTACAAATGTTTAAAATAACGCGATAGCTCTCGTTTTTTGCATAATATTTCCTGTGTAACGTAATTATCGTAAAGTGCGCGTAGAACTTTGCAGAACTCAACTCTTTCCTGGATTAATTTTTCATAATCACAAGTTTCATTATCTCCTTTCATTATGGTAAGTGCAGAGGAAATTACGGATACGCCTATATTAGCGCACATTAATTAGTCGTAACAAAGACCAAGAGGACATCATCAATTTGCGTCATATATTTCAATAAATTCGACCATTAACTTATTTCGATGTTACTACATATGTGCGATAAATATCTAAATACAGACCAATGAAAATGATCGCCGCTATTTATCACGGAAATGAATTACTCGTCGATAAACAGCGATACTGTCAATCTCTATATTGATCTGTTAGTATTGCAAAATGGTAATGGCAATATCGTCGATACGATAATTCGCGATAAACGCATATCGACAAAGGACGACGCTAAGCCAACTGTGATGAATGGGCAACGAGTCGAGAATGAATTGATTAACGGCGCTAATGAGTGAAAGCCGCACTTCTACCCTCAGATCGACGGAGATATGAAACCGGCTCGTCATCAAGTTATTCCTCTCCCACCCCGGGATCTAGCCCGGTATCATATCGCAAAACCCTTTTGACGAAAAATCGATATAGCAGACAATGACCCGCTGTCATCCGGGCGTCTTCAAAGTTTCTTATATCATCTTTTATTTACAAAAAAAAAGAGAAAAGTTTCGGGATAGAAGTTGCAAGATTGAAAGATCCCGCGAAAACAGTTTGCGAGGGTCACTGATCGATTGATTAATAAAAAAATGTGTCGTTTTTGGGGGCTCCTTATGCTTATAACTATAGTATAATAATTTCCAGCAGCGTTTTAAGATTTAATTCACAATATTCATATTATACCTTATTCTTAAGAGAGATTGTATAATAATATAATATTTCATTCAAACTCTTTGCATAATGAACTTTTCAAGTATGCAAAAAAAGAAGCAAAAGGAAAAAAGTAGGAGATATGGCAGATTTATCGCACTTTAGTTCCTTAGCATTTTACACTACATCCAAAACTTTCGAAAGATCGCGCAAAAACGCGGACCATGTGTTAATGAAATATTCGGTAGCAAAGATGCGGAGCGGTGAATTTCGCGAAAGCTTTCCAACGCGAGAAAAGCGTGCAATAAAGAAGTCAGCTTTCCGATATTTATTCACGAGCGTAGAAATAGGTCGGACGGTTTCAGGACGATAGAAATTTTGCGACAAATCATCTCTGTATGTTGTGTGTATGCGTGTGTCTGCGGGCGATAAAACTTTTTTCTAAATATTAGAATAATACCGCACTTACGTAAACTTCGTGTCGCGCAGGGAATGCAGCTGTGAAATAATATGTTGGAGACGAGACCGAACGTAAAACGTTTACAAACCTTGTTATCTACCACGGGGCGCGGAAAATGTATAAAGTCGTGGCAGTTAATCACTTCTCTCTCGCCTTAATTCTCACACTGGTACCATCTGCTTGAGAGAGATTCGTGTACGTGCATAATTATCATTTCGCTTTAAGTCACATTATCACAGGCAGCAAAATTAACTACAGAATTCACAGAATTTGTCTAGTAATTAGAACTATTGCGAAAATTTTAACAAAACGCTTCATTTTCAACAGTTTTCATTTTTATTTTATTTTATAATTAAATTTAGGAAATTTATCGATATAATCTATTAAGGCTATCTATAGCTAAGGGCGATGTAGCTATATAAGGTGAAAATTATCAATGACCGTACTACCATAATTCAGGTTCCCGCACGAACCATTTGATACATAATCGATACGTATAACGCATGTCGCCAATTAGTCAGAATAACAAATGATCTTCGATAATATACTCATGCATTACAATAGAATGAACAATTGTTTCGGTGTATAATTACATCTCAAATCTAATATGCAATTCAATCCAAAAAGTGCGTGAGCACAAAAATAGCATCATTAAATACGTTAACTGTGTTAAAATTTTCTGAATTAGAATCCGTTTCCACAGTTAATTTGAAAATTAAAGTTTTATTAATACTGAGGATTTTGATTTGCTAAAAGCTAACAAATTATCGCTCCTTTGATATTTTTAAGAAATTTTTAGTTCCTTCTCGTCCAAGATATTCTAGATTAAAGGAATTACAATCTTATTCTGAGATATCTAAAAGTACAGTTATAAGAAACAAAAATTTTATATTAAATTTACAACAACAAAAATATATATATATATTTGATCTCTCTTTATAGATAAAATCGGATTTTAAATGTCATTGAAAGTAATCCGATTATAAATACATGCTTTTCTGCAGTATTTTATAACTAACAGAAGTGAATAAGCAACACCGATTATTCGATGCATATTTAAGGATGGCAAAATCTATAATATCGCAAAATTTCATCCTACTATAAGATGTGCCTCGGCGTAAAATCACGCGCAATAACATTTCCATATTCGCGACATTAGCACCAAAATGGGGGTTTCCACGAAAACATGAATTTATCTGTGTTTTACATTATTAAAACAATTAAACATACCAAGCTCTCTCGTGATAAATTTTCATATTTATATATACGCAGTGCTATTCATAAATTTCTGAATATAACTGGTTTAGTAAAAAATATAATAATTAAAATTCTGATAAGTGATCTATTTATCACATTTTTATAGAAAGTGATTAGTGCATTAAATAATTAATAATATTAAAGCAACAATAGTAACAAATATAAGCAGAAATATAATATTCCTGAATAATCTTTCTGCATAAACTTTGCTTATTCTTTTGATTTATCAAACCTCTCGAATCTTTGGATACAGCAACGCTTATGTTTATTTCACAATATAGAGCAGAGAGCACGTCCTCAGAGTTACACGCCTACAGCAACCACGACAAAGGAAAATGTATTATTAACCAGTAGATCTTGAAGATGCGCTAAGCCAACATTAGCTTTATTAGGATTCCCCTCAAAGAGACTCAATAAGCCTGGAGGGGGATAAACTTTTAAGATATTCTGCGAGAGAGAAGAGAGAATGCGAATGGTATGCACGTGTACGATTTCCAGTTCAGATAATTTGAACCTCCATTTCACTCGAAAACGAAGATAATTAAGAGCCTGCGGTGCTCGTCGATCTTCGATTCGACATTAATTAAACACTCAGTTTCCACGAGCAATTGTCGCAGCCAAACGTGCAAACGTTTGCGCAGATTAAATACATTTGATTCGTAATCACCGTTTTATAAATGTTTGTGCCTTGCAGATTGCAACGAATCATGCAATCGCGTACATTTTATCGCTGCGAATATTGCTTATTGTATTACTTGCGTTATTTTATGGTCGGAAATTAATACGTCCTTTTTCGACGGTTTTATGAGAGAGATTGTAAGATAAATTTGTTGTTATCTTCTACTCTCTTTCCATCACACATCATTATAACAATCGAATTAAAGATTAAGAAATTTTCAAAGATATCTGACGTTCTTATCACGCTTTGTTCTTGTCACATTTTTGCTAGATAAACTTCTTAAGCACCGTAAGCACACATATCTGTGTATGTCTAGTTTAGAGCACCCTTAACTGTCAACGACCGTCTCGTGCACGTCCGACTATGCAAACTTCTTGATTTATGTCCGCCAGGATTAATTACATGCGAGAACTTGAAGTAAACATCATAAATACGAATAAATGCAAGCAATAAATCACTCTATTATCAACAATCTCACAGTATGAATCCTATCCATTATTTTACGCAGCAAAAGTTACTCGTTCTAGAAATCATTAAGCGCAACATCATAAGGGATATCGTACAAAATTTAATTCTTTCGCATTTAAATTATTATAATATTCCCAAATTATTATCCCCAAAGCAAATATTAATAATAATAATATAATAACGCTTAATTAAATAGCAAAACGTGGCAAGTATTTCGAACTAATCTCATTCATCACTCAAAACTCATCCGCCATGTAAGGTTTAATCTCGAAATTGAAAAACGTCCGGGCCTGCCGTCCGCGTCGGCGAGTTGATTCGATTAACAATTCTCTCAGAAATAATTTCATGCCGCGTTACACACCTTCATTAAGTCGGAATCTAGGAATTTCACGTGATTTTATTCTGCCGGATGCGTTCGTCGAGGCGACGATATTTCACGCGATATCCCTGACAGACCAGTGGACTCTTCTTTTTCGAATTCCGCAGAGAAATCACTTCTCGTATCATTATTCGGAATGCTTTTATCGTATTCTGCTATATATTCTGTATAATAGCACACCCGTGTAAATACCCGGGTAAGTACAGAAAAGATAAATTGTTGCCAACAGACCAGGGGCGTTTATAAACCGCCAAAAAACGACGGCATTTGATATATTAAATGATATATTTTATATAGATCATTTTTTTGTCCTTGGAACACTTCGAATTTATACATGCACGGAAAGAACGGTTTTGCTGAAATATTAAAAAATTTGGCCAGATACAGATCTGAAAAATAATTTTGTTGGATCATCAAAATAATTATGTAGGACGCCTAAAATAGTTGCTAGAATATCAAAACTTTTTGCAGCATTATCATTATGTTGGAGTGTCCTACATAATTATTTTGATGATCCAACAAAATTATTTTTCAGATCTGTATCTGGCCAAATTTTTTGATATTTCAGCAAAACTGTTCTTTCCGTGTGTGTATGACGGAGAAAAGTAAAAATATTAATTGTATGTCAATTGTACGGTATATATCCGACACGACATTATTATTTATCTACAGCTCTTTAGACGATTCGTCATATCTTCCTGAAAGTAGCGGCGCGTGTGTCGGGCAAAAATCGTCATCGCAGTTTAATGAGACGTATATCGATGATCGGGAAACGCGATATCCGACACAGGGGCACATCATTAAGAGCGACAGCAGATGGAAAGAATGACACATCCCTCGCCTGGAGGGACGACGGATCGAGGAAGAGCGTTTTGCACGTCGTCGAGTCGCCGTCTGTGGGCCAATTAGACGCGAAAGTGCTCGGTTGAGAGTAAAAGCGGGCCCGGAGAAAGGAAGTTGCTGCCGAGGTCGGGAAAATCACCGGGCGAGAAGAAGAAAACGGAAGAGCCGAGAGAAATGGCCGCCGGTAAGTGGAAGTGGAATGCGAACGAATTAAGCACTCACCGCAATGCACAATGCACAGATCTGGCTATCGGGGGACGAAGCGGCAACACGCGCCTTCGCGTATTAATAGCAGCCCAGCGGCTCGCTTGGAAATTAAACTTCTTTTTCACTTCTCGCGTCAAAGAGCACTCGCGCGAGCAACGCTTTGTGGCAGCGTGATCGATATCTGTAATCCAGCAAGCGCTCTCTCTTCACGCCACGTGGTTAAACACCACTCTGCTTGACTCTTCTTAGAGCCACAGGCCTGTTAATTCACACACATCATGTGCGCGAATCTCTAATTGCCCTGCGGCATCGAATTGCACCGACGTCGGTCTGGCCTGACGCGTTTGTTTCCACTAGAACACGCTCGCACCTCTTACAACGCTGTAGCGCATTAGTACGTGCTTGTATCTTTTTCTATAGAGCAATGTGATATTATATTAAATCCTCCTCAACTATACACGGAGAAAATTTTATATTAAAAATTACTATGTATGGCAGTAGCCGTGGACCATTGGCTGGAATTATAAAAATGTTTACTATGTTTTCAATTGAAAAACATTTTTATAATTCCAGCCAATGGTCCACGGCTACTGCCACACATAGTAATTTTTAATATAAAATTTTCTCCGTGTAACTATAAAGAAAGTATTATTTTATAATTTCGATAGTGTTTGAAGGTTTTAAGTTCAGAATAACTGCAATGACGATAACAATTTGACTCGTTGCATTGTAACGGTACTAATATTCCTTTTGAAATAATTAATCCTTCTTAACTCAATTCAAATAATTTTTATTAAATAATTTTTTATATTATTTTTATAAGCATTATGATAACAATTATGATAATAATTCGAGAAAAGTTCTCGAAAGTTCTAATACACGAAAAAAATGGTTTTGCTGAAATAGCTTAAAATTTTGTCAGATACAGATCTGAAAATAATTTTGTTGGGTCATCAAAATAATTATGTAGGACGCCCAAAATAGTTGCTAGAATATCAAAACTTTTTACAGCATTATTATCATGTTTGAGTGTCCTACATAATTACTTTTGTGGTGTAATGTATATGTGGCCAAATTTTTAGATATTTCAGCAAAACCATTCTTTCCGTGTATGCATCAAATTTTTTCCGTATCTTATTCATCAGAAAAAGCTTCCAAAACTTTTACAAATGTCTATTTTTTATTGAATGCATATATTACGTATAATTCTGCTATGTATTATGTAAATGTGCAACATGTATAATTCATTATCATAAAATTTTCATTTTAAAGGAGTATATTGATGTAACTATCGGAAAATTGTATGTTAACATCAATCGGACATATATCATGCAAGCCAAGGACATATATCATGCATCTTCGTAACATGGAAAAAACGGGTGTCAACGATATCGCGATACGAGAAAAATTAATGCCTAATACGAATATCAAAGTAATTTCGTGCAAAAAATATTGAAATCTAGAAGAATATTTAAATTCCAGCTGTTCTAATCAATTATATATGTTAATAAATACTATTTTCTGAGCCTCACTAATATTATAGAGGCACACTTTCCTCATTATTTTAATATTTTCTTTAATTATAAAATATATATCCTTGCTCGCATTTCTTCTAGAATATTATTTAACGACATATTTCTCAAGCGAGAAAATATATAGTAAAAAGTTTAATTAACAATTTTAAATTTAAATAAATTATAATAAAAAAAGTATCTCTTGCAAAAAAGTTTAAATTTTTAATCACAATTCTCTCAATATTGCATTTCCAATTTCTTCTCTTAGAGACAAGCAACTTAAATATTCAATGTATTCAAGATGCAATAAGCTCGGTTACGTGACCGCGCCCCAATTCGCATCTTTGAACCGCTAGAGATGCAGTCGTCTTCTGTAGGAAGCGTGGCGTAAAAATGGGAAGAAAGAGCTGACGTGCCGATTTCGAGCGAACCTCCCTCGATTTCGATTTTCGCTGGAAATAGTTCGTGCCGCTTTCGTTTTCTCGGTGAATTCTCAAGTTGCAACTAGTTGCTGTATTATCGTAAATGGTGCACACATTTTGCACAGATGTGAGATTTAGGACTATCGGGACCCGGGATCCATTAGACTAAGATTTTCGGAAAAACTTCTATTATATCTTTAGATATTATTCATTACGATATTTTTTCTTCTATAAATTGTATGATAATTATTTGAGAAAAATTATTATTATTCTCATATTTCTTCCACAGCCGTTTTTAAGTAAAATTTATTATTTATTTGTATGTTAAAAATTTGATTGCAAAGGTACATATTAACTTAACAAAAACTCTTTGTTGCATCTCACTGAATGATATACCGAATTTAAAGTTATATTTAAATTTAATTTACTTTAGAATCCAAATAGATTAAAATAACCAAGGTATTTATAACCATTTATTCGTTATCATTTATTCCTGCGTATCTCATTTATTCTATAAATTTTCTGCAATAATACTCGAGAAGATAAAATAAAAATTAAATTTAATTCCCATTTTCGCCGCAATGAAAATTCAATTAAGTAAGAATAAATGGTACGTTTATAATTTCCTTCGGTAATAGACGAAACTGATTACGAGATAGAACTTTAAATTAAAATAACTCTTCCCGTCAGTAGAGAATTTCGACGCGGCAGAACGCGCGAGACGTTGCTCTAGCAATAAATTAAATGGCTGTCAGCCATTTTGATTTTGATCGAACTCTTCTTAACATATATAGTGACGGCACGGCACGAAAGAATAGAGAAACTCGTAATCGAATGTCATTTCCATTTGTATGACATCGTAAAAGATTTACCGTAGTCGCGAGATGATCATGACCCATTTCCCGCGCCATAATATTTAGGCATATAGTACGAAGCAAAATTATATCGCACAGGATAGCACATTATACAGGAAAACCGTATATGCATGGCGTAAACATGACCATAATTAACAAAATAGACAATTCGCATACGGAAAGAACGATTTTGCTGAAGTATCTAAAAATTTAGCCAGATAGAGATCTGAAAATAATTTTGTTAAACCATCAAAAATAACTATGTAGGATGCTCAAGCATGATGATGATGCTGCAAAAAGTTTTGATATTTTAGCAGCTATTTTGGGCATCTACATAATTATTTTGATGATCCAACAAAATTATTTTCAAATCTATATCTGGCCACATTTTTAGATATTTCAGCAAAACCATTCTTTCCGCGCAGTAAACGATTAAGGTGATAAATGGTGAGAACGCCTTATTTCTTCATTAACATTGTATCTGCATGATGCGTTCGAAATAAAGTCACGGTAGTAATAGCGAAAGTGGCGCAACGGAACATTTCTTGGAACATGATAAAGTATATCATAACGCCTTGGCACTCTTGTATTTTCCATTCCGCAAAGATGGTGAAAGGAATTCGCGACAAATCGAGGAAGTACCCGAGTATGTGAAAATCTAATGGAAAATAAAAATCCCGTATGCTCGCTTACTTTATCACGGCAAGCATTCGCGAAAATTGTATTTTCCATGCCAGTAAAAGCTGGAGAATATCGCGCGGAATATGAACCACCCCTCTTGCGATACTTCGCTTTCTTCCGGGAATATATAATTTCGACATACATGTACGCCACGAGAGAGAAAAGGAGAGAGCCAGAAAATCAGCAAGAGAAAGGAAAAGAAAGCAAAAGACTATTTCGCAAATGGATCTATTTTTATTCCGAGGGCTCAAACGCACCACGATAGTGTCTTCGTAACTGGAAATTCGCGGCATCTTTCGAAGATGCTCTGCGAAAGCACGAAAGTACGGATTGAGCGAAATCGTCGGTTATTGTCCGAGGATTTTAGTTCCTCATCTACTTATTAGTGGGAATTGTAGGTAGAGACGTTACATCCCAAATTGAAAAGTACTTCCAACTCTTAGTGGCCCGAAACTTCAAAACAGCGTGTCGCTTCTTTTAAGATAATTTTAAAAATAATATTTTATTCTGCATTATTATAACTCATACTTACAGAAATGAATACTTTCGTTTCAAAAGAAATACGTTGATATCTTTATCGTTTACGAATATGCTTTCTGAAATATTTGCATTGAAGAATAAAGTAAACTTTGCTCGCTCCATCTTTTTCCTTACAACTGGCTTTAAGCAGATTACATAAATGCATCATAATCATAAAATTCTTTCATCCTATTCTTCGCAAGATAATATTTGATCGTGATGCGCGAGTGATCGTAAAAGGTTCAGTTTCCGACGCAATTAAAACTGGAACGGGCGAGGATAAGTTACAACGTGACCGTGCGTAACTACACGTGACGTTTAGTAGGAATTGCGGCGTTACGAAGGGAATAAAAACGACGTTTTGAATTTATGACGAAATTTATAAATTAATCGCGATGTAACGCGACGCGCTCCGGAAAGCCATGAAACCACGCGCCATCGTCTTCCGCGTCTCCTCCTATTTTCCGCCACCCACCGACGGCGAAAACGGAAGTGGCGTAGCTTTGATCTTGAAAGTGCTTTATAGGAGCGTAATTCAATACCGAATTTAAGACATGAGGGAAGAGCCGCGTGGGAAATCGAAATATTCACAATTACTTAATTTTTCGTTTGTGCCGGCGCTTTTTAAACCACCCCTTCAAAATCTTATTTAATCCAGAACATTATCGAAAATTTTATTTGGATAATATTAATGGTAAATTTTAACCCTCAGATTTTACTTGACCAAACATGATCGGATATTGTCTTGTTGGGGAAATCAAGAGAAAAAAAGAGCAGAAATCGTTTTATGAAAAGTTACTTAACATATACAAAAACTGAAGAGAAAAAGAATAAGCTAAAAATTAAAACAGTTTCGATCGTACGTCCTAGCAGTACTTAATTTACTGTAAAACTTTTATCGACTGTTCCGATGTTTTCGCGCATTTGCAAATTGGGTTACAATGGTTACGTCGTTGAAGCTCTCAATCACCTAACAAAGCCACCCCATTTTTCCGTGTAGTGCGAAACGCATTTAGCCCGCTACATGAACGACCCGTGTTAACAGGCCGTGAGAATTCATTATCGTGACAAAAGTAATTTATGTCGTCACCATTTTTCATCTTTTCTTTAACCCAATATTGTATGTGCCGGTAACCGTCGAGAAATAAAAAAAAAACTCCACAGCATTCCCGAAGAAAAATAGCTTGTTTACTTAGTAGGTTCGGTAAATCGCGAGATCTACGGCTCGAGGGGATTCCGACTGAAAAATGGCCATTTGGGTGTAACCCAATTTTGTGGGTCTTAGATAAAAGTACAATCCTAATAGCCTATGGATTAGATGGTTCAGTTGTAAAAGTTTCACGAATGGTTAAGAATAAAATAAAAGTTTCACGAATGGTTAAGAATAAAATCCTCTTAAATTTCTTAACAATATTACCTAAATTAATGACACCAAAATGTAAATTACCTAAATTAACAGTATTTAAATTTAAATTAATGTGAAATATAGTAGCGCGTTTGCTAATAGTGTACTGGGTACATACCATCGATTTATAAATGAAATATTATATTTTGCTCTGGGAGTTATATAACATTTTTTGACAGAAGTAGGCCATAAATATATCGTTTATTATACTTTTAACGTTATATCTAATGCTATACATATTCCGTGATATATCTTCCTTGGAGCACTTTACAATTTTTCGTTCGGCGCAAATAGAATAAATCACGCTGACATTTTCTTTACGATGCGAATTTATTCGTACGCACGAGTGCGAGCGAGTAGGAAAATTCTCATGGCTCTCCGCAAAAGTGAACGGACTTACAGACCGTGGGGAGGCAATGGTGTGCGGATTATCGTCTCTACATTAGCCATTCTACCCGTCCCATTCCCTGCGGGACATTAGATCCGCTCTGAAACTCTGAACTTGAACATAGGCCAAGATTACGCGAGGAAGAAGCAAATACTAGCGTGTACATTTTGTAATTCGTTGTAATAAATGTTAATTAGATCATTAGGCCATGGTGTTCCTATCGATCTAACGATCAATCTATAAATAACAATAAATATGGCTACTTCAACGCAAACAATTATCTAATTATCAAATAGCTTCTATATATTAAATAGATTTATATATTTTTTTTTTATTTTAAACCTTTTATATAATAATTGAAAAATTATTATAGAAAAAGAAATAATTAAAAAATCAATTAACAAATGTAATTGTTTATAACTTAAGCAGAATATAAAAAGTCTATCTTTGGCATTTCCTTGTCATAAATAGAAAGCGATATTTTTCGATGAAACAAATTTTTATAAAATGTCGTTTAGTTGCATATTGCATAAGGTAATCTTATTAGCATTAGATTGCACCTGCACGTTTTATTTGCTCCCTTAACTGCGCTCGTGGTACCTAATTGCAAATTTAATGCAAAGTAAAACGCTCACATAATTCAATTTCGCACTTAGAATAATATGAATCAAATATGCACGCAATTTTAGCTCAGTTATGCACGTTGTTTTGGCATTTCTGATATTTATTAAAGAAAAACTAAATAAATCTTTAGACATTTTCTACATAATAATACAAAATTTATGATATATTTCAAGAATAATATAATTCATGGTTAAGATTATTTTCGTGCTCTAAAATATGCCAAAATCAATAAATATGTAAAATTTATCTATAAAATATATGTAAAAAAGACAAAAAGAGATATAATTGAAAAGATAAAAAGAGAAATAATTGAAAATAGAAGTTGAAAGATTCTCATATTCATATTTTTGTTTTTGTTGATAAATGTTTTTGGTAAATCATAGTAAAAATTTAAGATGCACTATATCATGTTTCTGTTGATGCATTTTCTTCTTATGTCATGATGAAAGAAGAGATTATGTTCGAGGAAAAAGTACTGCATCGTAAAATGTTGAAAACTAGATGCACTAAACGGTGAAATAACTGCGTAATTTTGCTCAATTTATTTGAGAAATGTATTTGCTGAAACATTTCTTCCACTTGAAATACGCGCGGAGGGAATACTCGATGTAAAATGAGATACAGAACTATTACGCTTGCTTTCACTTGCAAAACTTTTGGCCAATTTCAAATCAACGTTTTCTTAACAAAAATTTAATGAAAGTTTTAATGTGTAGTTATTTAGCATTGATATAAAAAATTTTTTCACTATTAAAGAAAACATACCTATAATAGTGTATAAAACTTTGCAATTTCAAAGATTTATAAAGATAATATATTTTAATATATGAATCAGTAAATTTTTTTAATAAATAACTAGTAATATAAAATTCTCATTAAAACCAAATTTCAAATTCGTTACAGAATCTATAGCTGAAAATAAAAATTGTATAGCTCTGAAGCACAGTGTGTTTCTGTAGAATACAAAAGAGAAGAAACTACCAACAAAACGTGTATCATACAACAGGTTTAATCGCGTCGCTATTTAAACCTCAGTGACAAAGAGAAGGCGATAAAATAATCACGGTTGCGGTCTGTATTGGCGAGAAATTTAACCAGGTTTATCGCGACGTGCGGCGCGATAATAAACCGGCTGTATTTTTCCCGCAATGTCTGCATAGCCAATGCGATCCCGTAGACGGGATCAGTTTACGTTGAACGAGAAGTTATGGCAGTAATTATCGGATTTTGTGCATTCGCGACTAGAGCGCGCCGATAGTTAACGAGCACTTCGCACGTTCCATTTGCATCGTCAACGCGTGGAAACGCTTTACAGGGTAACCACGGTGTATGATCGTCTCGCAGAGAACATCGCCTCCGAGCTAGCCGTGAGTTCTCCGCAAATATTTGACGCCGTAACGCGAAGTGTTCACGCGGCGCAAAATTGCGGATTCGTGCTCGAAAACGTCGCCGCGAAGTCGATCTTGCGCCATTAGCCGTGAGAAAAATTTCCTGTGAAGTACGCGGCTTTCACTGCGAAAACTCAGGGATTCGGAAAATCGGTATAACCAAAAGTACCGACTGAATGAAGGAGAGATCTCTCACATTTATCATCCGAAGGCGTTAATTTAAACTTTGCAGTTCAATGAATACATCTTTAACACATTACGACATAATTATAGGATATCGCAGTCTCGTCGTGATAGTTGAAAACCATCCGGACATTATGATTCTTTTGAAAAAATGTTAGAAAATTTATTAATAGTTTAGGATGTTACCAGAAAATTTGTTAATATTTAATGCGGAATGTAATTGCCTGTGTATATAAAATATATACAGAAATATACTTGCTGTTTAATAAAAGAGACTGCAGGTAGATTCTCCTTAATTAATCACAAAATGTGTGCGCGCTAAAAACTTGCTAATTCTAATTGCTCTAATAGCCACTTTATCATAAAAGTGATAAACATATCCTAACTTATTATTTTAATTCTCTCTTCGTTTTTTTAATAAAACATGATACTTTGTGCGATTTACGTCTTTCAACTGAGCGTAAGAAATATATTCCGTAATATAAAATTAATCTGTCACTCCTACATATTCAAGCTTTGTAAAGAATGAGAAAACGCTACAACAAAGAATTCACGTTGAGCTTTGAGAGAAAGAGGTAATAGCGCGTGCATTGTTGTCCCTGCTTATACAAGGAGCCCGACGAGGATGCGAGGGAAACCAGAGCGCGTTTCAGAACTGCACACTCTTCACAAAATGGTACTCAAGTTCCTGGTAACGGTCGTCCTTTAAATTTTAAATAAAGCTGAGCTTGTGCGAGGATTTCACCGTCCAGACAGGTAGACAATGAATTTCTATCATGGGTCAGCCTTGCTATACCGAGAAGTCAGCCTGTCACGAGGCAACGGGGGTGTTCCCACGGAATTACCTCAATTGAAGTCGCCGGAATAATATTTTGAGTCCCGCGGGGATAAAATATTCGTCGTTTCTCAAAAGTCTGAACTAGTCGGAATAAATTTTACGAGAAGGGAAGGACTAGCGGGGGTCGGAGAAGGACAAGAGATCGAATTACAATGACGGAGGTGAAGAAAGATGGCCAAAAACGACGGGAAAGAGATCGGTTCGTGCTTCGACAAGACGTCCATGGAGACGAAGATTATTGGGGAGAGTAAAGGCCGAAGGATCAGTTGAGCTTTGATGTCGATCCCCGAGTTGACCTATTCGAATACTGTAACTGATAAGGAGAGTGTTTGCCTAAAGCTTTGATCGAGATAACGTGAATTTCAAACTTTGAACCACCTAGTCCTTATGTAAGCAATACAAGATCGTTAACTTAAAATATATTATAAGCATAAATTTACATAAATAAAAGATAAAAGGAATTAAAAATTAATATAACTCTATATGTATATGAGTAAAATGAATTAAATATGCGAGTGGATAAAATTGATGATGTTAAAATTGCACGTGAAACAATATGCATTCAAAATGCGTTCTGCTTTTTACAAATATTTAACTGCTAGTTCAGATAAAAGCTCATAAAAAACTTTTTTACCGTTAATAATGAGCGACACTTAATAGCTTTCTTACGGTAAATAGTTGATCATGGAATATCCTTCCATTCAACTCGAATTCGGTTGCGCATCCATGCATGAAGATAATCCTGCACAGCAGAAATATCGAACATCCTCCATTTATAGCTATTGTGATAACTATTGCGATAGCTATAGATATAGGTCATAGCGATGGTTTATGCGACGGCAACCATCGGGAAGCCGCAAAGGCGATGAGAATTTTTGTGTCGAGATTTTATAGATTCTTCGCAAGCCGCAGTCACTGTCTCGGAAAATAGGTTCTTAAACAAAGGTCGATGCACACGGGCGCCACACTACCTATGAAATTCCATTTCCCGTTGTAACACTGGGAAAACGTGGCGAAAGTGTGATATCGGTATTGATAACAGTCAGCCATTTTTCCATCCTGCACAAGAGAATTCTACCGATTTTTCTCTTTTTAGATCCTTTTTCATTTGTTCATCTATCAACTTCAAATCAAATTAGATTTCTACTGATTTAAGAAGACATTATACGGCACGAAAATGTCATTCGCGAAGATTAATTTGAAGTGATTACTATTATTAGTCAGATTAATCTGTTAAATCAAATCTGTATAACATAATAATTTTATGTTAATGTATCGTACTTTACAATAATACATCCAGAAAGCAATTTTTACTTATAAAAGTAATAATTATGATAATTTATAAATAATTAGATCTAATATTTTATACACAAATTAATTGTCACATATAATAAAAAATGACAAATTAGATTTATAATAGAGCTCTATAAAAATGTTACATGCCAGAAAAAGAAGATAAAACAAATTTAAATAAGAAAAGAAGTTTAAAATCGATGTTTTGAGAAATTATAGATGTCCTAAATTAACTGACAGTGTATGTAATATTATATTAGCTATCCTTAGCAAACATCCAAAGATTAATATCAGCTATGAAAGATTAGTTAAAATTTCATATTAATTTTAACAAAACATTACTGATAGATCGAAACTGTTTAACAATTCGATACCGAATGTTGTATATGATACAATCAATTCTAACAGCGTGTAGTGTTCTTTATGCATTGCCAAGATTGTAACATGACCATGCAGTAACCCGGCTATGCAGTAACATGATGAAGCCCATAGATTCTGTCTGCCAAGGGTCAAATCAGGTCCTGACTGTACACCGAACGTTTGATTGTGATTTGTGAGTTCGAGGTTTCGGGGCTAATAAGTAATTCAGAGACACAACGTCGGCCAGTAGTTCTGCCCGATGACAAAGCGGACTCGGCTTCCGACTTAAAGTTGACAGATGATGATCGATTAGCTTGCATCAATGCTCGGCAAGAGGCGAATAAAAGCACGATTCGTGAACATAAAGAATAAACATGTTTTTTTACTTTCGCAAACAAGAAAATCTCTTGTTTCGAGGATATTATGTGCCCAAACGAATATTTCTGTTCTCTTAAAAGAAAAGTAAATCTTTATTCGAAACTTTGTTCAGAAACAAACACTTGCTTAATATATTCTCGCAAATTTACCATCCTTTCACGGAGAAAATATTACTAAGATTTTTATCAGGCTTCTAAATGCCACACGTTCAAGATAACGTCCACAAAGATAAACGAGCGGTGGAGGAAATTCGATGAATCATATCGTACATTTTCTTTACAACGCTGCACCGACAAAATTGACTTTTGATAAGATCGATCGACGACTTGGACAAACTGTTCGGAACGCGCAATTTCGCAAGGAATTTTTATTTTTTATTTTCGTGAAAATTTCGTTTAGATCGTATACATATTCATCGGATTAATATTTCAATTATATAACAGCGGACAAAAATTTAAGGTTCTTATAATTTTCTGAAATAATGTTCTAAACTTTCTTTTGCAATATAATTTTATTCATCCCTGTTTCCTCGATATGATTACAAAATCATATCTACTTTATTACTTCTCATCGCGTTTATGTAACTATTCGTATATTTAAGACATTAAATGTTACAAAATTTGATTGACGCTTTTTATATTTCTTTCAAAGTAGAAGAACAGAAGAAATGAAGAAATCTTATATTTAACACTTTCGGCCCTATTGGGACATATGTCCCAAGAATGATAAAAAATGCACTAGGTCAAGCTTGTCCCAAAAATTGATATAACTTTCATTCAATTATTCATTTATGAAATGAGACATAATAGTTTTGGCGAAAGGATTAATAAGTAATCAATTTATCTGCGGCTGATGTGGACACAGCCGTCTTACGGCGCGACAAGCGAATTAGATGCGGCGGGAATTTACAAATTAATCACCCCCGAATTCCGGCACTCATGCATAATCGTATCGAGTTGCGCCCGCTTAAAGGCGAACGATCCTGAATACGTCACCAACCACTTTCAGCCGCTGGGGAACACGCGAGATCCAATTACCGTCGTGGCGAGAACGCGTAATTAACATCTTTGATGATGTTCCCCGGGCGTTACCGATGCGCGTACGATCAGGCCCCCCTTCATGCACGTGCGCGAGGAAACCCACCGAAATTTAATTAATCACACGACGTGATTGCCGCGGGAGTCTCGCGCCCGAGACTGGAATAATCAAAATGCATCCTGCAATCGCGTGATTTCAATGGCGGAGCATATCCACCGCGGATTTCCGACGGTTGTTATGTCCCTGCATTACCGCGCTCAGCGAGGGGCAAACTTTGAGAGCGCACGTGATGTATTTTCCAAATTATGCTCGAAGGACAGCGAGCTCGATGAACTCCTGTACGTAACAATGCTCAATTGCACCAACAGCAACAGCTTGAACTAAATAAGCTTGACTCAATTGATTCGCTTGTTAAATTATAGCTTCATCCGCAATAGATTTAGATTTGCTCAATGAATCTTCATTTCCTGTCTATCGCTAGCTCTAAATGATATTAATGCTACCGGTTTTAAATTATCGTTAATCAAATGTTAAAATATTTATCGTGACAAAATGTTGAAATATTTATTCGCAATTACAACATTTGCTAAATATATACCTATTATTTTAATAAGAGACAGTACAAGGAAAACATCGAATAAGTCGATGCAATCTCAGCGAAATTATTCTGTGGTAAATTACTAAAAGTTGCTTCAGGAATTATTCGGATTGTTATTGGTTTTCATCCAAGCCAGGGAAACAGAGTAATCTTACGACCGATTGAGATTTTCAAGGATGGAAAAATCGAAGGCGAGAAAACAGCGGAGAGACAAAGAGAAAAAAAGAGAAACGGTGCTGGAATCTCGTCAAGACTTAACGAATTTATTTAGGTCTGCCTAATTGGATTGCTTTAAATCCCATTACATCCGTTTCTATCGGAATCTACGTGCTCCACTTTATCTTTGTAGATGTGTGTCAATTACCGATATTCTATTTACACTTGTAGGCGTCTGTCAAGTCTTTGCATACGACCGACGTAGCAGGCATTCACGTAGTTGTACATAAAGTTAGAAAAACAATCCACTTGTCGTATCACGTAATCAAGCACTGCGAACGATAAGTTGTCAACTTTATCACGTCTTGTTTAATTTAAAATCTCTATGTTAATTGAAAGGGTAAGATAATGCAATGTCTTACGTTATCAAGAGTAAGATATTTCGAGGGTTCATCGCAGAAAAATTTGCATATGCAAATAGCCACGAAACTATGAACAATTAAACTTTCGCTACAATATCTCATTTTTATGATATTCAGTCAGCAATTTGAGATTTTTACCATTTTCAAATTTACATAATTAATTGGTCATTCTTATGCATCACCGCGCTAAACAAAATAAAATATATTACAATTTACAATTAATATTGTTAATTCAAGAATAATTAATTCGTTGAATAATAGATCTCGATTTTCGCAGAGTTCCATCCTTAAGGTGAAGTCTTTATCACCATTGTATAACTTTTACAAGTGCGAACAACGTCTTTCGTAACGCCTCCCTAATTTTTCGAAAGAATTAAAATGAAATTCGTCGTTTCTCAAAAGGTATCTTAATAAAATAGCTCATAATTATAATTTGAAATACATTTCAATGTCCATATTAAGAATAAAAGCTCGAAAATTTAAAAGAATTAACAACCTTTTATATAAAAAAGAATACCACAATCTGCGCAGAAATAAAGTCCTTCGTAAATAGAGAGCAATTTACAATTCGATAATATCAGTGGCTTATTACACGAACACACTTGCACACGCGGTTTTGGATCTTTCTCCTTTTTTAATTCTCTATCTCAACGCCGCCTGTGGCGAATTGGCGTCACGTGTGTACCTCGTTGTCCAGAAATAACCATAGTAAAACTCACGAAGACGAAACGGAAAACGCCGCGGGGAAACTTTCCCGCGAGAGATAACTTCGTCCTGGCGCCGCGCCGGCTGAATATACATTTAAGTTTTGAAATACGCGAAAAGTAATTTCGAGCTTTCGAGCGTTACCGCGATTCTGGACCGCTGCGGGCGAAGGCTTGGCCCGCAGCAGGACAAATTACCAGCAGGTTAATTGTGAGGGGGTTAAGGAGGGGAGGACACCGCTGATGTACCACAACCCTAAAATTGAATTATGTCATCCCCGCGTAAATATGCATGAGATGTCCTTCCGGCGTTCCCTGGATGCGGCTCGCTAAAAACTCTCGAACAGATGGAAATTTACGATTCGCGGAACGGTCGATGAGAAAAACGCACCAAAAAACACGCATTGTCCGTCGCGATTTAATCAGGAACATTTCTTTCTTCCGGATTTCTATCGGTGACGTGTTTTTATGTCGACTTATCATTTCTAATTAAGCAGCTTATTTTAGAAAGAAACCTGAGCTATCGCTTCGGTTTCGAGTTGAAGACGAGCCATAAACTCGTTCTCTCTCTCTCTCTCTCTTATTCGTGATATTATATAAAAAGATTTATTTTCTTTCAGTGGCATACATTTAAATTAATGTAACTAATTAACGAAGTTAACCGTGAGCCTTTTATTTCGCATGAATTGCTTCGTTTGAGAATAAAAGTATAAGAGGCACTTTGATCTTTCTCGATATTTCAATCTATCTGCTTTTTACCTCGCCTCTTCTTAATCTACGAGTATTACGACACGCCTGAAACTGATCGATAAGGATTTATAAGTTGACTAAATATCAATTCAATAATGATGTCAATGTCCACCCACCACCCGCTTAACGATCAAAATCCGACATATAAAAGAATAGTAGTGTAGTATGCTTTCTAGTAGTAGTACACCACGAGATTCGTCGTTCTTTTTTGGCTTCGGATCAGTAAAACTTTTTGTCGCGATCAATAGCTAAAAGGGAAGAGTCGTGTCGGCCGATTGCCAAGCAACTCCCAGTCATTCTGGAATTGAAAAAGCAGTGACGTCGAAAGACGCTTCCAAGATTCCATGACGAAGCTTTATGGCTGCAAGTTATGAACTAATGGCAAATATATTTAGGATCAAAAAGAAGAGCAAAAGAACCGTTGTTTGCTATCGCTGTTTGTCCAGAAAATTCACCGTTATAATACAAGAGATGGTAGCTTCGTCTCATACAAAATTAATTCATCGAGAATGCAAGTGAAAAACTTGCGATGAAGAGATTTCCTGGGAGAAGTTATAAATAGCTCTAAAATTCAGAAAATCGTATAATGTTGAAGCATCGCAAGTGGATCCGTGACGAAGCGCGCGCGTCAACAGGCGACAGATGTTATTTTCTCTTCTCACCTTCCTAGTTTCTAACACAATTAACTGCAGCAGGCTGAAATCGAATTAGTTCGTATCGGATGCTGCTTAATTTCGCTGGCTTGGCTGTACATCGATAGCTATTGCAGTTTTCCCAGAGCGGATCTGACAACGGCCGGGTTTTTACAGGTCGAGTAAAGTTGAAGCTGTTTCTTGTCTCTATTTCTCTCTATGCATCTCCCTATTTCTCTCTTCCCTTCTCCCTCTTAGTTGACACTTCTCGTACGGCAGTATCTCTCTCGGTTAATACGGGTCACGAGTTGGGAATGTGGGTCGTGTATATGCGCGAAAACAACGAGACATTTCGAAGTCACAGCGCGCGCTAGCGTTTATTTCGGTAAACGAGAACCGAATGATTTTGCCCGAAGGAAGAGGGAGGGATATATGATCCTGTGGTAAGTGCTTCAAAGCGCAGTGCATCCTGGAATATACATCGGGGAACCTTCATTGGGCGATAAGAGATGAGGTTCTCTCCCAAGCCAAGCACTTTACTGAAAATTCGTTTGGCCGCGTTAGACATGTTCTATATGATCCTCCGCTTATTCGTTTTTACAGAATGATGAAGAGATACCTATATAGAAATTAAATTAAACATAAAGCTTTGTTATCTATTTATGCATTTGGTCCTCCGCACATTTATTTCTGCAGAGACAGTGGAACAACGTAAAATAACATTAAATAAAGAGGCAAACAAATGATAAAATTTTCCTATTTTTCGTTTGTAAGATTGAAGCTTAGTGCACGGAAAGCTTTTTCCTCTTGCAATTCAACTTTAGATATCGTGACATTTCTGACAATGAAAAATCGATTGCAAAAGGAAGACGGGGACCTATGAGTGAAGAAAAGTGCGGTAGTTCCGACACATATTGTACGTTTTTAGGTACAGATATCTATAAAATTCGGATATACCCGCTGCTCCAGTCTCTCTCCTATTTTCTCACTTCCTCACTTTTCCACCTTTTCTTTCAACAAAATGCGCGCGCAACTGAATCCCGACGAAAGAATAAACAAGCGATATCGCCTTCGCCCGCATAGGTATTTCACACCTCTTTTCCGAGATATCTGGAGATATCGTGCTCGGCGAAACTGGTTTAATCCAGTAAAAATGGGAAAATCAGGAAAATTGAAGAAGACTGAATCAGAATTAAAATAGGAATGTAACCGCTGCTCAATAGAATGATTTAACGAGGTCTATTCCGACATTTTACAGCGCTGTTTAAAATTTACGACTGACCGACAGCCAAAGAAATAGGATCTTTTTAGAGGAAGACCGTGTTTTCTTCACCAAAAAATGATAGATAAAATGGAATTACAAGCTATGAACTACCAGTCCATAAAAGTGTTTAGCAATTTAATTTAATTTTTAAAATATTATTTAAGATTCAAGAATTTGCATCAATTTATTAGCAATGGGAACGTTCAAGACAGTCAAGTTATACAGTTTTGTTTATTTCAAATAATATATTTCAAATTTATTAAATAAAATAATTGATGTGGAATAATAAAATTTCGAGAAGATAAGATTCCATGCTTGATCAATTCCATTTTATCACCGCAGCGACGTCGTGTCAAAGCGATGACCAACCGAATTAGTAGGAATCATTGACAAAGATCGCTATTCCATAATTATTAAGACGATAATTGGACGTTCAATTAGTGTTCGGTCTCTAATTACTACAAAGCGCGGAGCATCATCAAGGCCTAACTAGAATAACTGGATTTCAATGAGAGCCTGAAGCATGACTCAACATTTGACGGAAAATGGAAATACCTGAGATTCTCGCGCTCTTCATTAATAAACGACTCCTAGCATGCCCTAGTAAGGGCGAATTTCTGCCCTTAATATATTTTGTACAACTGGAATTGCATGGATCATTAAGAAGAAATTTTGTTTAAAACCTACCTATACTAATAATTCTGCATGTTACATCTTATTACATGATTGTGCTATATATTTTATACTATTCGTTAAAAGATTCGCGTATTAAAATCGGATTACAGTGCATTTGGATAATAGGACGTTCGAACGAATTCGGGATTTCAGGATCGCTCCGCGGCTCTAATAGCTATTACCGAATTGGAACGTTCATTCGATGGCTAAATGAGACGATTCTCTTGTGCAGGTTCAGCGGTAGCGATGATCGGAGCTAATCTGAGATTCGGCATCGGCGCTTCCGGGAATGTCACGTCCAACGCGACCAAGGTGTTCCAATGTCACCCCGGTGGTGTGACCGAGGCCACCGTAATATTTAGCCTCGGCGCATTGGGGATGGGGGCGAATATCATCCTCATGACGTTGATACTGGCGAAGCGACAGCTGCGCAGGTACGAAGCGATAATAATCCACCGAAGAACGGCGCTTTATGACCCCTGTGCTTTGCATGAGCTGATCCGGGAATAACGCCCGGAAATTCTCGCGTTATGACCCGTTCGATATATGAGACAAAACCGCTTCCTACGGGCATATCGCGCGATGCTGCAAAAATTACACGACCGTGATTTCTCGCAAATGGAGAGAAAAGATGCTTCGCGATATGAAAAGTACTATATTCTGTCGCGCTCTATTATATTCGCATCGTTCAAACGCATTGCGAGTAATGCATTCGTTCGAAAGGAACATTTTGCAATAAACCGTTGCAATAAACGAAAACAAATTTGCTTTATTGCGACTTTTCATACTTCGGAATAGAATTTATGAGTTAAAGGCAAGTTTAGCTGTGCCGTACGTAGATTCCAATCTCGCGTAAGAGTATCTTGACTTGTTGAATTTTTATTTCAGTACGTGAACAGGTAGCTATATTGCGGCCCAGTAACCGTCACGTGCTGTTTACCGAATAAAATCTCGATCGCATGCTGTATGCTTGCGAGTAAACAAAATATTGTCTGATCGATACGTGAAACATGGTGCACGTGACAAACTGCGGAGTGTCCTAAATGTGATATCGAACTTTAGGAACGTATTCCGCTATCAATTTAAAGTCGACTTCCCTTAACGAAAACGTCGATATATGCAATATTTTTTTAGATTGCAAGTAAAATGTGTACAATGTTTCTCGCGGATTAAACTTCACAGATTTAAATGAATATTTTGAGCAAAATTTAAATTTAATTATCAAAATATTATCTAATGTTGAATATCTATAAATAGCAGAAGAAGATAATCATATTAAATATACATTAAAAAGAAATTAATATGTTCCTGAAATTCAATGCCATATTTTAGAAACATTCTGTTCGCATTTATATGAGTCTTTTTATTTTTAAATATAAGTGCAAATAAGCTGAAATTGCTAGCAATGAAATTGTCGGAGACAAATTGTATCTTAACAAGATGCAATCACAAGTCTAGGATTAGGGAAGTAGAAGCGAGACTGACAGAATAGTGAATATTTATTCTGGGATGTAGACGTATATTTATCCTGGGATTCACAGGTGGTCCCAGGGATTGTTATTCCACCAAGCCATGGTGGATTGCGCGAGAGCCGCTATATTGCTGCCCCTAGGCTCCAGTATATTGAATTGTCAGCCCGTTAACAAGTGCTCCCTGGTAGAGACCGCCTTTCTGTTACTGGTGACCGTTTCTACGGTAAATATGCTAACGACCGTGCTAAATGACAGCCCGGTATTCCCAGAGAGCGACGAGGAGGCAGATCTGACCGCTCCCTTGCTGATGGACTCACCCCAGGTAAGAATTATAACGCGCGTTGTTAAGCTAATGTAATCCGTGCTTTCCACTTGCAATAGTTATTCCCATGATTTTCTCAGATGTAAAGTAAATGAAAGTGTAGATTCGTGCGTACGTAGCTCGCAAGTCTTAACAACTAAGTTTCAACTTATTTCTCAACTCTCAGCACTCAGCTCTTCCAATTTACAACTCGCAACTTCGAACTCTCGATCTTCTCAATCGTCTTTTAACCCGTTGCAATCCAATTTCTCGCAAATGAGCGAAGATCAAATATTTCATCCTTCATGTAATCAGCTGGTCTAACATAAATCAAAGAATTTTTATTACTCGGAAAAATTTATGGAGATTCTCAAAATACATTGCCGATTATAATCGCGTACAAATGTGAAGAATTATGCAAGTCCAACTCGATAGAAACGCAAAAAATTAAGTCTACATTTGGTATTACGTTTTAACATTACAGTATTTTTGTTATAGGATCATACGATTTAATCAAACATAGATATTGCGTTTAAGGTGTTAATTCAAATCAAGTTAGATTGATTTGCTTACGACAGGCTATTGATCAAAAATATTGTGACGTATGGGATAAACCGCGTGACTTTGGCTAATGCAGACTGCGGTTGCCCATCTCACATGCAAAATGAGAGAAATTTCCACCTAACCGCAGCATTGTGATAGCGAATTTAGCTGTGACTGATTGCGGTGCAAACTGTCCGCGTCGCAGCATAGAGATATCAAAGCAAAAGCTGTCGGACTAAATCGAATTTTTCCAAGAAAAATTAATTGCGCCGCAGAAAAACATTAAACGCAGAAAAACATTAAAGCCTGAACTAGACATACGAAGGCTTTTTAATAAATTGTGATAAGTCCTATTAGTCAATGTTCGCAAAGGCAGAATATTTTTTCTAGTCAATTTTATAGTGAATTTGTATATCAAATTATAATAAAAATGCTCAAACATGGATCACTAATAAAGTATAAAGAATAATGTTTCAATTTGCAAGTATTGTACAACTATTTTAGTTTTTTCATCATAAATTATTAAACACCTTCTATGTGTTATCACTCAATTTCTCGTTCAACTTTAAATGAATTTTGTTTTTATTCTAAATCTTACCTACACGACAAATTTAATTAAGAATTTAAAAGTCGCGATGCGGAACTCTGACATCGAGGAAAGGTTATCTTCAAATTCATCGGACTGCGCGCTTCTAAAATTCGATGCAGGTCTTACGAGGGACCCTGTATCATTACGGTACGACCCGAGACAGTAAATTAGCGCAATTAATTCCTTAACGACTTAGCTTCCCTGCGCGTGTGTAGTAGCAGTCATAGTTCCAAATTAATTTAACGCAATAACTTGCATGTCTAGTGATACTCGACTCGCTTTCGTAACAACAGAATTCTAATGATGGTTCGTTAAACATGCGAGAAGACTATTATTATGTATCCCTTGCGAGAAAATTGCAATTGTGGTCTTATAAGCATCGAAATAATTTCTACAATTATTCTAAATATCAGAAATAATTTATATGTTCTATTCGTCTCCAGCTTTTAATCATTTAAGATAATTTCTTTTATACACGTATGATAGTTTATTAAACTCGCTTTTTGCGAATTAAATTTCTAAGTTGCAAATGAAATAATAAAACATAAAATTTCAATTTTAAATAATTTTACAAAATAATGAAATATAATGTAAAATGGATTATACTAGAATTTTAACTTTTGATATACGTATAATTATTAAAATGTCGAATGTGTTAAATTAAAAAAATTTTATAATTTATTTTTATATTTTTGCTAAAAAAATATTTAAAATAGCAGTTTTTGTATTTACCAGTGAGCTAAAACTTAGTTTCAGTAAAGTGGTCTTTACTATTTACAATGCCGAATTAATTGTGGATTACAGGATCGTGCATATATATGTCAGGTCCCAGAATTTAAATGAAGATAATCGGATTATATCTTAAACTCGTTAGGCTGACCAATCACGATATCCTAAACAAAACTACGTTTGATCGAATAAATGAATATTTATGAAGTTTTACGAAACCTGTGAATATATGTTTTCTATAAATTTACGATCGCTATTTGTAATGATTAATGGTTTTCCAATAACATTTTTGCTGATTCTGTTTTGTGCTGTACAAACAAATCCATAATTATGTTTGTAAAACATCCTGTCGTTATAAAAAATCGTCGGATCAAATACGCACCGTGTTTGATTTAAATTTGCAAATTTAAATTCACTTCTATTTGTGGAATTTATTTATATAAATTGTCACCATCGATCAAGTAATTAAGTTGAAATAGCTAGCATTCAAATATTTACGAAGCTTGTTGACAAATTATTTATACGAGGGTTTTAATTAAATTGTGGAAAACAGTTTATATCGCATTTTACTAAAATAAGAGCAATCAATAAAAATTGAAATCTTATAGGTCTTTATATATTATCTTGAAAAAGAACAAAAAATATTATAGTAATTTGCAAAAAAGACGTTTAAACGTTAATATTTAATATTTAAAGTTATTTCTATATTTCTCAAATAAAGTCTGTTTAATTATCTTCATACAAAAATCTCAGATTCGTTATTTAAAAATTTTTTACCAAATCGCAAGCGCAATTCGTGAAATACTGTTGTTTTGTGTTGATAATCCTACATGCAAAAAAAACTCGAAAAAAAAACGTGACTGGAAAAATCTTTTATGAACTTTGTCGAATAATTTTTCGCTATTTTTGCAGTGTGTGCTCTTTGGCACCTTTATGATCTGGTTCGCCAGCATAACGATCAATCTGGGACCCACGTTTCTTAGCGGGGCCTTAGCGGCGAACACGGAGAGTGGCCACAACGCGCCTAGCTGCCCGTTGGTACATGGCCCTTTTCGTCACTATATACTCAATGTTCTTTGGATTGTCATCAACATTATTTGCGTAGGGCTCACACTCTTTCACTTGAGAAAGTTGCACAGAGATCTGACAAAAGCTAATGTCGAAGCGGTAAGCGGCAATATCGATCATATGCCATAGTATACTTCATTAATTTCAAAATTAATGCAAATACGAATATATAAAATGACATGTAATAAAAAATAAGAGTTTCTACTTCTAAAACTTATAAAATATTACAAAAGTATAATACGTATCAATTTACAATTTAAATTTTGAATAACAGCGTTTTTACACTCCTACAAGAAAAATGTTTTTTCTAATTAAAGATTTTATACATTTTGCAATAATGCTTTAAAAAATATTCAATTACTCATTTAATTTATTAAATTTCTTTTATATTTTAACTCTTTAATTTTTTTATTTATAACACCGTGTTTATCTCCAGGTACGAGTTGCTGGTCTCGTTACAACGCTCGTTAATGTGACGGGAGGACATCAGGGTGCAACGAATGCACTTGCAACCGAAGACGGTGACACAAGAAACGGTACGACGCCAAAAGTAAGTCATTACGTTAATGATTTTCAACGCAAAGAACGTTTTCATATACATATGCTAACAAATCTTTATACAAAATCCTTTCATTTTGTAATTTAAATAAAATAGTTCAACGTTTTTCTGAAAATGCGTCTTAAGCATCACTAGCAGTATTGATGGTATCAGTTTTTCTTTGTGCATGCACATTCTTATACACCTACGAATATGGCATATATGCGACGCGAGGTGGAGATGAAAGAAGGAAGCGAGTGTCGTGGCGCGTAAAAGGATCTAAAATTATTCAGAGACGACATTTCAGAGGACGGGTGCCATCGAGGAGCACCGGAAAATGAGGAATTACCTCAGGAGGATGGAACGCGAGGGTGTGCAGAGGGTGAAAATGTTCCTGGTCATAACAGCGGCGTACGTCTTGTTCTGGGGACCATTGTTTTTCGTTACCCTGGTGCACCACCCCGTCATAGGAAACCCTACTGGCTACGAGGTAATTAGAACGTATAGAGTGCCGCGACGAGATAATGGGAAGTTTGTATCTGCGTTCGCATTAATGTTACTTCCGCGAAATTTAGACGCTATCGATATTTATGTCCCCACAAATATCTTCCAGTCATTACTTATCTCACTCGTAATGGCGCATTTGTGCGCACTTGCGCGATATCAGTGCAAATATTAATAGTTCGGCATGCGAATACTTGCTGTACGTTCGCGGATCAAATGGTAAAAACGGCAGTTATATGTCACGTTGTTTATTCATTTTGCAAATGAGTTCTTTTATTAATTCCACAAGATACATTCGCCAAAAATAAATGGCGGCGTACCAGCAGTTTATATAAATAAGCATTATAAATATAAATGAATATAACTGACGTCAAGTAGCGTTTCATGGCCGAAATCAATTGAAAATGTCGAAGTAAATCGTCTGGCAGCGACATAAATTTATAATAACTGAACACGAATCTCCATATATACAATTCCTTAATAATTATAAAGATGCGATGTCTGAAATACGTATGCAAGATGTAACAAAATTTGTCAAGTGATTTTAGTTTGAATTCTGATAACAATACACAGTTCCGATGGGAGCAAATGCGAAAACTTCGCGAGAAAACATGAAATCGTAACTTGCTCGACCGTGCCGAAACAGTACAGAGTTGTACGTGAATCGCTCGAGCGAATTCGCAGCTACTGAGCAGAGTTCCTTCGAAGGATCTTTCCACGCGAATATAAATTTTCAAGAGAGGAAAGTCTCCGCCGAAAAACTCGTCGAGTGACTCGAAGATATCGCGCAGCGGTTTTGCTGATGTAGCGTCGTAGCAGATGCACGAAATAGCCGCATTTTATCTTCTCGATGCGCAATAAACTTTCGATATTTTGTCAAAGTAAAGACCGCGACACAGTGAAAAGCGTAATTTAAGAAAAGATAAATCTTCGCGTTTCCTTAATATGTTACCTAAATATGTATAAACTCCGATATTTTTCAACGAAATTGTATAATATGCTTTCTCCGTCTCGTAAATATCTTTCTACATATAAATCTTTTAATGTAATCTTATAATCTTATAATGTAATCTTAATTTAAATAGAGCCAGATCCATACGAATAATTAAACCAATATTTTTCATTGTTCTCATACAGTAAATTAATTATTTCACTATAATTATAATTTTAAAAAAGATTTTTTTCAGTTTCTCTATGGACTTTCATTCTCCTTTCTATTTCATAAGTACGCTGTTGTGTAATTTTGGATTGGCTTATAGATTTATGTTTGCAGTAGCACGATGCAAACTCTACACCGCATCTAAATCACTGGATTCCGCGGTTTGTTGTACTAGGTGACTCTACACATCGCGTACGTGCACGCCTTCGTAAACCCGGCCCTGTTCCTCGCCCTGCACAGGGGGCTGCGACAGGGGATGTCGGACGTGTGTTGCGGCTGCTGCGAAAGCATAGCCCGGTGGATCCTCGGATCCGCCGCGACCAGTCCGATGCAGAACGTTCAGCTACCCCGATACGAACCGCCGATGAATCTCCCCTCGCCGCCGGATCCACCCCTGGCGGCGTCGGCCGTACCGGGATGTAATCTTACTGACGTGGCGCTGCTAAAACCACCCCTGCCACCGACTGCCAAACACTTACTGGTGGTAGGACATTCGTCCGAGGAATCACCGAAACTTATCGCGAAATTCACGCTTAATCACTTAAAGATTGATCTTTAACGACTTAAGGACGCCATTCCTTAATCACTCAAAGATCACTTGCAGTTAGACTAATTTTCCTCGATGCTTCTCCTTTCTAGAAATATTAATTCTTATATGATTCTTATTATATAAATATTTTATCCAAACTTACGATACAAATACAAAATTGTCAATAAAATTACAGGACGACTCCATCGTGATACCACCCGATCCTTGGAGTCTGACTTCAAGACCGAAGAGCACTTCTAGCCTGTACGAAGAGGAACTATCCAGAAGACCGAGTCTCCTGCTACCACCACCGGAACTAAACGATCTACAAATGAGTCCGACAAGTAGCGACTTGCCCAGCGAATAAACGACTTTAATCAACATCGAACAAAAAGGCACAACGTTAATCGCTTACAATGTAAAAATAACTACTAAAAATGATAAAAACAGATTTTCAGAAAAAATCCTTCCCATCCTCCTAATCTTCTCCAGGGGCCCTATTCTGTACTTGGCTACCGACGGTTGTCGGTGTCGTTAGCGAGCGATAGCCTATGAGAGTTGCGCTTTTCACCAGGATTGTCCTTGCCATTGGCTGCCGTTAGTTAACGACACCGACAACCGTCGGTATTTGTATGTAGCCAAGTACAGAATAATGCCCCTGTAGACTGATTCTGTAACCTTTAACGACAGTGTCGTTATCGTTATGTTGTCATTTCGCAAGTATAGATAATATATGGTAAAAAAGTTGCGCAACGACAATGTAACAACAACACGTTGTTAAAAGTTACAGAATCAGCTTACTGGAGCATTATATTCCAATCAGACGTTCGTATACATATATTGTTGATAAAACCAAAATCAAATGAGTCACGCACTACAAATACTACGTCACCTAAGTATTTTTCAATGGGCGTTAATATATTATCAGCAAAACTATCACAACTATCTGTACAATTGCGTTTGAAAATATCCGTAAAGTTTTCCGTTCATGCAATTTTTAATATCAATATTAATCTAGATGGAATTGAAGATTAAATTTCATCGTAAATTTATATAAAATCGTAAATTTGGTTCCTACGGACATATTTAATGATATCAAGGAGCAAGAATACATTAAGATATTGCTAAAATTAATCATATGAATAATAACATCTTGAATTTCGTTAGAAAGTGAAGTCATTGAAAAATTAATATGCACATTTACTTTTACGATATGTATGTACATGTAATAGATTTTTAAAAAAATTGACAGACTGACTTTTTCATAAAACTCGTATTTATGTATATATCAATTTTCACAATTGTCAAAATCGTCAGTTGAAATAACGTAAAGATCGTTGCTTATCTGAAAAATTGTCTTGCCGTATTCAGAACGTATATGCATTTCACTTGCTACAAATTCATGATTAGAATTTTTTTCCGACAATTGTTTATGATTTTTAAATACGTAAATAACATATTTCATCATTCATGATATTCCAGAAATTATCAAAAAATTTGATGATATTTCTAAGCATATAGACCAGTAAATTACTGATAATTAAATAATAAAAAAAAAGTTTATTTTAACTGTCATTCGCGATCAACAATGCAATTTAAATTTTATATTAATTTAATATTGTGGATAATACATACGCTACACAATGAAAGTATGTTTACTTATCATTGCAAGCTATTTTAAAGCCCGGATATCATTCGATATCATATAAGTTGAAATTTAATTTCTTTTTCCTTTTTGATACTATAAGTTGCACGTCGTGGCAAAATCTAGAAAATAAAACGCGACAAATCGAAGAAAAAAGAAATGTAGTCCATCGGGCATCATCTGAATGTATCTGTGATTGCTTATAAACGTCCTAGTCTCTTCGTCGTTGTGGTGTCACTAATAGATTCTTAGTGAAGATATATAATGTATATATACAGAGCGTTATACGATACCTTATATAGAGATATTAAATAATATTAATTTCGTGATCTGCTTTTTCAGCTACACACAGAACAGAACTGAAAATGAAACGAATATCTGACAAGTCAGAGAAGTACAACACTTGGTAGAAAGTATATAGTTAACAGTTATAATTTCTTCATTTAGCCGAGTTATAGGTGCACTTATTAAATGTATATAACGATCGAATGCGCAGTCCTGTCGCGCTTAAGGACCAATTTCACCAACCACGGTTAACTTAACCGGCCGGTTATTCCATTGGAATTGACCAATCGCATTTGTCGTTAAGCAAAATTAACAAATGCGATTGGTCAATTCCAATGGAATAACTGGCCGGTTAAGTTAACCGTGGTTGGTGAAATTGGCCCTAAGTCCTTCGTAAAGTGGCACTATCGCGTGAGCTTCTTCATCTGGGGACTCAATCTTCTCGAAACGAGATATTATATATATTGAATTACATATATATTTTCTACGCGACATTTTAGAGATTATACCCGTTGCAACCGCATGATGCATCAGCGTCCCCGCCGTAATCTAACGCCGACCTAATCGTGCGTTACACCAACACTTTTGTTTTGTGCAAATGAGAAAGATTAATGAGAGTAAGGAAGCAGAGAGAGATCAGCCGTTTATTCTACAAAATGGAGAACTGGGAATAATTACAGCCAATGTAAATGTATATATGAACGATTATCCCGATTTCATTGAAATTCTTCTAATTGTACATTTGCTGTATTAATAACTTTCCATAATTTTTCTTATTTGCTTCCGATACTTATTTTCAAATTTATGATTTAATATTGTATTTGAAGCTAAACAGCGAACCAAAAACAATCTCCATACATCTCAAATATTTGCTCATCACATTTCTATAATAAAGAAAAACTCGAACACAGTTTCGAAGTTTTACTCCTCGAAAAATTATAATATTGAAGTGATTAACACGATACTAGAGAACATCTTTAAAAACAATCGATTTTATATATTGAAGCGAGAAAAATCGACAAAACGAGAAAAATTGTAATGTTAAGAACAATCAAAACTCAGTTAATTGTACTTAAAATTGACAAATTAATTTTTCACGTAATTTTTTAAAGCAAGTATTTCACATGAATTAAAAATATAATTTCTAATTGCGAGAATAATAAACTGATTTCTACTAATTTTATGTAAAAAATTGTAAAAATTATTCATATCAGACTGCGTCGTACTATATAGTTAGCAGATCATAATCTGATGAACTATCCTTTAAAAGTTTAACCAATAAGCATATTTTAACCGCAAAAAAGATATTTAAAATTTCTGAACGTGGATTCTAATAAAGAATATCTTCTTAACATGTTTATATTATTTATAAATTGATAAATCTGATTAAAAACGATGTAGATCGAAATTATTAAAATTTCTTCCAAAATTTTGAAAAATATGCACTATTGGCATAATTAAACATATATTAAAGTATATTAAAAGTGTTAGTATAGAAATTGTTTCTTATCATATAGCGAAAAGCATATCAATATAGAAAAATGTCAAGTGTTTGAGAATGAGTATGCAGCGTAACATTATGTGGCGAGTATCGATATTTATTAAAATTACGTAAGATTAATCTCCTCACCCAATCCTTTCTTTCTTTATTCACCGGAGATGTGTTAAAAGCAGCGCGAAGGATGCTGCTTAGATACAAGTCAATTAACTGTAACTACCACAAAATATTTTCTTCTTAGGTACGTCGCGTGTGTAATAAATGTTTAATGTAAATTAATGTAAATTATATGTGTAAGAAAGTGGCAGAACGAGACCGAAATTTTTTATCGTAATTTTATAAATGCAACATCGAGAACGGACATGATCGATTAATGGCAATTGTAAGAAAAGAATATTCAGAAAGTATACAAGTATACATTAAAAGTATACGGTTAGTAGATGCGATTAGAATCGACAATTTCGCAGCCTCAACTATGTGTTTAATACATTGAACTGCATATTTTTGCAATAATATTATCTTAATTCATCCCATAATTATTTATTTCATTTCTCAATAGATCGCGAATGTAAAATTTGACAGCGTCTGCTTGAAATTTTTATGTATTCTGAAATACGTTTAATATTCGCGTGTAAAATACATGTACTCAAAGCGCGATCGTCTTTACGCCAACGTATTTAATTCCATTTACCTTTTAACAGCAACTATCTCTTGGAATTGCTATTAAAATCGATTTTTTTTCAAAGTGTTCTTGAAAGCCAAAGCACTCAAGCGAATTATTCTAAATAATCTCATCAGGGCAAAGTATTATTATTAAGAGAACATTTTTAAGAGAACGGTGCCTGAAAAACCGAAACACCGCTGCGAATCGGCAGCAAAGTATGCGAAATGGCATCCTAAACTGTATAAATTATACAAGCATAAATTTTATCCTTGCCAGGAAGAAAGAGAGAGCGTGCATTATATTTAAATGTATATAAAACTCTGCTCACATATTTAAAATAAAAGTATGTGTAATATGTAAATTATATGTTCTTCTTATTAAATTAATAGGATATTGCGTATTTCAAATATGGCGAAAGAAATGGTGATATTTATTAAAACTAATTTTACCCATGTGTTTTACTAATTTTAAAAAATATTAATATTTCTTTATATCATATCATATATCAATCATATATCAAAGCAAAAATATATGATTTTACGTTAAAGTTAATCGGAATTTTCATAAACCTCCCATTGATTTCCAAAATAAGAAACCCACTAAAAAACATACATATATACATATAAATACAGGGTGTTGAAGAAAAAGGGTAAAATATTTTAAGGGGATTTAGTATATATATATATATATATATATATATATATATATATATATATATATAATATTTTCTGAAGATTTATGGTTCATATGTATACATTTTATATCAGATATTTTTAAGGTAACTGAGATATCATTTTAATTGGTTTTTTTTTTCGTTTTAAAATATGTACAAACAAGAGGAGAGCTTGTGAAACTAAACTTCTTCGAAGAAGCTAGTAAAGACAAAATCGTTGATATCGACCAACTGATTGCAGATATCAACGACCAAATTATGCATAATGAACTGTCGAATCGTTCAATTTCTTAAGAAATCTGTGACTCGTGAGAGAGCATGCAGAGAATGATCAACGACTCTTCGAATATTCGAAGATGGATAGCCTTCCAATAAACACATTGGCAAACAAGGAAAATATTTATCTGTCTCACGTTGTCACTTACCTGTTCGAAGCCACCTAATATTTCCGTCGTATCCATCGCAGAATTCACGGCAATTGACCTCAGTTTTTGACCTGTCAAAGCAGCAAGTAAACGAACCACACTGCTTTTTCCGCAACCCGAAGCACCAACCTATGATATTAAATTTGATCGCATTATTAATTAGTCAAAGATGGAACTCTAACAAAAAGTATTCGACAATATAAATAAACATACAAGTATGGACATCCAATTCATCTTAATGCATTGCATGAGACTCTTTAATGCTCTTTTCTGTTCCCTGAGCACTAATAAATTTAAGTCCTGGGGCTCGCTGCAATTTTTCCGGCTTAACGTCACGTCACCGATAAAAAGTTCGTCTGCCGTGATGTACATGGGCAGCTGATTGGGTGGAAGAGGATATTTCTCGAGTGAGAACATTTCTTGATATATCTGATAGACCTGCAAAACAAATTCAAAATATATAGAGAATAAAATAGAATATTATATTATTTTTATTTTAATAAACATATCTAATAAACATAGAAGTAACTTCTTCTAGAACAATTCTATAATTCTGCTTTTTATTATTTTTTGATATTCTTACTATTAGATATCTTGATGAACATAACTTTATAACGACGACTGCGCGCAACTCACCTTTTGTCGATCTTCATTAGTTCTCATTCTGTGAACATAAATAAGTTCCATGCTATCACCAAGATTAAAATACTGTTTATTGTCGCGAAATTCGTTAGAAGCGGCTTCGATAATTGTTTCACACCATCGAGTAATATCTCGTAGATTCATTTCCCATGGAGACCCGGCATGTCCCCATACAATGCCAGCTTCCAATGCTAATTTGCTATTGAATTGTACCATATCATTGATCAATTTCGCGGGAAGTCGTGGAAATTGCACACTGAGAATGAACTTCAAGTCGTCTTCCATTAATGCATCTACAGAAACCTGCAAGAATAATGAACTTTGAATTACAGAAGTTACTTTCATATATCGTGCTATATAATATATAAGTACCTGAGTAAACCTATTTAAAAAAGATCTCGGTAAGCCTCGTCTGGCTCCACCTTGCCGCAAGGGATTTTGACAACCAAACAACCTTGTACCAGGTTTGACCGAAAATGTCTTCCCTAGTTCGGGGATGTATATCTCTCCTCTGTGATCGAAGCACGCATTAAGGCCTTCCAAGACCGATTGCGATGCTAGGTTTAACTCATCGAGCAGAATCCAATACCCGGCACGCAAAGCTCGCAAAAATGGACCATCCCGCCATGCAAATTCACCGCCTTTCCCGCCTTCTACGGGAAGATCGGCACCAAATAAATCAGATACGTCCTGTTGAGATAACATACAATAGAAATGTGGTTTATTTGAATTTTCGATAAAATATGTTATATTTTAAGAGTATAATAAAAATAAGTTTATGTGCCGTTTTATGATACCGTTTGGTCGCTTAAATTGATTCTCAGCAAAGTATGCCCTGCGGCTTTCGCAAGTGCAGAAACCAGACTAGTTTTTCCTACGCCTGGACTTCCCTCCAGAAGAATCGGTTTGTTTAACTGCAATGCTCTTAGCAGTTTTAATGTATTCACTTTTGTAGTGGGAGTTGTGAATGTAAATGTCTGATCTTCACAAGAGATATATAGGCCTTTTTTAATATAAAACGGTGGCACCCCGAATACATCTGAAGCATCTACAACTTTTTTGTTTACCACAGAAGTTTCCGTGTCAACTTCAGATTTTATTGTATTTTCAATTTCCGATTTAATAAATCGGAGAGTAACTTCTGTAAAATCTTTCAATTTGCTGACACTGAAAATAAATAACAATCAATTATTCAGCGTCGAAACCTTTGTTGCACTAATATAAATAAGTATTCATATTGAAGCAAATTTATTCGAAAAGATTATTAAATATTATTAGATTTAAAAAAATATATATATATATTGAAATGGTTTTTATAAAATTAAATTGCATTCAGATTCAATATTTTAAGATAAAATATTGGAATCTGAATGCAATAAGGAATTAATATTGTGTGCCAATAATACTTACCTCTCCGAACCTGTGGAACCAGATCCGAGACTATCGACGTATGTGAGACAAGCGCCATGATAGTAAGCCTCTCCGATCGTCAGTTTCGATAACAGAGTACCGCCAGTGGACACGTTTATAAAATCGACCCAAGTGAGCACATCTCGTATGCTCACAGTAAGCTTCTTGCCTACTTCGGTGGTTTGTAACCATTCTGTGAATCTCAATATCGCAGTGGCGACGGATTCTCTCGTTGTTTGCGAATCAATGCGAAGATTATGTATTATTATATCGCGCAGATCGTTCCTAGCCATACACCCCTCGCACCACACTTCAGTGAAACGATTTCGCAAGGCTGGTGAAAGCTCTTTCTTGCCGTAATCACCGCCAGGATTCATCGTGCCGACAAACACGAATTTTTCGTCCGCCACAATCATGGTGTTCTCTTCACCATTCGAAGACTCTATTCCTTTCTCAGCTAATAGAAGACTACGCTCCGGCTCTGTACAAAAAGATTTAATATAAAAAAATTATATGGGAAGATCATAAATAAGTTTCATAATAAAATGGATCGAATCTGTAAATCTGTAAAGCTCTTTCTGTAAATTCTGTAAATCTCTTTCTAATAATTATATACATACGAAGATACGTGCATAAAATTGATTTCTCCCGATAAAACACAATCTGTTTTGTACTTTGCATCTCATGCTTACCTAAAAGTGAATTTAATCGCTCCAAAACGCTATCGTCGGCCAACGAAATTTCGTCGGCTAAGAACAGATCGCCGTTACGCATAGCGTTTATCAGAGGACCATCCACCCACTCGAAGAGCCTCTGATCATCGTTGGCATGCTCTCGAACAGGTCGTAGATTTCCCAGAAAATCGGACGATTCGGTGTGCATGTGGCAGTTCACGCTACGCATAGCTTGGCCGTTGATAGCTGCGATCAATTGGCAGACTGTGGTTTTGCCTCCGCCAGTTTCTCCGACTAGCAACACCGGTTCTTTGAACTGACAGGATTTTTTCACCAAAACTGCCATTCGACGCATGTGATAAGTCCATACGATATGGCCGAAGCCAAGGAGATTGTTCTTCAGAATCTCTTCTAATATATGCCTCGTTACTGGCGAAGTCTTGTCGTTGAGCGTGAATAAGCTGTCGGGATCCACGTCTCTCTTTAAATGTTTTTTTATTACTTGTCTTATTTCGTTCGCTTCTTCTGTTTTGCGGACTTTAGCCGCAAGGACAAGGTAGCCTTCGTCCGCCAGATGTTGACTCCAATCATACAATTTCTTGCCTACATCGGGCGCTAATCTATACCTCTCGCCCCAACGAAATAGATCTCGCAGAGTTATAAATCCCTTTTTGCCGGCGAAAGCCGCTGTACTCTTGCGCCTTATCTGGAGATCTGTCATTACATTAATTACTTGTTTACAGTACGACTCCGGCATACTGCATCTCTGATTAAGTATTATCTGTAACTCGTTTGGCGGTATCTCATCGAAGTGCAATTCTACAAATCGATTTCTGAACGCTCGTGACAAAACTTTTCGACCGCCGTAGAGTCCAGGAGGATTTTGCGTCGCAAATAGCATAAAATGTTCATGCGCTTTTACTACTTGTTGCGTCTCAGGTATGAACAATTCCTTGTTGTCGTCGAGAACTCGATTCAGGGCTTCCAGAACATCACTCGGAGCTAAATTTAACTCGTCCAAAATAATCCAGTATCCTTTACGCATCGCATCAACTAGGACACCTTCCTTGAACACCAGCTTTCCAGTCTCGTCCGCGATATAGCTTCCGACGTATTCCTGTAAATCTGTATGCTCGTGATTGTTTATACGGACACAGACGTGTCCTGTGGTCTTTGCCAGATAAGTAATTAAACTGGTCTTGCCTACTGACGTGTCGCCTTGTAGCAAAACTGGGATTTTCCCGATCGACACGACTCTTACTAAATCTTTCAAATTTCTTCTAACAGAATCAGTCAATATGTAGTTGCTAGGTGTTTCGGGCGTTAAACTTCCTTGTAGGATCCAATACCCTTCAATGGAAATATATTCTTCTTCTGGACTACATCTCGGTTTCGATATAGGGGTGCCAAGAATTGCTTTGATGTTCTTGTTATCGAGGATAGCTTTTGCAATCATTCTCTGTACAATCGGATACGAGTTGTAATCCAGCTGTGTCAGGAAACTTAAAGAGAAAGCTTCGTATAGAGATCTCAGAACATTGCCACAGGGATTCGACGCAGAAATGTACAACGCACGACACAGCGTTCTCAGACTGTAATGCGGTTTATGCGCCGTGCCATCGAACAATGTACTCATAGCTTCCTTCCTCACGTTTAGGTAGAACTTCACGATCGTTTCATGCTTCTCTAGCGGCAGATTTAGTTCGGCCAGGTAGGAGCTCACGAGCAACAGAAGATCCGATCGCTCGGTCAACTCATCGATATAAAACTCGGTAAATCTGTTCCTCAAACCGACTGGTAGGTCTCTCTTGCCGATGTCTGTGGCCGGATTCATGCTGGCAAACACTGTAAAGTCGGGATGTCTTTTCACAGGTTCTCCGTCACCACGCTCCAACAACGGCAGAGATTCCGAGGAGCCTTCCAATACACCGGAAAGACATTCCAGTGTCTCTGCGTTCGCCAGATTAATTTCATCTAAGAAAACCCAGTAGCCTTCTCGCAAAGCCTTGACCAAACTCCCTTCTATAAAGGAGAATGCCAGCGCATGTTGACCCTTCACGTGAGTTTTCAGTTTGTCCAATTTTTCCAGCAGCTTTTCCCACTTCCTCAGCATGTCTATCTCGACCTGGGCATCGACCTGATCAGATTTCTCTCGAGAATGTTTATCTCGTTTAGGATCTTTCTTGAATGCAGTATCTTCAAGATACTTTTCACATTTGTTTCTCAACATCTTTAAAGCACTGCGCGTACTATGGGTCATCAAAATAACAAGATTCTTCCATTTCTGCTGTTCGTGATATATAGCAACGCGTTCAAGGAACTTCCTATTTGGCTCGATCGCGAAGTAAGAGCGAAACAGGATTTCGAACTCCTCCCGAATAGGTGAGATTAGGAACTTCAGATCAACCGGTTTATAGCCACCTAATAAATCTGCGCTCTCGCTCTGCTGATTCATATTTATGACTGTCAATCTGTGACCAGTGCTCTTTGCTAGGTACTGTATCGAACTCGTTTTTCCGGTACCAGTCTCGCCGACCAGCAGCACGGGCTCCTTTTGCATGACGCAGCTAGCTATGCGCTCCAGCAAACATGCGGAAGGTCTTGTAAAGGAGAAGTTAATTTTTTCTATATTTATTCTCGCATACTGTGCTTTTTTACGAATCAGCTTCGCTCTGCCTGCTGTCAGAAGCTCAGGAAGTAAGGCAATGGATGGTTTGTGTATGTTGCAAAAATATTCCGCTTTCATCTTTATAATGCCAAGTTTGTGAGCTACTGCTATCGCCAGATTTAACCGTTGCTCTATAAAGAGATATTATAATTAATAATATATATTTAATTAAAATAATTTTTAAATATTATAGAAAAAGAGAAGTAGAAAATAAAAATTTATAAATATTTATAAATTTATGTACACACAATTAATAAGTAAAAAAGATCTTTTAATAAATATATTTTATATATTGTAATATACTTAAATAAAAGAATAAAGGAGAAACTAATACCTTGATTAGGCACTGAATAACAAAAGACATCTAGAGCATCCTGAAATATTTTCAATGCAGAATTTGATGATGAAACATCGAAATCGATGATAGCTCTGGAGCACCATTTTATTAAATCTCGCGTCGACGTTTGTCGTCCAATCTTCAGTGATAGTATAGCATCACTTGTGTTACTTTCACTATCGTGATCTCCTACAGAAAACAACAAGAAAACATCTACTATTCTAGTAGCAATAGTGCTCAATACTGGAAACAGTGTTTTAACTACAGTCACTAATTCGTCCTTGGACAGAGGCTCCATGTTTAGGCACAGCCAATGTTTTTGCAACAATCTTGAGGATCCTGTAACATGTTTTTGAATACCCGTAGTGGACATCATCAATCGCTGAGTAACGAACAACTGGAATCCACTATTGGCGTAAATGGTATCGCGATAGCCAGGTACGCAGAGTGTTCCAGTTTCCATCAGATTGCTTAAAACACTGGCTACATCGAGGGCAGCGCTATCCACATCCTCTAAAAGCAGCCACTTGCCGGCGACAACCGCTTGTGTGAGAACACCCGGTTGCCAAACAAATTCACCAGGTACGTCGGTACACCTATACATTCCCAGTAGCATCTTCGAGTCAGTCTGATCGCCCAGTTGCACTTTAACGAAGTTCGACATGTCGTGTCCAGTGACTCTGGCTAGATATTCCACTAGAGCTGTCTTACCGCAACCAACTGGTCCTTGCAGGCAAATACATTTCCTGGAGCCAACGGCTATGGCCAGACTTTGTAGATTTTTCTTCGTGGAAGAAACTGGTACTAAATTGTAGGTGCTCTGATTCCTGCCGAGTGTGGGCAATAAAATGTCACCAACAGATACAATAGATGAGATATTTTTAATCGTGTCTTCCATTGACTCAAAGCTGGCACAGGCAATACTAGTATTTATGTCCTTGTCTTCATAATCAATTAAAAATTTTTCAAAATTTGGAATAAATGTTTGTGCGCATGACAACCTTGTTGATTCAGACATGTTCAAAACTATTGCTATACATTTTAAGGCAACCCTGAAATCAAATTAGCAATTTTTTTAATTTCAAGCAATTATAGATAATTGTTTAAAATCATCTTGGGATATACTGCGTGTCTTTTTGGGAGCTTTTATTATTAAGCTTCTTGCAATATACTTACCATTTCACTCTGTCATCTGCATTTGTTAAATACTTGTAAAATCTAGACCAATTCCATTTATGCTTAAAATGGCTAATAGCAGACTGCAAAATATTATAACATGCGATAACAATGTCATATTCGGATACTTCTGAGATATATGGAAATTTTCTTCTGTTTTGTTTCTTTACAGATATAATTGTATCAACCGAGTTGTCTAGAAGGTTGAATGGAGCTGGGTTAACATCAAAGTAGTGTAAAACAAATCTGAAATAAGAAAATAATATTCTATAATATATTAGTTCTTCATGATATAAACAGAGGATGCCAATATTCAACATTTAACTTTTAAATTAAAAAGTAAACAACCAATATTTACACTTACAAAATTTCACACTTTAATGTTTAATATAAATCTATTTCACTTGTGTATCACGTAGTTAAAAAATTCATATAGAACACAAATTAAAATTTCTTATTAATCTTATAAAGTAAGTATCATGTAGACTGTCAAACTATATATATATATATATATATATATATATATATATATATATATAAATTTATTGTAAAATTTATTGCATAGAACACGCATTATCAATATAGCACATATATCGATAATAAATACATACACTAGTAAATCTTGATTAACATTAAGCAGCTTTCCTAGTATAACACAGTTCAATCTATGAATAATATCCTTGTCTATTAATGCTGACGATTGTACGTCATCTGCAGATATCGCTGTAGAAACAAGCACTGGTAACAATTCTGGAAAACAGTCAGCAACATCTTTTGTGCACTCTGGTTGCATAAAAAATTCACATAATATTTCCAAAATTCTATCAGGCTCAAGTTTACTGAATTCCTGTAAAGAAATGAATAGAAAATTAAATTTATATTTATTTCAGACATACAATTTACTAAGATTAAAATTAAAATTAGATTAAAATTATATAATAAATAATATCAAGAAGATATAATAAATAATATCAAAGAAAATCAAGAAGAAATATACAGGAATATATAATAAACATAAAGCAGTATTAAAATAACGATATTTACTTCAAAATGCGAGAATCTCTGTTTATATTTCTGATCTCGTTCACAGAAAATTGACAAATTGTTAGTTAACATCTTGCACAATTATTCCGGAAAATTAAACCAATTATTTGCAAAACCGGTCCACAGTCGTCGGCAGTCGGCACACAACGTACTGGAAATTAAAACAGGTTACAACATGAGAAACACGTGGTTCCTCTATGCAACTTGCGATTACTACCACTACAGACTCCCATACACTTCACAGTTTCACATGATTTGTTCAGCTGAACTTTGTGTACGTTTCATCTTTTCTCTTTCTTTTTCCAATTTGTAATCATATAAAACTATTCCATTTTAAGTGCAGAAAGTGTATTACAGTGCAGCTACAAGGAACAGATCTTGCGCCAATGAATACGAGCCTTAGGTTGTATAAGAAATTGACCAATCACAGTAGAATTTGAGGAGAATACTCAACTGTGATTGGTCAATTTCTTAGAGCTTAAAGCTTACGAATTTATTGTAGATCCAGCCTTAAGAAATTGGCCAATCACAGTAGAATTTGAGGAGAATAATCGACTGTGATTGGTAAATTTCTTAGGATTTAAAGCTTACTACACCCTATTGTCCTATTGTAGACCAGTCTAAACGTAGAATGCGCTAAGATAAACATAACTATTGAATGTTTGAAAACATTTCCGAAACTAAAAGTTATTAGCAAATTTTCCTCTTTCACTTAGCTCTTTATAGTATATTTTATTAACATGCTGTGACTCTGCATATATAATAATAGATATGTTTACATGTATAATACTTTTTTAAATCGGAGTCTTCAAAATTACAGTTTAATACTAATCCTTTTAAGGTTCACACCAATTTTTCTTTTTAACTTTATTTACTAACTTAAACTCATGCACTCACTGCTAAACTATGAATATAAATATAAAGAAATTTGTATTGGCCTTTTCTTTATTAATAAATTAATAACTATTTATTTATTTCTACATATATAATAATAATTGATAAATAATCAACATACTATCCTATATATCTAAAGTATCTGCATTAACAGTATTAAATAACTTCAAATATTAAAGGTTTATTAATAATGAAAATTACAACCTATGAGATATAAATTATATACAAAAGTATCTTTAAATAAGTACTTCGAAAATTCTTTATCAATAATCAAAAACTCAATAGATCTGCATGCGTCTTGAACTCCTCGTGAATTCTTCTTTCGATTCCTGGCAATGTTATGTTGTCTGGAGTTATATTAAAACTAACATATATTGGTTTTCCAAGCTTCATGCTTAATCTCTTGGCCATGTTTGTGGATGTGGCATCTGCTACAGAACCCATGATTTTGGTTGCAATAGGCTGTCTCTCAAAACTTGATGTAAGAGCAAAGGACAGGTCTTCCATGCTGGGATTAGTGGAATCTCCAATCCACAGATACAAGCAATCTTCCATCTTTATTATTTGGCAATTAATATTAATATCGCTGACTTTGGCAACAAAATCGTGAAATTTGAAGTTGCATGGTAGTAGCTCCACTTCGGATCTCCTCTCTACATTTGCCATTCTTTACTTTGATTCCTTCACCTATGGGTCATCATATAATTTTAAAGCTGGATCATTAAAAATAATATAAAAACAACAAAAAACAAAAATAAGTAAACTCATTAGCGCAATGTTACACATGTTAATATATTAATATACTAAAATTATATAAATGCTCTAAGCATTAATATATTTAAATTTTTTGTAAATTTTAAGTTCATGTTCAAATTGGACTTTTTGTTAATCTATTTCTTTATAAAACACTTTATTATATTTTATTTTACAGTAAATAATACTTACAATTTATCTTAACACAAAAAGAACATATGTTTTACTAATGATATAAATCTTGACATAAATCAGACTATTAAGAAAACCTAAAAGTTAGGCAATCAAAGATAAATAACCCAATTGATAACCTTGATTTTCAAGTAGTTGAAGTATACGAAGTTTGGCTGACTTCCAAGTTGAACAGCTGAATAGTCAGTAATGCAATTTTTGTTCCAATATTTTATGTATTTTTTACATTTACGCTATCATGACGCACACACAAACACTCGAATAAGAGCATTAAATTGCTTCTTCTTCCTATACCCCGTTTGGATATCCGCATTAAATTGCTGATGCTACGCTACGCGAGATAACGCGAGGACAGCCATCATGCAACGGCGTTCGTCGAAGCGCTGTCGTCGCTTTCGCGCGCTCGCGTACGAATACGAGCCGGTCGGTCGGTCGATGATCACGATGACGATCACTTTAGATTGGAGTAGAGTCCTATAATAAGAGAAGCGCCAGGTGCCAACAGGTTTTGATTGGCTCTCAGAGTCACGTGGTTTTTGTAGCCATTGCCAGCTGACTTTAGTGCAATGTGTAGGTTGGCGTAATATGAAACGGTAAGTTTAACTCTGAGGAAATTAGTTTTGAGAGCACAATATCGGTATTATAGAGCGTTATCGGATCGAGCGTAGCCAGGTTATATGTGCGTGCTGCGCGCTCCGCGTGCTCCGACCACGGTATAAACATTTGTGGCTCCGCCGCTCCGACCCCTTTGGCTACAAGATAGCGGCCGCCGAGAGGTAGTGGGGGAAGGCTGGCGCTTCTCTTATTATAGGACTCTAATGAGTAATTGAGTAATGATTGCCCATGATTGGCTCGTTAGATTATAAATCTACCAATCAGTGGTCCGCTTTCCAGAATTCTATCGTTGAATTCTGTTGTTTTCTGAACGCATCCTGAATCTGTATGCGCCGTCTCTTTCTATAACCTATATTGCATTGCAGTTGCACGTGCAAGTATTGTAGCGTGTTGTTTTGATTGATTGAAGAAACATGAAAACTAAGAAAGAAGACGCGACATCCAAGGAGTCAATCTTGAGAAAAGTTGCTAAGAGCAAACAGATGATATCGAAGCCAAAAGCAGGCGCCAGTCTCGATGAAGCCGTGAAAAATGTCAAGCAAATCTTCAAGGTATCGACATAACCTCTAATAGAAAACTTATCCATACTTTTTTATTGTATTTTTGTAATATTTTGTATTTATCTGATTATATTTTATTGTAATTTGTACTTGTGTGCTAATTTCTATTATTATTACTTTATTATTAACTTATTAATTAGTAATTGTTATAATAATTGTTGCTTTTACAAATTGATATAATTGTTTTAATAAAATTTTTAACGTAACGTTAAATTACTTGAATGGTAAATGTTTATTATATTTAGCAATGAATGTTCTTTTTCTAGAAAAAGAAAGCAGAAGCTAAAGCGGCCAAGAAAAAGAAGACAGATTTAGCAAAACCTAAACCTAAACCTAAACAATTCAGAGTCCGGAAATTAAAAAATAATGGAATAGTTTATGTAGGGCATATACCTCATGGTTTTTTTGAAGAACAAATGAAAGACTATTTCAAACAGTTTGGGAATGTAACGCGAGTACGGGTGGCAAGATCCAAAAGAGTATGTATACGTCTAAATGGATTGTAAACTGTTTTATGATTATGTTCTATATTCAAGCTTTTAAAAAATGTATATTTTTAGACTGGCAGAAGTCGTGGCTACGGCTATGTTGAATTCCTTCACTCAGACGTTGCTAAAATTGCGGCAGAGACTATGAACAATTATCTCATGTGCGGCCGATTATTAAAAGGTATTGCCTTTATTTAAAATTATAATAATATTGCTAATTGATTGCCTTATTTATATATATTTTTTTTCCAGCTACATATATTCCACCTGAGAAGCAGCATTCTGGATTTTTCTCAGGTACAAATTGGTCAGAAGATAAGTATCCTAGACTCAAAAACAGGAGAAAGACAACATTAAGTAGAAACCGTCTTCAAAGTGCTGAAGATCATGAGAGATACGTTAAAAGATCGCTCAGTAAACTTTCTACATTAGAAAGTAAGCTACAAGACAAGGGGATTAGTATAAAATTTCAACCCGTTGATGTACCGGACACGTAACAGCATTTAAAGATGTAATTTAGGTTTATTTTGTAAGTACTTTATAATTGATTATTTGCATTAAATAAACAATAGAGGAATTTATCTACGTGATACGAGACTACAACATTTGTAACATCATTATAATAAAATTTCTAAGCTCCTGTGAATACTTTGCGTCTATATAAATTATTATGTACAATTAAATCTTATATTATTATTATAATTAAATGTATACTGATTGAGATGCGCTCTCTCTCAAGAAATATGTCACGATACAGTGGTTGCTTCTTGTACGTTCGTCGTGCTTCCTTTCGTTCGCTTCCATTTCATACGCCTATTCTGAAACCATACTTTTACCTGTAAAAAATATGATTTAATGATAAAAAATGTAAAAATTTTATTTTTTATTTAATTGTTTATAATCTTACCTGGCGTTCCGTCAAATCTAATGCTACAGCAATTTCGTAGCGGCGCAAACGTGTCAAATAATTACTGTGAGCGAATTCGCATTCGAGATGTCGGACCTGTTGCTTCGTAAACGCGGTTCTCTCCTTCCGCGGCTTCTCGCTTGTCCTCTTCGTTATTTCTACAATCAACAGAGCAAATGAAAAATTATAGCAACGCACTTTATTCAGATTAGCAGAATTCTCGAATCCTACACGTGAATATACGATGTCTTAATATTTTCTATCAAAGAAAAATGTGTGTGTATTTTAATCTTCAATTTTAGTTAGCTACAGTTCCTACATCTCTCTATTCTTAATTTTTGTACAAAGAATATGTCAGTGATTAAAAGTCTATATATATAGATAATAGTATGTATGAATGCAGTGGCGTAGCCGGGGGGGGGATTAAGGGGATAAATCCCCCCCCCCCCGATATTTTGGAACCAAATATGAAAATATGAAAATGAAAGATTGAAAGCCGAGAGAGAAATGAAATGGTAAATGCTTTAAGGTCTAAAGAAAATATCCTAAACGAATATTGTTATCTTATTTAATTAAAAAAATTATGAGTTCTGTGATTTTAATTTTTTAAAAATCCCCCCGAAATATAAAATCCTGGCCACGCCCCTGTATGAATGGATAATTTTGTAAACAGAAGTTTAATACACCTGTATTACTCAAGATAACGATAATACGGAATTTATAATGACATGGTTCTCTATATTTTAAGCTATCGATATATATTTGCTTAATTTTCAATAGAAAGCACGGTAAAGTGCAATTGGAAAGAAACGGGCTTATGCTGGCGTCAAAGAACACCCTCTCTAGATAGTATCGGTTTAGATGCGAGTCCTTCCTTTCCCTCCCTTCCCTCTCGCATTAAGAAAATGGTCCAGTTTCATCCCGGATGGTGACATAACGCGCTCATCATCCGGCTCGATCTTTTTGCCGCGCGGTTTCTGCGGCAAGATTTCGCGGCTTGTCGGCGACTTTTTGTCGCTGGCCTTAGATGAAAATAGCCGCGCGTACGATGCGTCAGTGCGCGTTGCACCGATGCACCCGCTTGCCGCTTGCGAAACCCGCTCTTGCTGGAAGCGCGGTCTTTACCGCAATGCGACACGTGGCCATCGAGAGAGCGAGAGGCTCTCTTTCTCTCTCTCGCTCTCTCGAGGCCCTTAACTTTGCTTCCATGCCGCTATCTCGACTCTAATTGCCAACTGACGTCAATCGCGGGATCTCTCGTAGTCCATGGCCCGCATCGATGGCCACTATCGAGAGTAACGTCAAAAGAAGTAGCTAAAGCCACATTTTTTATGTTACCAATTCACAAATTCGGGATGATTTAATGTACATTGATGTTCGTATGATAAAAATAGTATAGATAGTATTTCATAAATTGTGAAGCGCTTGAATTATTTTATCATATTTGACAATAATCATTAGAAACCTCCAAATGCGAACAGTAAAACAATATTGTGTATTATAAAATTATGCCTGTCGATATGTAAAGTAAAGATTTTATCGAAATCTTGATTTTAGCAATTCTGTTTGGGTCCTTATCATCATTCTCATAATACTTTCCTTAATTGAATGTTTAATATTCAATAATGTATACAATAATGTTAATCAAGATGTTGGATTTCTAATTGAAAAAAGATATCAATTTTAATTTTAGTTGAAAGATGATTTTTTATTTTCTGTATTCAATTCATGTCAGACTTCGATGAACAACTTTTAATTTAAAAGATTTGTTTTAACTTTGCTTTAAATTTGATAAATTTAGCAGTAGACAGGATACATTAAAAATTAATGTAATAGTGAGAGATACATGATGTTTATTACGCAAGATGTATATCAGTTCGATGCAGTTAGACATCCGATAAACATTTAGATTGTACTGGGCCTGTTATGGCCGCATTGGCGACACTAAAGACATAAAACTTCCAACTGTATTGTCAATGATTTACGTCGGATCTGTCGAAGCTATCCTTCGAAATGTTTCAAGCTAATTTATTACGCACAGCTGTGCACAAAATTCGTATAACAACGGCTTGATTATTGCTTCAGAATAATTGAAATGGAATTAAAATCATTTGTTATAATCAATTTCTATTTGAATGGTAGATAACTTTTTATTTTTGTAACTTTTAATATAGCTTTAATCTAATATAGCCTTAATATAAGTTTTTCTAAAAGATTATTAGATATTAACCCTCAGTACCCACACTTCAAAAAAATCCCTATCTACCCATACTCGGGTATTCCTAACCCGCGTTTTCTTTTGCTTGCATCTCGGGTTGTAATGCATCGATTTTAATTCATTTTTTTTAAATCGATAGTTTAAAGACTGAAAAAAAAAGAATATTCGGGTGAGAAAGTCAAGAAAGTCATAACACAAAAGATATTTTGCAATAAGTAAAAAGGGATCGGAAAAAATGCCGCAACTTTGAAAATCGGCCGGGTTACGCTAACCCAGTGTGGGTACTGAGGGTTAAAATACATATATTATATATAAATATAGATATTAAAATTTTATGAAGGACGATCTCTTGGGATTATTAATGAAGAAGTAACGTATTACCTCGTTCTCGTTGGTGCGGACGCGTATTTTCTCCAAGAAATGAATTCGTATGATTCTCATTATGTTGCGGATTCTGCCAAGATTGATACTTGCTCTCGTGCTCACGGTCCATATTCTGCAAATGAGACATCTCCCAAGAGCGAAACATCGTCTCCGTGTTTGTCGTAGTCGTCACACGGCGATCTTGATTATTCTCATACAATAAGTCTTCAGGTTTACTCAAAGACCTCTCATCTTCCTTCTCATTCAATTGCTCGATTATCGGATGACAATCTGCGGCATCTTGCTGGGAATATTGCTCCCATCTTGCGAAAATTGAAGTTATATATATTAAAGTTATATATTATATAGTTATATAAAGTATACATCGTAATGATAATTGCACTATCCTATGAAAAATCATATACTTCATCTGTTTACAAGAGATAATAAGTTACAATAGAAGCTTCGAAATATAATAAAAAGATAATAATTATGTGATTTAAAAGGTCGAGCAATATTCATTTGTCTTTTATGAAAGACATTCTTGAAGGTATTCTTTAGAATGCAAAATTATATAACATGTTTATAAATGTCGTAATAAGATTAATATTTCAGTCACACTGTCACATATAGAGCAATGCTAAAGAACACTGTCTTCAAAGAGTTGTCGTTAAAGTATTTCTTATCTTGTCTAAATAAAATACTCGAATATTACATAAGTAGAGTGACAGAAGAAACAAGTAAGTACACATCGCGCGTCCATCGGTTTTTTATACAACATATTGGAGTCTTACCTGCATGTACGATAATTCTGATTATTGTCGGTGCTTTGAAGAAAATTTACGATGTAAGGTGGCGGAATTAAACGAGCGGTTTCGTCGGTTGCAATGTCGAATCCGCCGCAAGAATTCGACGGGTTGTTCCAGGACCACCTGTGGTACCATGATGTCTCGCAACCTGTTGCTGATCTCGTGTTCTGCCCTTCCATATGAAGAGACGACGGTGTCGGCGGTGTTGGTGGTAATTCAAAATTGTCGGATATCCGATGGCTGTTTGCAGTCGTGTCTTTCGACCACGACATAGCAACGAATAAAGATTCCAACAATTCAACGTGTCAATTTGCGAATTTGAATTTTCTTTATACGAGTCTCTTTGCGAAGGATTGATGAAGAAAGATTAGCAAGAAAAAGCACGCGTAAAACAATCAGCAATAAGTCCGCAATAATTTTTCAACGATTCATTTAACGTTTGTTTTGTCCTTTCATCTGTTTCATAAAAGTCTATATTCGAGAAAAGACAGCGGAAGGATATACAAGTTTCTAATTACACTTATATCTGTTCGGAGAGAAAATCTTTTTATCAAATGCTATAAAAGAGACAGATTATTATAATAGTCTTTTTTTATATTTCCTTGCTAGCGTATTTTTTTACTTATATATTTTTTCTTGATAAGATAGTGTAAAATTCCGAAATTGCGTTAAAATACTGTTTCAGGTGGTAACGTTAAATTGGATCACAATGGATAGATATATCCATTCATCCAATTTATAGATATAGATATATACAATATCTATATATATCAATTGTCACTATATCTCATTAATAGAGCACAGGTTCACCGTAGAATCACTCCGCGCGCGGATGGATGCGAATTGCGTTAGTGTCTACTCGGAAATGTCAAACGAGCACATGTGACGGCGCCGTCATAGGGCAGCGAGAATGTCATGGAGAACGCCGGAGGAGAGTCGTAGGAGTAGGGCCACGGAAGCTCCGGATCTTCTTTTACGTTTCTCTCAGCTTTTTGGCCAATCCCTGGGCATATATCGTTTCTCGCAGCCAAAGTAGCTGGTCAGCGTTCGCGAAAGAATTCGAAATGGTGACACACGACGCGGTCGCTGAGTTTTTTGCTCCGAGCTGTACATTTGTCGAGAATTAAGAGAATTTTACACGACGTATGTGAAGAACTGTATTTGCGAATTGTTTTATCTGCGCACCGCTAAATTTTCACTGATGTATTTCCGTATTAGTGGATTTCTATAAATGTCAAACTTTGGATGAGATAAGTAATAGCCAATTAGAAATGTATTCTAGATAATTGGAATATATTCTAAAATCTGTTTTAAACGTCTAAAAATGTACTTCGTAAACTTAAAAGTATGTTTTTAATATTTTAAAGTTTGCATTTTTATCAATATTTGAATATTATTAATTATATTAACATATTATATTAATATATATATTTGTTTTTTTTATATATCTTATTTATCACCGTCCAAACGTGATCTAGGTTTCTTCCCCATTTTGAAATACGATTCTAACTTCCGAGACAAGTGTCATGCTATATTAGAAAGGAAGAAATCATTCGTTTCGGTGGTCACAAATGTTAAAATTTTTTAAAATTTAGTAAGAGGCAAGAAATTTATCCTGTAAAAAATATTCTCAAGATTACTGAAAGAAAGTCGATTATTTGCATAGACATTTTTATCAATTAATTTGTATGAGACTTCAAGAAAGTTTAATTAAAAATTTATTTTTTTGATATCTTGAAATTAAATATAAATCTCTCAAACTTGTGTTATTATTCAATTATTCATTTAAAATAAACTTACAGCTTTTATTTCTTTAATATTGTCATATAAGTTTAACTGATATCTTATTAACTTGTACAATAACTCTTGCACATATTAATTTGTCAACATTTTTAATTTCTTAAGTCTTTAACAACGAGAACAGTATCGATAAAATTATAATAGATTGAAGAAATTTAATCAGAGATTATTAGGAAAAACTTTAAATATTAATTTATGATACAACTGCGAGCAATTTTAACTCTCGCATAAAATAATTTAAACAATATGTGACATAATAGAGAAATTAAATTTTTACGATTTATTTAATGCAGAATGATGGACTTTTCTCATTAACGTTAACATTACGCTTTTCTTAATAATATACAAATAGATTAACTATTCATATAACTTAATTGTTCTAAATTGAATAGTCATATCAAGTCATATTAATATGTAATGCGTGTTAAGAACGCGGGCTCAAGTATTTAAATGCTATCTTTCTATCAGACAGACGAAGATAGGAAAGATGCAGAGAAACGAAATGAAGCTGTTTTCTTTATCGAGCCGATTCATTCACGAATTCGTCGTCGGTGTTTCATTGAGGACGGCCGTTACTCCGTCAACGAGGAGCGTAAGTCAATCTCGGTAGGGGCCCACCTAAGAAAACACAGGGGTAGAGAAAGGAGAGAGGGAAGGAGCGAAAAGTGACGACCGCGCGAGAGCGAGAGGATGGATGGACGGGGCACACCGGTCGGGCCCCGACCCCCGACGCGGCATTTTGAAGGGTCGCCTCCTTTTCGAGGGTCACGCGTCTCCATTAGTCATCGGTATTGTTTGGCTTCCTTTCTCGAACGCTCGCACCCCCTCCGAACGCGGCTCACACGCGCACGATGCCGAAAGAGACGCGACGAGAGGCCTACCACCTCGCCGCAGCACTCAGCTCTCGGCACAGGAAGCGAGATTCCTTGAAACACGAGAGACACTTCTAGCCGTGGAGCGGTGCCGAGCAGTCTGCAAGGACGGGAACGCCCGCTCGGAAACGCGTTTCCCGAGTTTCACGTCTTGCAGCTAGTTTCTCCAACATCTTCCGTATCAGACAAAGATTGGAACACGTTCAATTTAAATAATAATTTTCGCAATATTATAAGGAATGATCCGAATACCGCCATTATTATTAATTACATGATACATATATTAATTTTACTTTTTTCTACCTGAGAGAAGAGATGATGAGATTTCTCTGTATTATTTAGAGAAATAAAGACAAATGTTTATTTAGAATAGATTGCAACTCAGGCGATATGCATATCAATCTTTTTAAAGATTGATCTTTAACACTAAAGCTACCGACAATTTATATATACCTATTTCTCCGAACCGGATTATATGTATATTAAGAAAAAGTCGTGAAGTCAATTGAGGAAAAGCGATGACATTGAATGCAGAATTTTTATCAAAAATTTAAAAACGGTCATTTGACCGGCGGTGATAGTTTTAGTGTTAAGATCTTATCAAAAGACATCTTAAAGATTTTCTCTTCAAGATTTTCTAAAAAGATATCCAAAAGTTATATTTTATAAAATATTTTTTATAGCATGTATAGCTATTTATATATATTATTGACTGCAATGTCTTAAAAACAATGTATTATATAGATGTCTTTTTGATAATTCTATAAGATATCTTCGAAATCTTAAATGTCCTCTCTCTCTCTCTTAGGCGACTTCAACACATTGTAATGTTCTCTAGGAAACTGTACATTAATATACATACCCGGGAAAAAATACCTCTTATTTGTTCATATTAATAGATATATAATTATATATGGTCATATAAGAAATGGAAATATAATCTTGAACAATATTATATGGCTATATATGAGAATATATGATTATATATTCCGGGAAAAAATACCTCTTATTTGTTCATATTAATAGATATATAATTATATATGGTCATATAAGAAATGGAAATATAATCTTGAACAATATTATATGGCTATATA
>NJRQ01000306.1:207974-254137 GCA_003063805.1 Aphaenogaster ashmeadi
GATACTATTTCTTTGAATGAATTCAATTTCATTTAATAACTGAATTACTAAAGATAGAAGCTCCTCTTTCCCACAAGTATTATTTTTCAAAGAAGATGCTTAGAGTAGACAATATCTCATAAATTACAGCCTTTTTTTTCGTAAAACCAAGTTTCGTGGGACGTAATATGAAAAAAAGTAAAATCCCACAATGAACACTTGTTGCGGGCTCAGTCAAGTCTTCTGTTCGAGTATAAATCCATGAGTGTAGGTGTCTGGTTTTCTCATCAGCAGCCGAACGAGGATTCTCATGCAACTAATTCAAAAGTTAGACGCGCTAATGTCGACATATCTACGGGCCATAGTCGCAGCACATTAAGCATACATTAGTCACCCACGTGTCCCTCGCGATTATCCAATCGGTCTACTAAACGAATTAACTGTTTATTGACGGTATACGTAAAAATCAGAAATAATTATAAGTTGCTAAATAATAATCGAAGACAAAAAACCATTTTATAACTTGTGAAGTATCGCACTTGTACAATAATTTAAAAGAGCTTATATTTTATTCCGACATGTAAGAATATCTGTTAATCCATAGAGTGAAATTCTATAAATAGCAAGAGATTTGAAATGTATAGTCGATTAAACATGATGTTGCATTTTGTAGAAATCTAATTAAACGTTTATTACCATCAAGTTTGCAGTGCTCTGTTCGTATTTTGGGATCAGCGAATTGTTTTCCGATAGCAGCCAATTTCGTCTGTTTTGTCTGCAATGATTAATGGACGAAACGACCCTGAACTTCCTCTTCGACTATTTACCGGAAGCCTATAAATTATAAACGCGAGATGACGGCGCTGCTTGTGTATTCTTGACGTCGCGTTGCATAACGAAACGCGCACTCACCGCGGCGGCCCGCGAAAAAGTTCCAGGCGAATGGCGATCGACAGTAAAGGTCGGAGTAAAGTACAGAGGAGAGAAATGGTGTACAAGTGCCTCCCGATGTATTTTTGGCAAACGTGTCTGGTCGAACCCTTGACGCGTTTTCTGCTTTTCGGACGCAGTAGCCGCTAGTTATCCGTCGTGGCGATGTTCGTTCGATCGCTAGATCCTGCGGGAGCGTAGCACCCCTTCGCCGATAAGCATGGAGGATAATCCAACGCAAGGTAACAGGGGGGTTGCGTCGAAAGAAGAATTTATTAAAAGATATAATTTATAGACGTGCAATATAAGATACACATTCGAGATATTTCAATAGAATCAATCAATTATCGTACATGACACATGACAATTTGTACACAGTACTTTCATAAAAATCGCAGAATTATTATTTCTTTTGCAAAAATAAAAGTAATACAGCTTAATTAAAGATATACCATGCATGACTATATATCATTAATTTTAATCAAAGTCATAGTAACAGATATTATATGCAAGATATGAGATTGAAAACTGATTGCTTCAATTTCTTCTGTTACTCTATCCTTATTTCGTTGAACAAACATAAAAATTTTGTGAATGACGAAAAAATGTTTCAGAAATTCCGGCTTACATCAGACGTCGTGGATGGCATGTAAGAACGCGAATCGCAGTGATGATACTCATCTTCGTCGGTTCGATGATCATTTACTGGTTCGTCAGTTCAAGCATGGAAAATCGGCGGGATGGTAGACACAGGGGGTCGACCGGTGGGAAGTCTCGTAAAATGGGCCATTTGGAGAGGCTGTCCGATCAGGTTTTACCGTTAGAATACACGTAAGCACGACGACCAATATATCACCCATGATCTTTTCGATCATTGATCATTGAAACGCTAGAAATGACGAAAAGAAAATGTTTTGCTAGCTACAATCTTTCTTAAATTTTAAAGATTTCTTGAATATTAAAGCTAGCGTAACAAAGGAAGAAAGCTATTTTAATGCTGCGGTATATACGATGTTTAAATGCATCTTCTCTTATTTTATATTTATAGTTGAGATAATGTGTTATATTGACAAGTTTTTTCACACCGTGATGTCTGACACGTCGACTTCTCCGTCCGCGTCACATATCTATCATCAGTGATTGATATGGCAGACTTAAACTAAAATATTTGCAGCACATAATCTCACTTGCTTCACATGTCAGACTACGACTAGGATTAATATTAGAATCTAAGCATGGTGTAATACACACACAGCCAGAAAACGAGATATTTGCATTTAGAACAAATAAAATAAAATAAATGAAGACAACAATAAAAACTAAATGCAAAAATATAGACTTTTAAAACAATTGAAATAATAAAAAAATATTCAAAAAACAAAAATAATAAAAACGAAAATATTTATTTTTATTACTTTTGTTTTTAATGTGACATCGCAATATTTCTTTCTTTACTGCAGTTTGAAAATACTGCCTATATTAGAAGAGGAAAATTTCACGATGATCGGCGATGCGCAGATCCAGTTTTATTCCAAAGTACCGACTAAGCACATACGACTTCACGCTCGTAAGCTCATCATACAAGACATTAGCGTAAAGGAATACCGTTCGCCGAATGCAGCGAAGTTAACGAGCACGTATGCCGTAACGAATGAGGAAGATTTTATCGACGTGTTTCTTCTACATGTATTGATAGCAAAGGAGATTTACATTTTACACATAAAGTATATGATCCCGTTACATCAAAATCCAATAGGATTTTTTAGGAGTGCACACATTGATCAGGATACAAACGAAACCAGGTATTACGATTTGGTGCAAAAGTGTGACGTTCAATACATGTGACGTTTAATTTGTTATTATCAATATAATTTATTAGCTTCGACAATAAATCTAATTTTCATTTGTTTAATGTTATATTTAACGCAACCTTATATCTTGCGAACATTTATTTCCAGATGGATAGCGGTGTCGAATTTCTCACCAGATTACGCTCGAACAGCTTACCCATGCTTCGACGAGCCGTGGATCAAGACGCCGTTTCGCATTTCGATTGGCAGAAAGTCTAATATGCGATCGCACTCGAACTCGATGCGCAAATTCACCGAGAAAATGTAAAAGAGAGCGATTCAATCGCTGTATTGTAACATACATACGCATCGTTAATTGCATCCCCCGACCGCTGCGAAGTCTTATTCATGTAATCACAACGCTTAGTTAAAGAATAATCCAAGTTTAATCCAATCTCCCTTTTCCTCAGACATGGCATGCCAGGATACGTCTGGGATCATTACGAGAAGACCTTCCCGATGCCTACTTACGTGGTCGCTTTTATGGTTACCGATTTTATGAGTTACGACGTTGCCGTCGTCGATCGACCATCGCATACGATCTTTTTCAGGAAAGAGATCGCGAATGATACAAAATACATCGGCGATCTGATATCGAAGGTTCTTCGTGTAATACAGAATCTTACCGAGTCTTATTACGAATTGGATAAATTAGATGTGATCGTGGTTCCTGAATTAGCATATACCGCGATGGAAAACTGGGGCCTCATAACATTTCGGTAAACAAACTATTATTATTATTTTTCTGCAATAATTTAACTTTTTGTGAAAAATATTAGGTATACTAATCGTCCTCTTCAAGTATGATTTGCATTCAGGTTTTCTTCAACGATATTTATGATTACAATTACTTCAGAATAGTATATTTTTCTTGTACAATAAATTAATTAACAGAATTATATACATAATTTAGATTAGAAGTTATATTGATATTTTTAGCGAAGACTTCATTCTTCTAAAGGAAAAAGACAATATGGAGTCCAAAAAGGCTAGTATTGCGGCACACGAAGTCGCCCATCAATGGTTCGGTAATCTGGTAACGCCAAAATGGTGGGACGAAGTGTGGTTAAAAGAAGGATTCTCCTCGTTTTTCGGATATTTAGCATTAAATGTGGTAAGAGGGACATAAGTCAAATTCCTAAATCGTGCCCGAAATTTACCAATTAGGTATAATTACTTCACGTAACAACTTTGCTTTTCAGTCTTTTAGCAATTTTTCGAGTACTTTATCTCTCAGAAACATTATTTTTTTCTTAGAAAAAATTAGATCATAGATAACAATACTTAATAACACTTTAGTATTTATATTAATTTTTATACAAGTAGGAACTATATATAAAATTTTGCGAAGCTATAGAAAATTAAACAAGAAGCAATTGATTATTATTTTTATTTTCAATAATTTTCTAATAATTAATTGATAATTTTCCGATACCTTCATCACGTTTTTTATCGTGTTTTAATAATTTTATGAGAATTAATTTTATCGTTGCACAGTCATGATGTTGTGGCATTCATCCGACGGGCGTGATTAACTCGCTTGATCTTCTAGCTCGAGCCAGCATCCTGGGACCTGCAGGCGAGTTTCCTGATCGAGTGTCACAACGTGTTTGACAGCGATGCAGGCGAAATGGCACACCCGTTGCATATTGATCTGGGGAAATTGAGCGGGCTCACCGGCATCTTCGATTTGACGTCGTACTTCAAGGGTAATTGCATGGTGCACATGATCTATCATTTTCTGGGCGAGCGGATCTTCCTCTCGTCTGTGAGCCACTACATGCGCACGTATCACTATCGCAACGCCGATCAGGAGGATCTCTGGAGCGCTTTTCAGGTAGAGATCGATGGAGCGAACGGGCTACCGGCTTCCTCGGGGCTCCGCATGAAAGACATTATGCGAACTTGGACGTATCAGGCCGGATTCCCTGTCCTGCGCGTCCAACAGAACCGAGAAACCGGTGCGATCGAGCTTACGCAGGTGCGCCGATGTTTATCGCAGATCGATCTCCAGGCGCGTTTCTTCATCTTGTTTCCTCGACGACAAATTATTTATCGATGGAATGCATTTACGACGATATTAATCATCGTTATTCTCTTAACGCAACGAGAAAAAAGGAAGTTATGTGGTTTTACTTCACGAATAAATTATACAGAATGCCTCAATTTTTTTCGGATCCTTCGATTAATCTGGAATCTATTTTTTTAAGCGAAAATTTGATGAGTTCCATATTTAACCGTGACTTTGTAATTTTTCAATTATTTTAACGAAGCTTTATATTTAAAAAGATATATCAATACAAATATTATTTTATATCAAATGCGGCATATATGCATATTAAAAAATTTATTTCATTATCAACTCAATTCCTAGCTAGAAGTTAATTATAAATATAAATCTGACATATCAATAATTTTTATATTAATTTGTTTGCACACACAATAATCCGACAATATCTTCCAATTCCAAGATCTTCTACATACTTTCTATGTTTATATGTTATAAAATTATAATTTTTTCATATAAAAATTGGAGAGAGAAAAAAAAGAGAGTATACAAGGCATTACAAATATCTTTTATAGATGAAGTTGCAATTTACAATCTCCATTATAATACTGAATAGAATCATTATATTGTAATAAAAATGTATATAAAAACAAAATTTAATAAAGGAGTAAGATGTAATTACAAAATGTCTATAGTGGACGTCGATAAAAATTGCTTGATTATGCGATGTTTGTGTTTCAGGACCGATTTTATCATTATGGCCTAAATAGTACGAGCGAAGAGTTATGGCACATCCCGTTGACGTGGACAACCGAAAATGAACAGCAATTTAGTAATACCTTGCCGAAGGCATGGATGGTCAAGAAACGCATGAAAATTAACGACATTGCTTTGAGCGGGGCGACTTCCAATAACCAGTGGATTCTGTTCAATATCAATCAAACGGGTAATATCACTGTCGTAATCACATTTGCCGATCAATTAAGGACATAGTGTATAAAGTAATATTTTTACGACAAACTGGTGTCGATCAATTTGGAAACAAACGAGCCACTTCATAAAGTCATAAAGAATTTGTTTCATATATAGGGTGTTCAAAAATCGTTATATCGTTACCGCAAATCGCGGATGTTCTAAGCTGTACCAAGAACGGTGTCCTTTATCGCAAGTTTTATCGAGCGGGAAAGATTAACAGTTTACTAATTACAGTTTTCTTTTTCCAACTGCCGCCTCTAAACTTATCCACAAGACTTCTATTAATAATTTATCGTTCTGTTTTTATAGCATTGTATCGTGTCAACTATGATGTAGAGAACTGGGAACTTTTGACAAAGTCCTTCCGAGCTTTACCGGAAGTAACCAAAGCGCAGGTGCTGACTGACTCGTTTGCGATGGCTAACGCCGAACTGCTTGATAAGAGAATTATGTGGAATATTTTTGAGAAAGTGGGAACAGAAAGTGGAGAAATATTGTGGACACAGGCGTTCCATTTATTAGCTACCATCCAGAATCGACTTTGGGACTCAGGCTTGTTCAAGGTAATATTTGATTGAAGCTACCAAGGTGATATTTTAAGCTACGCGGTTACGCACAATATTCAAATAATAAAGTGTAATTCTTCTAATTATGAGCATCGATCTCTTCGATAGCACAAGAAGATGATCACACACGTGTAAACCGGTGAGCCCTTTAAATTTCCGTGGTGTTTTCGCTACGTTCTGGTTGCGGCTCCGTCAAGTTCATTTGTCTTTCCAAATAGATTTGCGCGAGATTGCAAAGGCGAGCACATTTCCTTTTGTTATTAATTTATACGGCCGCGGCGTGATAAGATATGCGAGATATAATCGACGCCGCCTCGCGCGATCTAAATCGTCCGCTATGCAGTTCTGGCTTATGTCGTTATTACGCGCAGTTAAGGCTTAAGTATGGCATTACAAAGCGTATGATTATCCCTGGGACAGATATATAAGTGATCATCGACCCATCGGCCGTCGTTACGATTCGACGTTCTCAATTAGGTCGGAGGACTCAATCATTATTTGCACCGAAATACGAGGCACGTAACATTTAATTAAGCACTCGCGCCGACCAATATTGCCGTAACAGTTCCCTTTTCACAGAAGCCATTATTGCAAAAATATACGAGAGGAGAGGCCTCCTCGAGCCTCCGCGAGCTGAGAGGCGGGCCCCGCGGTTTCTTCAGGCGCTCCACGTCCGTAAACCTAACGTGCCAAATTAAATAAATACGTTGCGGCGTATCTCTGCGTTTTAATCCACCCGGTTTATTGCTCGTAAATTCTGGATAAATGGAATTACTTACTCTTACTTCTTATGCGAATCAACCGCAGATCTCTATAATGTTGCGATAAATATCGCTGCCGGTTACTTTACCTTCTTCTTCGCAATTTCACAAGAACACTTTAATGTTTTTAAAGACGAAACGGAATCTGGAAACGGGAGAGTGATATTCGCTCGATACGGTAGCGGCGGACAGTTTTTCTTTCTTAAAGAAATAAGACACGGCGAAAGACAATTAAAAAAAGAAAAAATACAGTTCTCTAAACTATATCTGAAATAATAATTTCAGCTTATCGTATTTTTCTGAGAATACTTTTGAACTGTCAGTAGAAAAACCGTAGTTTTTAAATAAATATTCTAATTAATTATACCTAGCATATATTGGATACAAGCATCTTGCTTTACATAATTTTATGTTTGCAAAAATTTTTTAAATCTTGATCTTGATATGATTAATTTTTCTCTCTCAATTTAATTTGTTTTAATGTCTTAGTCTGTTTCTCCATTCTTTCATCTAAACGAAAAGCGGAAATTCAATCGACTTCTTCCAGTTCGTCATGTGCAAGTTTATAGATAAAGTATACAGCAAAATGGCACCAGAGGTGATTTATACGGATCCCATGCTATGGACGGACTTCGACGTTAATTTAATAAAATTGGCATGTTCGGCAAACCATCGAGCATGTTTAACGACGGCCCTCAACTTCGCTCAAAAAATGCTACGAAACGAGTCGTCGAACTCGTACGTATCTAGCGCCAAGTAACTGCAAATATTATCTGTACATTTAATACAAAATTTGTTCATTTTTAGAAATTTGTCTATTACTACGTTGTATATATTAACGTTAATTGAAAATCATATAATTGCATTTGGCAGTAAATGCATGGTGTGTAAATACGAGCGTTGATCTTACTCTTTAAAACATTGTTAGATGCTGTTCTGATGGAAGAAAAATTAAACTGAAGAAAAATTAATTCTGTTAAACTAGATTACCAGAGGAATTTCGTACATGGACGTACTGCACGCTCGTGAAAGCTGCCACGGAGGAACAATGGCTGATACTTCTGAAAAGATACAACGAACCAGCAATACCTGATAAGAAAAGCCTCGCCTTCGCATTGGGATGTCATGCTAACGCGCTTCTGTTGCAAAGGTGAGATAGATAAGAGCAGCATAAAAAGCACTAAGCATCCATTTTAATTGTTTTGAATTATAATTATTTAAATATATATTACAACTTCTTTATTGCATTTTATAATAATTGCTTCTAGATATCTGTCCGTAATATATTCACAAAGGAATGTAACGACTGAATATGCAGAAATAGCTCTAAGGTCTATTGCTTTAAATCCGTATGGATATCGTGTTGCAATAGAATTCATAACTCAACATTGGAATGAGTAAGTTAAACAAGAGTTAAAGTTTACAACCAAACAACTATTTTGTTTCGTGGTAGAAATAGAAGTTATAGAAAATTTAATAAATATCAATTACTTTTTCTACACATTTTATACGATCGCCCTCGATTATTGTTGTTCAACGTTTACTACATTTTCATTGCTGTACTTCCAGCGCGAATGTTACCCTGATCAATATATTGCGTGCCTTCGTGAAATGCATTCGTCAAGAAGAGGACGTGGAATGGGTAAGAAAATTGCGCGACTGGTGAAACTTAACAAGGATCGAAAAATTTACGACATCTTTCCCTGAAAAGTGACATATGTATATCTCGCGAGTGCTTCAAAGTGCCGAATCGTTATGTAACGGTCGTGTTTTTTTTCTTCGTCAGCTACTACGACTGAAAGGGAAGAACGAGAAGTACGACACCATGATCGGGAAGATTATTAATACAGTCCAGACCAATGTCGCGTGGCATAAGAAGCAGAAAAACGAGGTAACTGTCAAGTCTGGTAGCTCAAAAAGTGAAACGGATTCTGCAGAGTCAAACACTTCGCTATATGAAATTACTCGGTTCTCGCAATCTGCACGTTCTCGCATTTATACTATTTTCTTAATTGATAATTACAACTTAACAGCATCAAATATAGCATATTTGTCGTAATTTATCTATTATAATTTATTTAAAAGGAGAAAACAAATATGATAAAATGTATCCATTCGTTTCGTAGTTTTTAATATTGTCAATTAAAAAATAATCCATTTACAAACTGTTAAGATCTAACTCTCCAATGTGTTTTTTCTGCAGACGTTGAAGATACTAGAAGAAATTTCTATGAGACATGTCGAGACAAGAGATTGCAAAAAACAAAATTAATGGAAATACTGTGTTAAAAATTTATCCAAATCGGTGCAATTTTGCGATTATTAAACATGAACAAAACAATTACAAATAATTATAGTACAAATAGTTTATACAGACTTTGCTACCGCATGCTTTGATACCATAGCATTGCAATCAAAAACTAAATTCTTACTGAATCAATTTTTGTTTATTAATAAAAGGAATTTAGCGAAAAATGTACAATTTTTTTATAGGATTGAATAAAGTAAACTTCTAAAATATTGTATGACGCTAAGTCCCTCCTCCCCCTCCAAAACACAAAACATGAATCAATATAGAAAACAAAGTATTACGCATTATAATAGTGTACTGAATATTCTAGAGTTAAGTAGCCCAGTTAAGAAGATAATGTTTCTTGTTTCTAACTTTTTCTATTCGAAATTATCTCTCGAATATCAATATAGAGCTAAGATCAAAGATAAACCCTTGATGTCGAAAGTAATCAGCGTTCGAAGGTATTGCATCGCCATCGATGCTAAGGCGATCCTGCGATGACATCGGGATATTGTCAGCATCTCTCGAGGGGTACGAGGGAGTTGCGAGAAGTTCTTGCCGCGAGAAGTGACGCCGGTACCCCGGTCCTAACCGGACAGTAACGAGCCGGGCTTTCGTGTGGTCGGAGAATGTTACTAAGTAAGGGATTGATTCACGGGCAGTTATAATACCGCCAAACCGAAGAGTCCTAATAGATTCAGGTCAATGCCACTACCGTTCTTCGAAGTCGTTTATTATGTGGGAAGAGCGGGCCCCGTTCTCATGCCACACAGGTCGCCGGTAACTTGTGTGTGCAGCCGACTTCGCGTCGAGAGGATTCACTGCAACGCCGAAGTCAAGATACAAGGACCCTCTAAGAGGACCTTTTCCTTCGCACTACACCTTCTTTTATTCTGCGTGCGTCTCGATGCAGTTCATTAAACAAAATTAATGTAATTAGTTATACATATATAATTAATTAAATAATATATATTATTAATTATATATTTATACACGTATATATAATTAGTTATAATTAGGAAAAAAGATACATGCAAAAATTAAATAGAAATAGTTAAATTTGATCAGATCAATATAACTAAATCAGGTATTGACTGATTTTTTAGCTAAAAATCTTTATAATCTTATTATAATAAATTTAATTTTTTATATTATATATAATAGAATTATTTGTGATTTTATTATGTAATCTGCTTTAGAAAATGGAAATGCTACCAGGTAAAAAATTTTTCATATAAAAACATATATATTAAATACATATTATATATAAAATATATCTATATATGTTTTCTTTCTCTTGTAAAATCTCTGTTTGTACGTATCGGAAAAATAATACAAATAATTAAAAAATAATTAAAAGAATAATTTTCACATCGTCTTTTTTTTATAAAAAGTGAAGTTTAAGAAAATAAGAAAAACTTGCCCATATATAATGATATATAAATGTAATAATTGTATAGAAAAGTTATATATATGATTGTATATAGAATATTGTATAATCTAATCGCAATTTTACTTTTTGTTAAAAAAACAATGCAAAAGTTATTTGTTTTATTATTTTTTAATTATTCTTCTTATTATTCTTTTATGTATATACAGATTAAGTTTATACAGGAGAAAAAAAACATTATGGATATATTTTATATATAATTATATATATTTAAATATTTTTTATATGAAAAATTTTTTACCTGGTAATAGTTACACATATTCTCTTTGTCAATCAAAATTATAGAAGTTTGCTAAGCGAAGTTGATTGGTAACTTTCTCACGCTTGAATAGTTACCCTTTGGAAAAAGAATCTCACGCCAAGTTGTTTTGACCGGCATAGTTACACGAATGGCGTTCAAGTCCATTTTTGAAGAATGTTTCTATTATAGGTCACGTAAGATGTTAAACGACGGTCGGGTTATGGATTAATGTGAATATACGTCGCGTTCGTATACTTACAAACAATACGAAACATCGACATCATTTTTGCACGTATAAAATATAAAATAGGAATAAAATGAAAGTATATATTTAATACAAATTAAATTTTGTATGGACATTTGTGATAGTAAAGGCAGTATACTAAAAAAATAATTCAATTTTTTCAAATATATCTTTTCAAACTCTCAATATATATTGCAAATGCTACAGAAAATTACTTCATACGACATTAAAGTAAAAATGATACGAATAAATATTTAATTTTCAAATAAAATAATAAATGTTTAAAATGAAAAAGATCATAAAATCCTTTTCCACGGTCCACGGTGTAATGTTAGAGAAAACAAGCACGGTTAGGAGATTAAACAAAGAACCCTCTTCCCTCGAGAAAGGGGGTCAAAGAGCGCTACCGTGTCCCCAAACGCGACAGGGACGCGCAAAAGAAAGAAAGAAAGGAATAGGAAGGAAGTTCTCGTCGCATCGGTTCGGCGAACGCGCTCCCTGCGCGTGTGCTCCTTGCTTGAGCGCGAGCCAAGACCCTTCCTGGAGTTAATGATTCGGTCATTGCGATGGGTGGCGGTGGCGGTGGAGAGTGGTGGAAACGAAGTGGTGTGGACCCGGCGTGTAGAGTAGGAGAAGAGTGCGCCAGGAGGGCGAGAGCAGGAGAGAAGGAGGATCGGACTGCACAGGAAAGTAAGCTCGATCCCAGTTCGAACGCTTCGGTTCGGTCTTACGGGTTTAGTCTTGAACGGTGGATTGTTACTGTGACTGCTCGGGAGGATCGGGATAGGTACTCGAGGGTTAAATATCATCGTACACACCGCAGCCGTTGTTAGCTAGCGAGCGAGCTGGCGCCATGCACCACCGTTCGCGTCTCCTCTAAGAAGGGCGACATCGCGTCATACGGTGATCAAGAAGCGCGCTGATCGTCCTTCCGGTCTTCCGAGGAGTGATCCCTGACGTTTATTCGAGGGAAGAAATCCGCGAGATAGAATTCACGAGTCGAGTAGGTTGCTCCCGGAAGACCATCGACAATCCGATGCCGCACACCGGCAATTTGACGTCAGCTATAGCCGCGAAGAGAAGGCGGAGGCAGCAACTACCGGCCACCCTCAAAAGTACGTATGGGGAACGTATGGGGTTGTAAAATGAAGACTATGAAATTCATATTTACGGCAACTTTTACCATTCAACGAAGAATAAAAATAGAAATGCCAATCGCTTTGCATACTTTATTGATATTGTCTGCGATTATAATTTTGGCATCGATATATTATTAATTTAATATACCTCGCTATAATTTTATTTAAAAATTTTATCAAAGACTCAAATATTTAAGCATTAAAACTATTGTTAATCTATTTGGAGTTACTTTTTTTAATTGTAACGTTAAAGAACACACCCACACAAATAGCTTCCAAATGATAAGCAATTGCAAAAAGCAAATAAAAGCCTCATCAAAATTTTTGTTCTGACACGTAAGAAAAAAATTTTAAAAACAGTATATCATGATATGAGACATATAAGACATTTCGCGCATTCGCAAAAAGCTAAAGTGGATTGACAAGAACCACTTACGGACGCTGGTCTTGTCGAAGTACCGTTTTAACTCAAAGATTCTCGGTAGTATACCTTCGAAGAGTATTCCATTTATTGCAAAAAATTGAAGGTTAACGATTGAAAAGCAAAATTGCGGATTAAACTTGTCATAAAATAGGTTTTTTTGCCATAACGAAACCATCAATTTAACTCCATCAAAGAATCTATTTACAGAACATCGTGTAGTAATAAATACAAACTATATATTTTATGATAATTAATAAAAACGTACAAAAAATGGAATACTTATTGTATTTTTATTACAATCTTGAACTTATCGAGCTTTATCGAAAAACAACCCAATCCATATAAGGAAATATATGCAAATATTACAATTTTTTGTACATAAACGTATATTTTTATACTGTTTCTTCTAAATAAAAAAATATGATTAATAATTGAATGCAAATATTTCTTCCAAATTAATAATTTTTTATATAATGTTTTGAAATCATTTAAATATCAAAGAAGAAGAAGAGAGAGAGAAAGGGAAAGAAAGAGAGAGAAAGAATATTACACGATTAACCTCGTTATATATACTAACTCATTTACCATGCTAATGCATAATATTTGCAAATTGGTAATACCTACTCTTTTCCCTTCTCCGGAAATTGGATGATATGTGCATTCTGAAACGCATGACGCGAAAAACATTAAGATAAGCATAATGAGCAAGGAGAAACTATCGGTCGAATTAGAACTGAAAAATAAATCCAGATGGTATTAAAGAGTAAATATGTAATAAGTTTCTGTTCTAATCATTCGTACGAGGTGCATTGAAATTCGTTTAGAATTAAATTTAAAAAGTTTTTTAATCAAATTAATAATAAAATACAATCAATATTAGCGAAGTATTATACGTCAATTTAACAATCGCGTATTGCTCGTTATGTTGAACTGCATCTCCACAATCCTCAGCTGAAGTTCTGGAAGTATGAATTAAATAATAATATAGGTGCGTGAAAAAAGCAGACTGTTCTGTTTCTCTTTTCTCATTTTTAGCGCTAGATAAATAATAAATATAACAATTTATAATAATTATCAGCGTGAAAAAAGAATATGTGCGTTTTACGGGCGAATAAAATATAAAGTTACGTTTAGTATTAAGTATGAAGTGATGTACGGCCCAACAATTATCTATTTGATTTTTTTTAAATCTTCCTTCGTTGACCGAAAAATTAGCATAAAATTAATTTTTGCCTTAATTTACGATTTTCAGCTTTTGCAGATTACATTAATAAATTTTTCTGTTATCAAGTAAGATTAACAGTCAAACGGGAATTAATTATGATAAGTAGGAGTGTATTCACACTAGAATCAAGCATAAGCGTTCGAGCACCTTCGACAGATCCGCGTTAATTAACGAGCCAGGATCAGGCCATTAAACGCGCGAATTGACAGCAGGCAAAAAATTAAGAGGTCGTTATGTTTCCATTCGATTGTCGTTGGTAACCGACGACCCTTTCTCCGCTCGTTCTCCTCTCAGAAGGACGAGCACGTCCTTCTCGTTGAGAGTAGGCATTGAAGTCACCGACAGGCGCGGTTCTTTTTGACGATTGATGTCGTAACACGTCGAGACCAACGTACATATATTAATATCACGATTGCTATTAACTATAGACAAGCTTGAGAAAAACTGTTGAAATAGATAAAATATTATAAATTACATTACTATCGCAAATATTGGCTACAGATGGAACTTACATATATAATAAAAAGACAAATATTAATCTTTTTGATAAATTTTTCCAATAGTAGTATTATAACAATAATGGAGAATGGAAATTATTAATGTGAAATAATAATAATATCCTTAAGATATTATTAGTTTAATCTTAGATATTGGAATTAGTTTAATATTAGATATCCTTAAGATATCATTAGTTTAAATAATGAAACTATTAATAATAATAATAAATTTAATTGTTAATATTATTGAATGATATTCTCATCTCATTTCATGAATCTTTCTTATGTCTTCTTAGCGATATTCATACAAGAGTCGAGTCACGATTTATTTCTTATTTATTCCTAATCCGTTTTCCCGTTTCTCCGCACAGGCATAATCGATCGCGATCGTCATCGATGCCCATGTGCATCTTTCACTTTATCCTCGTGGCTCTCGCGGTCTCCGTCGTATCATTCCGGTCTCCGCATTTACGCGAACGGCGAAAAAGCGGACGCGATCGCCTGCTACCTTTTTGTCGACAAGAGCTCCCAATCGGAATTCCGAGGAGCCGCGTGGGATCGGTGCAGGTAGCGTATGTCCCGTGATCTTGATCGAGCGATCGAGCGAGCGTGTACGCGATCGCATGAATCGTACTTCTGCTAAAATGGAGAAACAATCTCTCCGGGAGCGGGCGACCGCGGTCGTCTCGTTCGCCCGATGCGCCGGTAAGTAAAAAAGGACGAATTCCTAAGACGAACTAAATGGCGCCCGGAGCTATCCCAGCGGGTAGTATATACTAACGGCATACATACATATCGCGCTTCCTCGGAATTACGTCGTGGGAGGTAACGCTGATAGCAAGGAGAGATGCGAACGCACGGGAAAAGTGCAAGGCGCCGTTAAGTATCCAATTCTTTAAGATTTATTAGTTCTTACCGCGGGGAAAAGAATTGTGCGTCGTGCAAAAATCAAACGTACATTATTATTGCTTAACGAATTTTGACGGGAACGTTCTCGTATCCTTTCATCCCGCTTAAGGATCACGCGGATCGCGAGCCACCCAGAATTTATCGATTCCAACACATTTGCGTATTGCAAATAAAGAAAAAAAAGAGATATGCCCATAAAATTCCGCCCGCTGGGTGCGGAAGAGTTAATAAAACGATGTCTGCGCAGAATGGTGGCCGTGGTGGTTGCTGCTACCAGGATGTTTGGCATCGTGGACGCGATACGTCGAGGAGTACGACTCCATTAGAGTGGCCAGGTGCGACGCTCGATGCGGGGAGAATCATCCTGACGAGGTACGTAGGCTGAGGACATGTTGTATAAGATTATCTAAGCCGTCGTTAATATCTGTAATATTATTACCAACGGTGATATCATATAATTATGATAATACTATAATTTTCAAATAACATTGTTATATAATCCTACATACATGTGTATAATCTTTTTCATATCATATTACTGTAAATTTTAAAATTTACAGTGATATGATATTTATAAAACTGTATACTAAAGGGTACTTTCCCGTAAATAAGGATTATTATTCATTATCATCAACATTTAGGATTATTATTATTACAACAAAATTATTAACACATATAAGTTTTTTTTCTATGTTTCTCTCCTTATAAGAAACATTATTTGACAAATATTTGAAGAACGTTAATATTAAAAATTAACATTTCCGTTTGGAAGGGTTAATGACAGGGTAGAATATTAGCATCGCACAAACACAATCATTATTCCCAGCAAGTTTCGATCGTTGTTGGCGTGCTTATGGCATCGACCTGCGCGTCGCAATCAGGGGGAATAATCGCTTCGATTAATCAACGCGCTACATTGTACGCCGCTGTCCGAGTGGAGATCGATTTTAATTTCGATGGCCGATTCGACACTCGATAGCGTCGCTAAATAAACTGGTTCCCGCAACGCTTTGTCGCCTCTCGAGAGTCGCAGACGCGGTCGTCGATGATTCATCCGGGGCTTGTCCAGGTTTTGCGGGTTCTCGCTTGCGTGTAATTAGTTATGCGAGTCCGAGCGTCCCTGAGTCCGCGCCCACTTGAATTTCATCGTCACGCTCGACGATTTATGAGGCAGGCCGTGCCACCGGCCGTGGGACTTGATTCGGACGATGCTAATTCGGCAGTTAACAACGGCGGATCGATAACATTGTATTTGGGTCATCTGCCCGAAGAAACCTGCCGTACTCTAAAACGGACGTTTCTCGACAAGTGGACAATACGATTTCACTGGTCCCGGTTGCTTACTGCGGCTTTCTCCCCGGATATGCGTTAGGGGTTTCTAAAAAAGTTAATATCAACATTATCTTCATTCATGGTGTGCTGATTGCTACGTTATCGGGCAATACGGACTTGAATCGTACCCCTCAATGTCTGTAATAGCACCTCGTGACTGTAAAACTATCTCTTCGCGTATTACAAATGAAAGTAAAGTATCCTCACGAGCAGCGAGAGAGTCAAACATTTTAATTGGTGTTGACCACGCAGTAACGCCGCGACGAATACGAGCGACAATACTCATTGACTTACAATTAGCAGTAACTTCCCGGCGAACTTGCCGCCGCGGGCGCTTTATTGCTGATATTTTTCGCTGGCGTGTATACACACGTTATTACAGCAAACGGTCCCGAAATGATTCCGAGGAGCCGTTGATGGGGTGGAGGCGGTTGAGAGGGCAAGGTGGGTCAGTGGACGAGGAGAAATGACGAAGAGATAGCCCCCGAGCTCTGACTGGCGGCCAGCAATAAAGTTCCGAAGTAATGGCCTATAAAGAGTTGCGCCGCGCGCAACTCACTAAGTCCGGATGCGCGCCTATGGCGCACTAGAAACGTATCTTCCGACATTATCGAAAACAGGTTCTTATCCCGAAGCACCGACGATCAATCTTCCCGATGGCACTCGACTGCATCGCGCGCTCTCGCGCGGCGCGTCACTCTTCGGGAACTCCGCGACTGCGAGCGATCGAAACTTCCCGTTTCCGCCTTCGATACCGAAGCCGGCGATCCTTGGCGGCGAAATTAATTCCTTCGCGCTTCCTATTGATGCTGCGTGTGGATGTACTGAGCGCTAACAAACATTTGATAGAAATAGCAAAACGTGATAATGGAAGAATTTGATGCAAAAGCCAGATAAGTCAATAACTTGTATGATTTTATTATCTTTGTAAACTAACGAATTGTGGATTTACTTCATTCTTGTACTAAACTTGTCGCTTTAATTGAAATACATTTTATCTTTATGCACAATTATTGATTGGTAAGATTAATAGATTATTTTGAAGACTTCTCTATTCGCTCACAAAATTTTTAAAAAAATTTTTGTTTATGTTAATTTATAGCCCTCAAGTTACCATTAAACTTTCATTATAAACATTTCTTTTTATCTCTTTTAGTTTAAGAGTTATACACGAAAAAGGCAATGCACACTTTTAGCTTTGAGGGCGTAAATCATACCTTTAAAGGGCGATAGGGCACAAATGAAGCACACCGTTTTTCATGTACTGGGTCATTCTACATACCCACAAAGGTGCATCAAAATTGAAGAGTTCGGGTTTGCGGTGTTCCTTTGTCAGTGAAAGTAAGCGCAGTATTTTAAATGCCAATTAAATCGCGCAGATACCGATTACTTCTTTTTAAGTTATTTTCAGGATAAAGCTTGAATTTTCTACTTTCTATTCTATGTAGTATTTGAGAGATTAGCATCCTTAATTTAATGTAGAGATAGTTCTTAACTTCTTAATTTGTAATTTTTTCCTTAAAATCTCATTCATTAGTTTGCGTGTCAATCTCGATTAATAGGTGAAGCACAAAGCATTCACAAAGCATCCACAAAGTATCATCCTCATTCCGGTCGGGATATTTTGCGCACGTTCTATCGAAATTTATAGCGCCGTATTTTTATCTTCGCGCAATCCGTTACGTAATCTTCCGCATTCTTTTAATAGCGTTTACTGTTGCTATAATTGACTAACGTAATCACGATTCGAACTTCGCTAAGAATGTTCCCTCGACAAATGTGAATTTCATGATAACAATGACGCGTTGCTTCATCGAATGTTAATTATATATTATTAAACAGAAAAAATGTAGAAAAGTACAAAAAAGAGAAATAATTACTACAATTATATTTGTCGATATAGTCATCAAAGCGGAATTCCGCTGGCAACTTTGCGTACTTGTGTTATAAAAATATAGAAAAGATTAGGGGGGAGAAGGTAAAAATGTAGTTGTTTATTGTTATTACAATTACCTTCATTAGCATAACTGTCATTACGAAACTTCATTTTGAAAATAACATTTAATGAGCAGACGTGAATTCTTCAGTATCAAAGCGGCGGCGTTCTTTAGAATGTTGATGAAAAAAGATAAACCACCGCCGCTATGACAATCGACTTCGTTAGCGCGATCGTTATATCGTGAGGAACTCTACCGGAAACTCACTGTTCACCGATCAAATGCAAGTTCCACGCGCGGCACCGTTTCGATTGTTAATTATCGGTGTCGTTGCGGAGGAAAGAATAAGTAAGAAGAAACGAAGTACAAGAGAAAGAAGAAGATGAAGCGAAAAGAAAACGACGCTGGTGAATCGCCAATGGGCAATATAATTTTCTTAACGACGGCGATCGGCGGCCGGCCAATTCTCGCGATGAACTTCGATGGAAGGCCGCCTCGACTATACCGATCTTAATGAATACTTCAAACTGCGATCTTCACGAAGTCTTTAATTGGGGTAGTCCACCGATGCGAGAAAGATCGAGAGGAAGAGAGACGAAAAGAAAGCGGTTCCGCGGGGGAGGCGGAGGAAGATGGAGTAAGGATCGGCGTGCATGATTTTTCAGTATTGCCGATCGACACTATCGCCGATCTTCGCGGCGGACTACATTAGTCTCCTGCCATACCCTAATCTTCGCGATCACTTCACGACGGCCGCGCGCTCCAATCTTCGCGAAGAAGCTCTCGACTGGAACAGATCGGCCCCTGCGCGCCTTCGGCACGATCGACAAAGAGGGCGATGCCTCTTTGCCGGTGTAGAGAGGGACAGAAGAGCGAGATCTGGTGAACTTCGTTAGCCTTCTTGTACATCTTTGATCCGCGTGATCGCTTCGGATATCACTCGACGATCTCGGCGAGCATCGACGAAGTTAATTCTTCGACCGTGACGACGCTTCATCAGATCGTGCACTTCGGTTTGCTCTTTTCACCCTTTTATGTCCCGGGGGCGATTATCACTCGCGATGCGAGTACCGCAAAACTGACGATCGTTTACTTATTTCTTTTGATGCATCACGAAAAAAATGTATTAGAGAAACTAAAAGCAGGATACCTTAATTTTTTCAGAATTTTGTAGTCCATATTTAAAATCTAATTTTTTAATAAGATATTTTTATATTATTATTAAGTACTTTGTCATGTTTATCAAGAATTTTTTTATAATCTTGATTATTATCCGAACTAATCATTTCATAATTGTAGAATGTAGAAATATAGAAATGCATGATAAAACAAAGCTTCTCTTACATGCATTTAAAAATAATATAAAGTCTAGTAGAACTAGAAATTTGTTTTAAAAAATAATTTTTGTATTTAAATGCCATTAACTAATAAGAATAGAATTGTTTATATATTACGATTAAATTGTGATGGAGTTTAACTACAGATCTCTGTAATTTTAAAAAATATTAAATCATAAATATTAAATTTTTTTAATATGAATTTCTTGAATTATTGAACCCGTAAATAACAAAACATTAGTTTATAATAATATTATTGTAACTAATTAAAGTTGAAATAATATCAAATTGCAAATTGTGATATTGATTATTTAATTTTATTAATTTATCCAGACATTATGAATACAATGAAATAGCGATCCTTGTAATAAATAATGTTCTACTTTGTAACAATAACGGTATTTATTGCGTAAGAGCCTACAAGGAGAACATAATAGTTCTCCTTTTCCATTGCTCTTGATAGTATCTCGTATTGCTAAGTCATAGAGGCGCTACTTCGCTAGAGAATGGAATTCCAGCCAATGATAAATAGCACTTGTATAAGTCAAACCTTTGTGTAGTGTTACAGAGATCCGTTTCCCATAATTTTTCAAACTACTTATATATTTATAATATTACGTATTTTATATTTCTACAGTTTTATATGTTACATGTAACTTATGTTTTATTTATCATTAAAAAAAAATTGTAGAACAATAATAAATCAAGAATGCTTTATGATAATATATCGAGATGGTATCAGTATGAGAAGAATGTAAAATTACAATTGTATCTTTTTAATAATATGTGGAAAAATAACTCGATAATAAATAGGAATAACTCTAGTAACATTATACTCTGCGATTTCCGTGTAATATTCCCGTTTGACTTGCAACAAATCTCAACTGACAACGGAACGCGGAAGTCAATCGCTTCTGTATTTTTGTGGAAAGTGTAGTCGAGACAGAGAGAAAGAGAGAGAGTGAGAGAGAGGGGGAATCAGAAAGAGATGCTATATACATAGACAATATATATCAAACATGTCGTACCTTGTTATTAAAAAATTATCTAAGATATTAGTTTATGATTAAAGGTTTCTCTTCCTTTGCTTGGCTTACAATCAGTCTAATATATCATCTAATTGATTATAAAAGAAACAAAAAATATTATATTAGTTCTTTTCATAAAGATTTCTAGGAGGATTTTTATAAAGATTCCTCAAAATACCTTCAGTTGTAAAGATATACAATTAGTAATTTTCCAGTTTCTTTTGTAAAAAATTAAAAAATCATATATCGTACTTTCTAAATTTCTTGGAGTGAAATCTCACTCCTAAGAGTGAAAATACTGCCACTTTGAAATTTGAGTGGCAGTATTTTCACTCGCTTGGAGTGAATTTTCGCTCAATTCACTCAAAAAAATGTAGAGAGTAATCTAATTGTTTCTGAGTACACGGTTCCGCTCTATGGAACTGCGGTGCTGGTTATCGGGAACCGATTCTCTCTTTCGGGCGGTGCCCGGGGAGTCTCCGAGAGTGCCCCGAGAAAGGGGGCAGGTATAATAAAGGGGTAACGCGATACGTATGATTTCGCTAACAATACTGATCGCGGCGCTACCGCCGATGCGACCCTCGCATTGCGAACTTTATTAGCTGGTCAACGGCCCCGGGCGATCACCGTCGACGACGCTATCCGGTGCGGTGCCACGGGTTGGCACGGCATGTTCGCTTCCCTCTGTAAAAAGTAGGCCAATAAGTAAGCGAACCAGTTTCCCCGACCGTTCGAATGACATATGTCGCGTTCGTAACAGCGCGACAACGAGTAAACGATCCCAAGAATGTTCCTGGATCTCCGGGAAGAGCTCGCGATTTGTCACTTCGCAAATTTTATCAGAATCTGTCGCAAAGATCGCCAGCTGTACCCACGTATCAAGAGTATCTTTTGACTTCTGGGATTTCTAATATCAATATCGGTTTAACACTTTCTAACTACAGTTACGTTTTCAAAAGAAAAAAATGGATTTCCCTTCTCCCGTTTTTTTCTATCGTATTTAAGTAATTACGTAATCTTTTACAAATTTTAGATGGCACTTTTTAAATGTTAAACATTCCCATATAGTCTTTTCATTTTTGAATCTTTCCTTTTTTACCCTTTACAATATTTCTCTTATATGATTCCGCATTTCTTCATGGAAAATTTTTTATAAGACATTAATGCAAAGAAAATCGTCAACATATGCAGATTATCTTGCGATTTACACGGTGCATGTTTCTGACCAAAGATTAATATTAAACACTTCGTTACGCATATTCGAATATAATCGTATAATCCTTAAAGTACAAGCTCATATGATGACGAACCATGTTGCGTCACTGATAACATCGCGCATTTAAATATTTGAAGGGCTTATGTAATATATTTGCGCTATTTTTTGTCTGTATGAATTACATACAAACTTACGTACTTTATAAATCAGCTTCATAAAAAGAAATTATTTATGTGTACTATATTGTCGAAAAAATCTTTTATGTGCAATTAGCGATTACTCAGATTTTACTCTTTTTAGTTTATCATAAAAATATGTCCTCGAGATTTAGAGTAAGAGATACAATGTGAATATCATATATGGAAGTGATATTTTTGTGATTATTCCAAATGACCATCGATAAAAATGCATTGATTATATATGTCGCACTTTATATGCCACAAAATTCGATGGATGTACTACGTAAGTTGCAGCTTCGTCAAGTTCGTTTGTTCGCAGCGAGAATAACACATTTCCTTCAAGTGATTCTTTATGGCCCATCTAGTCACACGCACGTGTCACTACAGATGATATAGCAGACTATAAACCAACCAACATCCGGTATAGATCTACGAAGGAAATGTACTGCGTTACAATCGTAAACGATGACTCGCGATTCTTCCTTTTTCGACGTACGCGGCGCGTCTATTTTGATGAAGCTATCGATGAAGCTATCACAACCTCGAACAACCACAAAATTTGATACGATGTATTTATTTTAACGAGACTTTGAAAATTTGCCTTCAGTTTAAGCGCTATTCAGCTTAACGACACGCACTTTGCAAACACCATATTACGCTTATAATCATACATCTTACAGCGTCGCCGACGCTTATCTTAAATGTTGCATTTTTCGGTCGACTTCATCGGACCGGCTTTCTCGCGTCTACATTGTACGAAAATGATGACGGGATAAAAACACGGCATCGCGCGCGAACTCGAACGCGTATTAGGTTGAAATATATATGAAGGGGCATCTCTTCGTCCTGACGATCAGGAATACGCCCCGGGGCTCGTTTAAAGGATCCGAACTCGCATTTCGCATTTGAACGGAATCGAGGAGCGGCAGTTTCGTAACTATGTAGCGAGAATTGGCTTCCACGAAAATGGCAGGGAAGCTCTCAATCGCGGCAGAACTCAACATCGGCGGCGATTTGTTGTATTTTTATTTCTCCTTTTTACACGGCGATTGGCCGTATCTTTTTCGATACCGACGGGATTGGATCGGATCGCGGATGGAGAGCAGATCGAAAGCACTTCGATTAAGATGGAATGCGATGAAGTTCGAGCCGGCTTTGATAAACCCGCCTCGTTGAAGGAATGGTGAAGAAATAGTTTCGCAAGAGTTGGGCGAAACAGCAATATAAGTCAATAAAAAAAAATATATAAAATTTATAATTATAGTTTTCGTGAATAATAATTTTGGCAGAACAAAATAAAATTTTTTTTTACAAAATTTCACAAAAATTTCAATATATTTAAATCATAATATGTTCTATTTTTAACGCATTCGTTTTGTAAGAGAATTATAATATCAATATCAATTTTGTTGGTTGTCTCGGATTTTAGAGTAGCAGCAATTACAAACAATTTTTTAATCAGATTTGACCAATTCCTTTTTTTTGCTAAATTGTTCATGGAGAAGATGTTTGCTCTTAATTCAGTGCATACTGCATTCATTCATGTTAAAGTAAATTACCATGATAAAAATTCAAACTGCGGCTTTTTACGCATCGTAAACGTTTTTCATCGCGCTAATGACTTTGCATTAATTACGTTTCCGGTGATAACGATGATGAAAACGCCATCATGCGATATAAAACTTGAGTCATTTAGCTATACGTATTTCAAGACAAATGCTAAAAGATAAGTGTCTTTGAAATTTTAACAATTTTTGGATATCGTATATACGCTAGACATTTCTCGACGGTAAGATGTTAGGAAAGAAATGTTCGAGATGTAGAAAGGAAGAAGTTAGGAATGAATGCGTTTAGATGGATCCTTCCTCATCATATTTTGTCATCATGCTGTAGTGTGTGGAAAATTGCTTGGCGTCGAATTACACGAAACCTGGTTACTGCCCCGAGAGAATGTCCATGACGCCCTTCGAAGCCGCTTGCTTGATCGCCTGCGTTGACGACTCCCGCTGTCCGGATTTGGCGAAGTGTTGCTCCCACGATTGCGGCATCACGTGCATGCATCCCATCGGTTTGGACAGTCGAAACGGTGAGTAGCAGTCGTTATTTTGTGAGCCATGTGTTTATTTCTCATTCGTATCTGTATCATGCAGACTAGCAATTTTGTGAATTGCAAAAAAGAATCATAAAGATGAAGGATTTCAAAAACTAAGCTTTAGAAATAGTAGTCAAACAGATAGTAAGATCTTATTTTTCATTTAATTTCAAGTGGATTTTATTGTTATTTAAGGATGAATTATAAAGATATTTAACAAAATATGTGGACAAATATGCGGAAAATTCGTGAAAAATGATGCCCTATTTCGATATTTTCGTTACGCAAAAGATCGACTCTAAATTGATTAATTAAAGAATCTACAAATGAAAGATAGCTCGCTAACTCTACCGTGAGATTACTTATTTATTTTGAATAATTTCTAATTTAAATTAGATCTGCCAGTTATGCCCGAGAATGTGCAGATACAACAGCAAAAGAGAAATTTGGTGCTTTTGACGTGGCGCAACAGTAGATCGGATGTCAGCAACGTATCTGCCAACAGCAACGACGGGAATGTCCGGTATCTGATTGAGGAGCGTCATCTGGTCGGCCCCAGGTACATGGAATCCAGACTAAGTTCCTGGACTGTATGTCACGTGTCGACGAAGCCGCACGCGACCCTCCGAGGTAGGCTGAAAACAGGACACTGGTATCAGTTTCGTGTGGCGGCTGTCAATGAAAATGGATCGCGCGGATATTCACAACCTTCTAGGCCCTTTAAAACGAAAGGTGAGTATATCGAAATGCAATAAGAGCAAATCTGCTCAGTCTATTATCCGCAATTAGTTATTATTTCGATTGAATCGTTTAAACAAAAAAAAGAGCGATTTCTGTATTTGTTTATAACATTGTAAAAATTAATACATAATGTAATACATGTACATACGTATATACATATAATGTTAAATATATATATATATAAAAATATTATACACAACATGTAATATATTCACAACATGTAAAAACTTACTAGCAAAAATAGAAGTATATAATGCCAGATTAAAACTTGCAAATGTAGCAAGTTTTACATTCTTATTTAATGGCTATTATCATCGACAAAAATGTACGTTTCATGGATGGCCCAAACCGATGTCAGTCTTTGTGAGACGTTTAAGTCCGTCATTCCTGCATTCTAAATTGACACGAGAAAACAACAATTTAAGGATGTTGTGGAAGGCTAGAGTTATTATCGTTGATTGTCCGAACTTGTGGAACAACTCGTCTCACGCGAGGTCGACATGCGTAATGTTCCACTGAAGAAAATTTACCTGCGAGTGTGTTCGTGTTTGCGGACTGTTTGTTTGTTGACTCGGAATTCGGGCCATTAACCCGCAGTGAAAAGTTCCAGAGTCGCGTTAATCGCTTGCGCAAATCGCCACGGTAAGTATTGCTTAATGTTGATCTTTCGCACGCAAATTAAGCTTCACAGAGCGAAGGTCAATGGCTAACGCGAGAGCAAATATGCCATCGAAAGGTCACGAATACGATTCGACAAAGGAAAAAGTGACCATGATAATAATTAATAAGTATGGATATTAGCTTAATTATTAATACGAGGTGTAAATAAATCATATAGTGTCACTTATTATCTTAAATATATGTCTCAAATGGATCATTAATATATTTTTACATAAACATCTCTCCATCATCACGATCACGCCAAACGGGTTTGGTTCACGAAAAAGAAAGAATAATTAATATAATAAACGGTTCACGCATCAACGGATTAAAACCAGATTAAGTTCCACTATTCCAGTCGTTCCTAAGCAGATAAAGAATCGGCTAGAGATCGCATCTGTGCGATTATCATTCTGAATCAGCTGAATCGAGATGATTTATTTTACTGCTTTATTTATCAGTACCTCATTTACGTATATTGCCAAAAGAGAAGACATTTTGTACTCATGAATAGATATTAGTTTTTATAATGATATTTTTTATCGAGAGGGATTATTCTGTGATTAATTGAACTTGTTTATTAAATATTCTACATTATTAAGAGATTGATTAATCATTGCCAACAATGTCACCCGTGTTAATTCAGGAAAGTTTCTGTATACAAAAATAAAACATGTTTATCAATCAACTTGCAACGGCGATTTATTGCAGTGAAAAATTATCATCTTCATTATGTTCACTGTAGGATATATACGCGAAGCATATATATCTTACAGTGTTTCGTTGTAATTAGCATTACACTGCGAATGAGCAATGATATTATGGCGTCTCCTCGGTCGGTTGCAGAACCGCGGAATCCGAAGGAACCACAGAACTTGACCTTGTCTAACGCACGGCTCGTCGGTGGAAAGCTCCGTATTAATTTACGATGGATTAAACCGGCATCGGACGTTCCGATATCGTTTTACAAAGTATTCTGGAGCAGATTTATTCACGGACCAACAAACGATTCTATTCTCGTCTACCACAAGACGATTTTTAAAGTAAGTTCTCTTTATTATTGGCAGACTTCTTAGAAAAATCTATTTTATCATTGAATTTAATTTTAATTAGCAACAAAATGTAAAATGGATTATATTAATTCCATATTAAATGAATGTAATAAATGTAAACGTATAATTTAAAAGAAGTATCAATTCGATATACATGCAATTATCTTCATCGCGGCGCTCAGAATTAGAAAGCATCAAATCCATTAATCCATAAATTAATTTTATATTTACGTATTATGTAATTATTTACATTTACGTATTATTAAATTATTTATATTTATTTATGTATTATTAAATTAAATTTACGATATAACTTAGCTTTATGAATATTTGGGATTTTGATGATTTTGACGCTTTCGACGTAATCGAGATTTCTGTATGTTTTTCAGGATAAAACCTGCTACGAACTAAAGAATCTGGAGGTCAAGTGCCAGTACTTCCTTCAGGTGCAGGCGGTGGCAATGTATGGCGGTCGGCGTCTTACCTCGCGCAAGGCGTCCAAGGTCTTCAACAGCACCGATTATATGGCATACGGTAAGTACCAAACTGGCACGATCCTCGATAGCGATAGCTCATCAGTCCTTCCCTCAGACTCCCTTCTAAGTCCAGTGTAATCGGGATAACCAACGAAAGCAGTGACCTTTCATTGAAGCCGACGTTGGGAGACGTTCTCGCAGGTGCGAGCGAACGCAGGCCGGCCTCCATGTGCGTCGCATGGATTGCCACTGTGGAGAAATCAAGGCGCGTCTAGTTTGGCCGACGAGCAGCGACGCTAGCATGTATAATGTCACTTGGCAAGAGGAGTCCTGTTCACGCAAGAAAAGCCCGGAACGCCGACGGAAGTCCATTGCTTGGAAGATGGTTCAGGTATACCAATTTCAAATTCCTTTGCCATGTACTTTCGCAAGTAACAGTTATTGCTATGATTGTCTTTTTGAAGAAAATACTTTTAAAATTTCAGTTTCTAATATCGTATCTATTTTAATTATTAATAAAGTCTAATTTTGCAGTCCTGTCTGTAAAAGATAAAAATCTATTCTATATAATTCTTTTTAAAAGAGCATTATCTGTTATCTTAATTAGTATTCTAATTATTATTTCATACTTTCCTCTGGACTTTAAAGCTACAATATATTTAAAGAAAATCTAGCGACGCTTTTTAATTTAGAGCCGTGGGAAACAGTTTTTGAACAAAAACAGTTTTAATACGTGAAATCGTTTCATGTAATTGTACCAGAACAATTTATTCCAAATTCAATTTAGAATATTAAAAATTTCAAAATAATTAATATAATTTTCTTCCTCCAAATCCAGAATTCTTGATATGTCTCAAAAAAATTTTAGCAATTAATACTCATAACAATGAAAAAAATAAGGAACAGATTTCGATATATTTTAAACCTATCTATCGTATGATTAATTTTATTTTCAGACATCGCATTATGATTTGCGACAGCTTCAAAACGACTGTATGTATAGCGCGAATGTGCGAAGTATACTGAAGAACGGCGAAAGTGTCAGTCATGGGACTAGTATAGAGTTCTTCGCAACCGGATGTCAAGACGACCAGAAGCCGCGGAAGTATTCGCGGGGAAAAACAACGCGATGCAAAACGAAATCGTCCAGATCCACGAAGCAGTTCTCCGGTTTATTTGTGATACATAAATAAAGATAAATAAATTTTGGCAGCATATAGGCAAAGCAAATTAATTGTAAGTTGCAATTGTAATATTTATAGCTCACGGATATTAACAATAATTACTTCACAGCTTATAAATATTACTCTAGCACCTTATAATTCAATTGTGCCTTGTGTGAAACAGTTACTTAAACGTATTCGATAACACGGTATTACAAAAACTTTTTAATGTCAAAACGTATTTAATGTCATAACATAATTTTTCGAAGAAAACACGAGGTTTTTGCAATGCTGCCTTATATAAAATTTCTTTATAGTAAAGACCGGAGCCATAACATTAAATTTCTGAGATGTACGTGAATGCATGTACGTTTGCATTTCATATTTAAAAAAATTAATTTGTTTATGACTATTTAGATGTCAGAGAAAGTGTAAAATTTTAACATGATTCGCTTTAGAATTTTATATCATTACGAACTAAAAAAATAATACAGTAGTGATTTAATTTGAAAGCTTGGCTTGCATTTGCGTTCCTCTTCAAAACGTATTTCCGAATTAGGTGTTTTTATTTTTTAAAAATTTTACATGACATAACAAAGAACTTAAAGAAAAATGTAGATATAAGTCTTCATTTACGTAAGAGAGTTGTTTATAAATGGTAAAGAATATTCGAAAATAGGTTTACCAAAAGTTAAATATATTCATATATGAGAGAGAGTATATTTCGCGGGATATGAATCGCGATCTCCCACTACTATATATTTATTAAGAAATATATTTATCTTCTTTAGATAATATGCAAAACTGAAATTTTATAAATTTATTCTATCAATTAGTTACTTCTTTTTAAATTTATTGTGATCTATATCATCTCGTGCTTTAGTTTTTGCAGAGCAAAATGATATAATATTTATTCTTTACCACTTAACTATACAAATAATAGATTGTAAAACAATTTATATTTTTATGCATGATAAATAGATTTTTATAAAAAATGAAATTGTTTTATTTGACTAATCTCATATGCCCGAACTGTAACATCAAAATTAATTATTAATTAAGAGAGAAATACTTTTGTTTTACAATTGTTTAAGTTTTATGTGTGTGTGTGTGTGTGTGTGTGCTCTTATACACATCTAGATGTGTATAAGAGACGTGCGTGTGTGTGTGTGTGTGTGTGTGTGTGTGTGTGTGTGTGTGTGTGTGTGTGTGTGGGTGAGTGATGCTGTTTTAGTATCAACGTCTAATTTAGGATACGTATATTAATAAATATCTTTTATGCAACAACTTATGGTTGTGTCTATTGTAACAAAAAAAGTTAAAGTTATTTAGACATAAAATACTTTGTACATACATATATTGACTTAACTATTTAACAGAAAAAGATTTTCTAACTAATAATTGTAATGTTTGCTACTGCACGATGAAGTAAATTCTAAGCACATCATATGCCGCCGTTATTGTGATCGAAATTTTTATTTTTTCTTTATTTTAATATCTAAAAATTCCACTAATAACGCTTATATCTGAATATGATTACTAATTGTTATTTCTTTGCGTTTTCTTCACTGAAACAAAAAAACATAAATTTTAGCAACATAATAAACTGTTCATAATTTTACTGATTATTATATTTACCTTGTAAAATAAAGTTTTGCATCGTATTTAAGATATTTATAGTATATTCTACATTATTTCTTAACGATTTTTAAACATAAAAGGGCAATTGAGTATGCTTGATTCATAACCTGGGGGGAATATTGTTAATAAAATTTTGAAAAAATTTTTAATAATAATAATTTTGTAAGCAGGTAAGTAATATAGTAAATGCACACGTATCTTACCGTCATAAATGATGGCAAGGAGATACTGAACCTTTCAAATGCTGCAATTCTACATTTTAGATTATTGCTTAATATCATTAACATAAAATTACGTTTTATTGACGGCTGAAATTGATACCAATTTTCGTGAAATGCCATATCTGTCATTTCCGTACTCTAAATCAGACATAAAAATTAACGCATAGAATATAATTATTATTCAAAAATGCCTCTCGATTTAACTACAGAGCAATGTTCATATTAATATTTTCTATTTAAACAAAACATAATAATATCTTTTATAAATAATATTTGGCATTCAAAAAATTAATATTTATTTTATTTTATCATATTATATTTGTCATAAGTATATGATGAGACCAAAGAATGCTGAAGAATCTCTAGCGTAATTATTGAAACAGTTGAGTAAAAATAATGTGTTATAGTAAAACTTACTGCGTCTAATAAGTTTTGTACACTAGCACACAAAATGTAAAATTGTATTATTTCACCACATGCAAAGAAGACCATCGCAATCCGTTCAACAACAGTTTTCAATAGCGCCTGAAGAATTATGAAAGAAAGAATAAAGTATGACATTACACACTTACATATATATGTATACTATATACATATATAACTTATATCGCGATAAATACCATTTACCAACCGAATAAAAAATGTATTCTTTTTTAATTATGCTAATATTTCAATGTAATTTTCAAAGTAAAATGTGGCGTCTAATGTTCATAAATTTTGCAAATTGAACAATTGTAAATTATTATAAAGAAACGTATTCCACGTTTGTAAAGTACTGTTCATAGCTAATAATAATTCCTGTTACTTTAACACTTATACGTTTTGAATGATCAAGAAAGGATTTCTAGAACAATTAATGTTAACAAGCATTACTTACTGTATTACTCAGCATGACTCCAACAAAAGAGAATCGTAAGATGCTATTCACATAAATTAAACAAAAGTTTAAGGACAGCAACTTCTTTAACATAGACGATATGCTAAAAGAAATACAGAGTATGCGATACGTATATGTGGAAGACAAAACAAGTAGCGCTAAAAATATATTTTAACCACAGGAATGTTAACTTAATAATAATTGAATGATCTGAGAAGTAAAAGTCATTTAAAATAATTTTATTTTCAGTTACCTTTCAAAATAATTTTATCAACGAACATTCAATACATATTCGCTGGCTACTTACTGAACCACAATATTATGATGCCGACATATCGCTTTCATCTCTGTTTCTGCCCATGAATCTGTCCTAGGACAATTTTCCTTTTGAGAATTATCACGTTTGTTCTGTGAATTTTCTTCCCGAAATATTTTCTCAAGTTTCACCGCAATATAGCGATATTGCGCTGTCATCAACATCACGAAATTCAACATATAGATGTCCGCGGCAGCCTTTTTAAAAATAACATACACACTGCAGAGTACCAATAAAAAACCTCCTAACAGGAAAATTTCCGTCGAGAATGGCTGCTTGGAGATGGCAAACGGTAATCTGAAATCCTCATAAAAGAAGGATCTCTTCTTGAAGACCGCCGTGAGTGGCATGCCGATCCAAATTATCACAGTTGTTACACCGGACATCCAGTAATACTTAAATGGAGAATGCATCAGTTTTAGAGACGCCATTATGACACACTTCATAGTCTCATCCTGGACGCGAAGGATGTCATTCATTTTCTGGATCAACTGTATGACGAGATCCTTGTTGGTATAAATACGCACAACTACGAAGAACATTTCTATGCAGAACACGGTACCGATCATGCCGTCGCTTATAGCTTTTCTCTTCGACACCATCATGAACCCAAAGAGAAACCCAATGACTATGACTATGATCATTAACCATATAACAGCGCTGTATATCTTCCAACCAATGGAGAATCGCGAGTTATCTGTAGTCATCGGAAACAAATTGCCGGAGATCATATTTATTCGCACATTTAGAAGATTTACACTTTGGAAGTCCATGATCTTGACAGTGTCTTCTTGAAAAGTGTTCTGTCAAACGTGTCGTATATAAAAATGGATCGGCCTTTCACGAGAAGAATATTCGGTGCTTATGTTACTCTATACCGTGAATTTAAAACTGAATGTGGCCAAAATTGTAGTGTTTACTTATGCCGAACAAGTGTACGTCATTATTTAGTCAACTAATTTCTAAAGACAACTTTCTGAAAATTTTCTCTTTGAAAAGTAAGTTTACAACTAATGACACTTAATGGCTAAAGTTACCGTTAGCACAGCTGATATTATGCGATGTAGTACATATATATGACGTTCTCATTTTTTTTCATTGTAATTATTGATAATTGCTCTGTGATCATGATAGATTAATTATCGCCGACAATACAGCATGTGCTTCTCGTTAAATGATAATGTTGTACTCTACATATAGAAGTAATGAAGAAGTTCGTTAATAAATGTTGCATTGACGATTTATTGCAGTAATAATTGCATTACCCTTATCTTCTTCATTAGGTTTATTGCAAAAAGAGAGCAGTATGATAGATAAATGCATAGATAAATAGATTTTGTTGTAATTTGCATTGCGCTGTGAAGAAACGATCTTACAGTTCCTTGTCCATTATTGTGCAGCGAAATTCAGAGGAATCGTAGAATTTTTGTCTAATAGAATTTCGTCAACGGCAAAAAATACGTGTTAATTTACGATAATTTATGCTAAACCGAATTTAGATATGTACCAATATCATTCTATAAAACATTTTAAAGTGAGTTTTCTAAAGTGAATTTTTTTATCATTGGTGGATTTCTTAAAAAACTTTAATTTAATAATTATTTTATTTATAAAAAGGTGTGGAAATAATTAGACTGATTTTATTTTAAATAATGAATAAAAATATGATTAAACAGAATTACTTATCATTTCAGTATATGTGCAGTTGTCTTAAATGAAGTGCTCAAAGTTAAAGTAAATCAAGTCTGTTGAAAATACATTTAAATCTATATTTTAAATTGATTTATGTTTCTATGCAAAGTGATTTTTATAAAAATCAAATTGTCTATTATAACATATGTTTATATGAAGAAAACTTCAACATTAAGGTAAATTATAATTCAAAAGCAAATTTCTAAACGTTTAGTTATTGTACAATCGTTAAGTTATATATTGCTCTCAGTTTCAGTATTAATATTATTATAATGTGAGATAATATCAACATCTTACATGCAACAATTTACAGTACGATAATAAATTTTAAACACAATGCCATTATTAGTCGAGATTTTTATTTTTAGACGGTGCTATTTTAATAACATTTAAAAAATTGATTAATAACATTTATATTAGTATATATTAGTAAATATTAGTATATATTATTATATAGTAATAATTTGTTATTTTTGGTATCTTTTTATTTATATTTGTTATCTTTTTATCTAAAACAAGAATTATAAACTTTAACGACATAGAAAATTGCTTACAAGCTTATTGATAATCATTTCTACCCATCTTGCATAATACAAAATTTTTATATCTTATTTAATATTGCAGTATATGTTCACTATCACATTTTATTTCACTCTTAAAAATAAAAGAGCTATTGAATATGCTTGATTCATAACCTGGAATATTATTAATAAAATCTTTAGAAAATTTATAATATTATAAATAATATAGAAAATGTATGTATAGTCTTACCGTCATAAATGATGGCAATGAGAGGTTGAACTTGTTAAATGCTGCAAGTTTGCATTCTAGATTATTACCTAGTATCATTAACATAAATGTTCGTTTTATTGGAGCTCCGAATTGATACCAGTTTTCGTGAAATGCCATATCCGTCACTTTTGTACTCTAAATTGGATATAAAAGATATGGCAAAATATAATTATTAATTAAAAATGTCTCTCAATTCAATCCAATTCAATTTAAGAAAGTGTAGGTTGTTGCGGTTTAGCAATAATTCGTAAATTTTATACTAATTTGAAGAAAAATAAGTAAAGCTTACTGCGTCTAATAATTGTTGTACAGAGGAACATAGAATGTAAAATTGTACTATTTCAGCACAAGCAAACATTATGATCGAAAAACCTTCGATAAAAACCGACGAAAACACCTGAATATTTATGAAAGACAGAAAAATATATTATTTATAAATGTTAAATTATTTATAAATAAAAAAAATTTTGATAAATTTAAAATTTATTTCTTCTTAAATATTAAATTGTTATTTTCTCTTTAATAACCATTAATTTTTCAAATTATATAGAATTGAATAAAATTTACAGAAATATATCACTTGCGATATACATATATGTTTTAATTATTAATTATAATTATTTGTAATAGTTCAATGCTTATGCATTTTAAATAGCAAAGAAAATATTTTAGATTACTATTAGCAAATATTACTTACTGTACTTAGCATGATACCGATAAAAGAGAACCGTAAGACGCTGTTCACATAAATTAGACTAAAATTTAAGGCCAGCAACTTCTTTAATATAAACGATAAGCTGAAACAAATAAATAATGTGCGTATATGTGCGATATTATAAATGAAACATAAATCACAATAAATGTATTTTGCTTGCATTAATATTTCAACAATAGTTAAAACGATTCGATTTAAGTCGAACAAACCTTTAACAAACGTTTATTAACTATACTTACTGAATCACGGTGTTGTGATGCCGACATATCGCTTTTATCTCTTTTTCAGCCCATGAATCTGTCCTTCTGGGATGACATTCTTTTTGAGAGTCACTTTCATCCTCTGAATTTTCTTGTCGAAATAATTTCTCGAGTTTCACAGCGATGTATCGATACTGCGTCGTTATCATCAACACTAGGTGCATCATATAGACATCCACGCCGACTTTCTTTGAAAACATATACATGCTAGCAGTCGATATGAGGAGACTTCCTAGCAGGAAGATTGCGGTCGAAAATGGTTGCTTAGAAAAAGCAACCGGCATTCTGTAATCTTCATAGGAGAAAGAACTCTTTTTAAATAGTAGTACGAGTGGCATACTGCCCCATACAATTACGGCCACTAGGCCGGTAATCCAATAGAAATTCAACGGGGTTTCCATCGGTTTCATAGTTGCCATCACCACACTTTTCATAGTCTCGTCCTCGATATGCAGAATATCATTCAGCTTCTGAATAAACCGTCGTATCAACACGCCACGTGAGTGAATTCGCATTACCAAGAACATTACTTCCACAGTGAATACAATGGCGACTGTGGCATCTTCCAGAGCCTTCGCCCTCGACACGTACATGATCCCGGGAATTAAACCGCCTGCACGTATCAATTCGATCGCCCACACGAAACCGCTGTATATCTTCCAGGCAATCGAAAATTGCGAATCGTCGGATGTCATCGGCAACAGGTTGCCCGATAAAGCGTTTATTCGCACGTTCAGGAGATTCACGCTTTGGAAGTCCATCCTTTCTATGTTGTTTTTTTTGTAAGTAATTGTGTGTGATTTTCTTTATATGATTTTTTTTATCACTCCACGTCACGTTTCTGTTTTTCTCGCATAACGTTCTATTCCCTTTAAAGAAACGTCTGTGACTCTTTCCGATATATGAAAGTGGTCCGCTGGTCACTGTCGATCTTCGACGATTTATTGTTTCCATTAAATTTTCCTTCATTTTCTTCAAATTCTATGAATATATTATACAGTGTATGGCAGCAGTGACATCCCTACTGACTTCGCACAATTACCGATATCTGTCCTGTGATTATTGCCCGGAAGAATCGAAGACAATAATGTCGTGGATCTTTCAGCAACTATTAATACACAAAACTTCTGTTGTTGTAGGAAAATTAAAGGAGTTCATAAAATTAACGTCTCGATAATAAACGACAATTTAAAGCAAGAAGTTAGCTTTTTCATTTGACTATTAGCTAGTCACATTCTTCCTCATGATATGAATTTCCTTGAAATTACCACTGCCCTATAAAGGGATGCCTTATCGGCGATTATCTTATAGCGCTCTGTCGATAGTCACGGAGCTGCAAAATTCGCAATACTTGACCGAATCGCACTAATCTAATACCAGTTAGGTAAGTTAGTCTTTTTTGTTAACTATGTTAAGTTAAAACTAATGGCCTATAAAATTAACTTAATTAAAAATTGCACGAACAAAAAATTAACTTAGTTAAAAGTTGCGTTAAGATTAAATTAAGTTATATTAAAAGTTAATTTTAAAAAGCATTTTTATATTAAATTAAAATATAATTTTTTAAAATTAGATTACTCTAAACAAGAAAACAATTACAATGTGGATTATCGAATAAATGTAATATTTTATTTGTAATTTTATTTGTTTTTTGTTATTAAGTTTATATAAAATAACAAAATACACAAGATATTGCTAAGTAATAAGCAAATAAATAATTGTATTTTAACAAAAATTTATATCAGAAAATTTATGAAGATGATTTCCAAAATAAAAAGTTAAATGTGTGAAAAATATTTTTATTAATTATAAATAACTTATACACAAAAATACAGCTAATTCCCATATACATAGATTTATTCTCCACGAATACATAAATTGCTAAAAAATTTAATGTACAATGTGTTGTTATTTTTAAATTCTATTTTTATTATCTTTTAATGCTATTTTTGTGAAATTACACCATAATAATATGTGCATATATTTTTAATACAATTACTAATTTTAGATAAATTATTTACAAATCTATTACCTTTAGCATGAAAAATAAAGATTTAATTTTAGTATCGCATTTAAGTAATCTACATATTCTTTATTACTACTCATGTACTCTTAAAGGCAGAAGAGCAATCGAATACGATTGATTCAAGATCTAAAAGATTATCAGAAAAATTTGGAGAAACATAAAATTCTAGTTTAACGTCATTACTAAAAATATAGAAGGTACATTAACTCTTACCATTATAAATGAGGGTAAAGACAAATTAAATTTGTCGCACGTCGAAAGCTTGCACTCTAAATTATTATCTAATATCATCAAAATTTTTATGTTGATCAACAAACATTTATTTTTTCTAAATTCTATAACAAAAAATATATTTTTGTAATTATTGTTACTTACCTACATTGTGATATATTTAATTTTATTAATTTTCTAATTTAAAAATTATAAATAATATATTAATAATTGTTACTATATAACTAATTGTTACTATTTTTTATAATGAAATAAAAATCACAAATTTTAACAAAAGTAAAAGAGTATTTATATTTACAATATAACAGTTACAGTTACCATATTTTATATATATCTTTTTGCTTTCGTCATTCTTTATTACATTTTTAATATTAGAAGAGCGATAGAATATGATTGATTCAAAACCTAAAAAAATATTAGAAAATTATACAAAATATTCTTTTTCTTCTTAACACTTTCGCAGCTGCCGACGCAATTTCATGTCATTTGAAAATTTATAGCTAGTTGTCTCTGACGTAATTTTATGTCATTTCATATGTATATAGGGACTTTATAATTGACTTTATAATTCGTATTTATGATTATAGTAACTATCTAACAATAAATTGATTTCAAGTTCCTCAAAATGAGCGTTTGAACGGAATTTAAAAAAAGAGATTGAATTCAAAAAAGAAATATACAAAAGAGACATTAAAAGAAAAAGGTATACACAAAAAGAGAGAGATATATGTATATATTTAAAAGAAATAATAAATTTTACTTTTATGTAAAAGCATTTCATTATTTAAAAAAATATATTTAATAAATTTAAAAAAAAATTTTAATTTTATTATTTTTATATTTATAAATTAAACATTTTTTTCTCTGTTTATATTTGTAACGTAAAAAATTTTTCTAAATTTCAAACAACAAGTGGTTACAAGCATGATTTTATAAAGCAATTTGTTTTATTTTCATTCTTATTTTAATGCTGGAACCTTGCGGCAATCAGCTATAAATTTTTGTAAATTGCATGCGGCTCACGGTAGGGCGCGTGCTAGAATCGCCGGTTGCGAAAGTGTTAAATACTGATAAAATAAATTATTCATTACCTAGCATGTATTAATCAGATATCTTACCGACATAAATGAAGGTAAAGACAAGTTGAAATTTTTAAATAATGAAATCGTAAAATCTATATTATTACTAGCCGTTATCATCAACAAGAATGTACGTTTCATAGATAAATTGAATCGATTCCAGTCTTCGTGGAACGCTTTTTCCGTTACTTCTGAACTCTAAATTTGACACAAACAAAATATTACATCTTATAATTTTTAATTATAGAATAGCTGAATTTATAATAATTTTATGTATTTTTTAACTAAATAGAATATCTGTTTGTTAACATTGCTAATCACCCATGGTTAGAAATATTAATAGCTTGTTAGACGTCTAAATATTGCGAGGACGAGTCGTATAACAAAAAAAGTAAAATTTTTTCACAATTTAAATATTATTAATAAATTTTTACTTCTAATAATGTGATAAACGCAATATATGTTAAAACAAATCTTACTGCTTCTGATAATCTTTGGAAACAAGCACACAATATGTAGAACTGCATTATTGCGCCGGATCCATACATAAAGATCATAGAACCTTCCAAAAAAGAAGCCGATATCTGAGGTTTCACAAACATTGCTGCTTTACTATAAGTGATAATTATTTAAAATAATTCTGTAACATTGTTTGTTCTTTATATCTGAATAATTGTATAAATGCATTTTTAAAATAACTGTCATAAATGATTACTCACTTTAGTCAACATGATACCAAGAAAGCAAAATCGAAAAACGTTATTCACATATATCAAAGAGATATTTACAGATAGCAATTTCTTTATCATGAACGTTATGCTAAAACAGAATGCATATACATATATCTATTATATTATACAGAATATAAATGAATATATTAATATATTTTATTATAGAATTCTACAATATTACTTATGGATGAAACAGGTGTATGATAATATACTTAAGCAGTTTGAAATCTTATAAACTAGTTTTAAAAATTCACTTACTGCATAACATTGTTGTGCAGCCGACATATGTTTTTTAATTCTTTCTCTGTGGAGGAATTTCCAGGAATATTTTCTCGAGAATTGCTGTTATTCTGTTGGCTACTGTTTCGAAAAGTTAATACAAGCTTCGTAGCAATGTATTGATACTGCGACGTTATCAATGATATTATCTGTGTTGTATAGACATCCACACTGACCTTCTTTAAAAATATATAGATATTGGTGATCAATGCTATCACGCTACCCAGTAAAAAAACATTAACAGAAAATGGCTCTTTGCTATAAATGTTCGGTGATCTAAAATCTACGTAGTAGAAATCATTTTTTTCAAACATTAACGGGAACGACAAACTGCACCAGAAGCAAACTGAAAATGTGCCAAACACCAAGTAACATTTGAATGGGATCTCCATCGGTTTTAGATTCGTTATTACGATATTTCTCATGTTCTCGTCTTCAATGCGTAGGGCCTCATTCAGTTTTCGTATTAGTTGTTGTACCAGTGCTGTCTGGCTGTGAATTCGCGTGACTATGAAGACTGCTTCTATCGCGACGACCAAGATAAGTAAACCATCGTTCAATACTTTCTCTATCGGTACTAAAAAGCAGGCGGAGATTAACGTGACTATGTAAACTAGTTCAAGCAACCACACGGAAACGCTGTATATCTTCCAGATTATTGGATGTGACGAATCGTTACTCATCGGTAACATATTGCCTGAAATCAAGTTTAATTGAACGTTGAAAGGATTTATGGTTTGGAAATCCATTAATTCGATATCGCTCTTTGTAACAAGTAGAAATTGTTCTGTAAAATAAATCCGTAATGAGGTTTTGATTGATCCATTGTATTATTCTTTTTGTATTTATGCACTTTTATCTCGTACACATTAAATAAGACTTACTAAACGTGGCCGTATTAAGACTTAATTTATATTTTGTAATATTACTTTTAATAATACTTTTTAATAATACTTTAAATTGTCAGAAAGCTTAATTAATTACATTTAATTGGCAATATTTCATTCTATAACTTCTCAAAATGAAGGAATACAGTTTACTTAGTTCTTAATACACGATCGTCCTTAATACACTTATTCGTCTTATGGATTAGCTATAATACGTATTCAGTATTTTATATTATAGAGAACCGTGTACAGTTCATAGAACATCTATCTTACCTCTCTTTCACATTTCTATTGATGTACACCCTCAATTGCCAGAAGAATATGCGAGAAGCATATCTGTCAATAATTGAAAGTTACTACATCCCAAACAATTTATTATCTCTTTGAATTAGTACTGTCTTATATTCATTTATTATTCACAATCATGTGACAGAGTATAAATAAACTGGATACAAATTTCCTTTCCTTGTAATAATTAAAGCTTCCTATACTACAGTCTGATACTGCACGATCGCGTCGTGGATGAATTATCGATAATAACATAGCGCTTTACTGGATAGTTGACAAATTAGAAAGACATTACTGCTATATGTACGAATGTAGAGAAATTTATGAACAAACATCACGATAGCGATTTATAAAAGCAATAGATTTCCCTATATTCGCATTGTGCGTATGCGACTGTGAGCGTACATATAATTATGACTGTACTATAAAGCGATAATTATCTTATGATACATTGTCTAGTCCAAGAATATTATGATCCTCACAAAATCCAAAAGACTCACACAACGTGATGTTGCCAGACACGAGTAAAGTACTTCGACATGTCATTCTGTGCATATTTCTCGATTCCATCTTATTGTTAGTAAGTTGATTCTTAATGTAAATTGATTCTTAATCATTATTTTTATTTAATTACTATTGGACAACTTGTCAACGATAAATTCTCAGAAATATTCATAAAAAGCATAAAATTCTGACTTATACCCGTTTGCCCACACACCATAGAATTATCAATGTGCTATGTAGCGATAATTTTTATATTACATTTTTTAATTCAATACAGTTGCAATCTTCACAGAGTCACAAAATCTAAAAGACGCATACAAAGTAATGTTGCCTGACACGAGCAAAGTACTTCGATATGCTCGGTATGTGCAATATCTCACGATTCTATTTTCGTACGTCATACTTTCATCTTTAATGTAAGATGTTATTTTTATTTAATCACTATTAGATAATCTGTCAAAAAAATTCTCAGTAGTATTAATAAAGAGTATTAAAAAATTTACTTTTCTGTTGACATTAAAGATTGTAATTAATTAAAAGTATATGTCTACTGCTTTAAAGTACGAGATATAAGTATGTTGTAAATTTCATGTTTCATAATTTGTTATAAATCATTAAACATATAATAGTTTGTAAATAAAACATACTAATTGTTATAAATAATTAGAATTTTTATTTCTACTTTTAGTTCTCTATTACAATAAAACTTACATTTTGTACTAGTATTTGCTTACTGTTAATTTAAGTTTTTATTTAGCTACTTAGCTTACTATATTATAATTTGTTTGTTTTTACTGGAACAAAAATTACGTACTTTAGAAAAACAGAAATTAGCTTCACAAGCTTTTATTAAGTTTGATATCTTGTTTCTAGAGAGAATAAGAAGTATCTTTTAATGCTATATTTGTGAAATTACACCATAATAATATGTGCATATATTTTTAATACAATTACTAATTTTAGGTAAATTATTTACGAATTTATTACCTTTAGCTTGAAAAATAATGATTTAATTTTAGTATCGCATTTAAATAATCTTCTTTATTACTACTCGTGTACTCTTAAAAGCAGAAGAGCAATCGAATACGATTGATTCAAGATCTAAAAGATTATTAGAAAAATTTGGAGAAACACAGGCATAAAATTCTAGTATAACGTCATTACTGGTAAAAATATAGAAAGTACATTAACTCTTACCGTCATAAATGAGGGTAAAGACAAATTAAATTTGTCACACGTCGAAAGCTTGCACTCTAAATTATTACCTAATATCATCAACATAAATGTACGTTTCACAGATGGTCCAAACTGATACCACTTTTCGTGAAATGCTTTATTCGTCATTTCCTTACTCTAAATTAAATATGCAAAAATAATAAATAATTAAATATATGTATATTTAACAATTATTTTCTTAAATGTTGAAAAACAGAGAAAAGGATAGTATTTCTAATATCATTACAGAATGAATTTAATATAGAAATAAATATTATAATTATAATTATAACAATTTGCTATGAGAAAGATAAAACTTTATAAATACTATATTACAACTTACCGCGTCTAGCAATTGTTGAACGCAAGAACACAATATGTAAAATTGCACTATTGAGCCACACGAGAACATGATGATCGAGAAAGCTTCCGGGAAAGTCGTTGATGGTACCTGAAAAAAAAAGAAATATATATATATCAAGCGATAACTACCTATAATGCATACACGGAGAAAATTTTATATTAAAAATGACTATGTATGGCAGTAGCCGTGGACTATTGCTGGAATTATAAAATTTTTTACTATGTTTTTCATTGTTTTACATAGTAAAAATTTTTATAATTCCAGCAATAGTCCACGACTACTGCCATACATAGTAATTTTTAATATAAAATTTTCTCCGTGTATAAATATTAATTGCTAATACTAATAGAATAATTAATATGTCGACCAATTTAAATATACTTTGAATTAATATTAGTATTAATTAATATATTTGTTACTCACTGTACTCAACATGACACCGATAAAACAAAACCGTAAGACGCTGTTCACATAGATCATACTAAAGTTCAAAGACAGTAATTTCTTTAACATAGATGATAATCTAAAACAAAGCTCCCGTACACATAAAATATTATAAAATATTCCATTAATATTTTATATTTAAATTTATTCTAAATATAAAAATTCTATTAATTGTTAAAATTATTGCTTTTTGTATTGCGCAAACTGCGAGTTTGCGCTATAAGAAACTATTTTCAATTTATTATATCAGAAAAATACTTACTTATACATATTATTACATTTACTCATGTTTAATTTGAAACTATTACATATAAACATGTAACAAAGTAATAATGATAATAACACAACTCATCATAAAATTGTATATATAGCATAACCGCGTGCATTTTTTCTTAAAATGAAAATTAAAAAAGAAAGAAATTCTAAGTCAATTTAAAGAATGAAAATTTCTTTAATAATTGATCATTATCGATACATTCTTACAAACAGTTTCCTTTGAACAATAAATTTTTGCAAGATTTTTCTGATTACTTACTGAACGACAGTGTTGTGATGTCGACATAAAGCTATTATTTCTTTTTCCACCCTTCGATCTGCTCCAGAATAGTATTTCTGGCGGGATTCATTGAACTCACTCAGCGGATTTCCGTCTCGAAATATTGTTGCAAGTTTTATGGCGATATATCGATACTGCGCCGTTATCAATAGCACAAGATGTATCATATAAACATCCAACCCGACTTTCTTTACAAAAATGTACATGTTACCAATCAGTAGGATGACACTGCCCAGTAGGAAGACATCAAACGAAAAGGGCTGCTTGGAGAAGACTGCTGGCGTCCTATAGTCCTCGTAAAAGAAGGAAACCTCCTTGAAGATCAACAGGAATGGTAAGCAGGCCCATACGAAGACACTCAACCAGCCAGACAGCCAGTAAAATTTGAGCGGATTTTCCATGGGTTGCAAAGTCGTCGTTACAACGTTCTTCATGGTGTCGTCCGCAAAGCGCAGAATGACGTTTAGTTTCTGGATCAATCGACTCACCAGCTGCCTGCGTGAGTGAATCCGTACGGTCATAAAAAACACCTCTATGGTAACCACACACACAACTGTACCGTCTTTTAGGGCTTTCTCCCCTGACACCAGAAACAGTCCGGAAAATAATGCGATTGTTTGGATTACTTCAATCAGCCATACCAAGACGCTGTATATTTTCAACGTTATCGGGAATCGCGAATCACTTGGCCTCAAGGGCAACAAGTTGCCCGAGAGGGCGTTTAAGCGAACGTTCAGGGAATTCACGTTTTGAAAATCCATATTCTCGATAACTCTTCTTCGTGATAAAAGTAGAAGAATGAACTACTTTTTAATATTTGTGTTATCTGGATATAGTTTACTTACATCAACGCTGCGATTGTATGTTTAATATTAAATATATAGTGATAGAGTTAGAACTATTTGTCCCATTTTATCTTGTCATCACGTTCGCTCTTTTTCGATTCAGATTGATATACATCGCTTTTCTATCGCGTTTTGAAAGTTGCTCTCAGCCGATCGTAGATTTCTCCTCAGCTATTCATTATTTTCCTTCAATTACTACTTTTCTGTTCGGATACTGTTAGTATGTTATACGTTATAATACAAAGAAAGGACATATTCTGCTATCTTCAATCGCAATTAAGCGTGACAAAGCAGAGACATCAATAATGCTGTCTTCGTAAATGAAGAAGCAAATGAAGAAGTTCATGGCTAAATATCACAATAATGTATGACAATTTATTACAATTCGGTCTGTCCTATTATGTTTAGTGTGCAGATGCATGCGACTATAAGCTTCCTTCTAATTATCATTACTCTGTGAAGGGATGATTATCTTATAGCACACTTGGTCGACTATTGCAGGTATCGAAACCTGACCCTGTCTAAACGTAAACTTCGTAGACTTAAGTACAGATTAATCTGCGAGATACTACTACAGAAAATTTTCAAGTAAGTTTGTCTATGCAATAAAATCGTCGTATCCTACGGTATATTCTGAGCTGATATTTCAGGTTTGTGTTTTTTCAATTTTTGATTCAATAAAAGATCCTTAGAAAAACTAAAAAGCAGAAGATTTTAACATTGTAACAATTAATGACTATTATCTAATTTAATACAGATATACTCTGCAATAAATAGACGTAAATTAAATATTATATTTAACTATATTATTATACTCTCCTTCTTATTATCACATTTTTCTATGAAATAATTGTAATATTTTTGCAGAAAAATAATCACATTTCTATCAAATAAAGAATGCATTTTGCAGATCTGTAAACGTTAAACATAAAAGAAATTAGAATTCTGACAAGAGCTGATTTTTTTCCATAAAATATTATAATTTTATCTTTCAACAAGTTTTAAATATCATGTTATATAACAATGTTATAATAATGTTAAACAAAATTTATATGTTGATCAACAAACATTTATTTTTTCTAAATTCTATAACAAAAAATATATCTTTGTAATTAATGTTACTTACATTGTAATATATTTAGTTATTAATTTTCTAATTTAAAAATTATAAATAATCTATTAAAAACTAATTGTTACTATTTTTTATACTGAAATAAAAATCACAAATTTTAATAAAAGTAAAAGAGTATTTATATTTATAATACAACAGTTACAGTTACCATATTTTATATATATCTTTGCTGTCGTTATTTCTTATTTCATTTTTAATATTAGAAGAGCGATAGAATATGATTGATTCAAAACCTAAAAAAATATTTGAAAATTATACAAAATATTCTTTTTCTTCTTAACACTTTCGCAGCCGCCGATGTAATTTCATGTTATTTTAAAATTTATAGCTAGTTGTCCTTAACGTAATTTTATGTCATTTCAAA
>NJRQ01000307.1:63111-75514 GCA_003063805.1 Aphaenogaster ashmeadi
TATATATATATATAAATGTATAATAAAATAAATAAATCGTAAGAATTTAGTTTAATTATAAGAGAAATTTAGTTTGTGATGTAAGCACATCTGTATTCGACTAATTAAAGCACTAAAATGGCACGAAACCAAGTCTCTCATTTGTATAAGTTATTAATAATCATAACGACAAAGTTGGAACGAATACGCTAGTTCTAAGAAATTACTTTTTCCTAATTATCTCTGCTAAAATTATGAAGCAACAGGTTAACGAGCAAGATAGTATTTGCAATCGACTCGACAGAAGGGTTGAGTGCAACGTTATCTTAACTCTTTTTTTTTATTAAAAGAAATAATCATGTTTAACTTTTTAAGTTTTTTTCGAGTTCCTAGAAGATCAAGTTGGTCGTTACGTTCGATTTTTCGATTACAGCGCATTCTAGAGTTTTCTTTCGTTCCGTTCGAAATTTACTCTTTGCAGCTTAGATCTATATTACTCTCGGTCTCGCTTTATTCCACCCTCGTTCGTTTCCCGAAACCTCGCCCCCCGACCCCGACCAAAATCGAGAAAGCGAATCTAAGCATCTCGTGCCGCCGGGACGCTTAGATTTAACGCTCAGCCTCGCCGTTGATGCACGATCGGCGGAACAATGGCGACGGCGCGGAAGCCGCGAAGTAACGGGGCGCCGAAAAATAACGATAAATCCGTCGACGGGTCGGCGGGCGGGCGAGCCCCGTGTCCTCATCTCTCGTGTTTACCAGTCTCCATGAGTATTCCGGGTGTACCCGGTAGAATAAATCACTCGAAGGGAGCTGGCGAAGGAGGAGGAGGAAGAGAAGGTGAAGGAGGGGGAGGAGGCCGCGTGATCCTTCCTACCTACGCCATAGATCATCGGTAACGATCGGCATGAAAAACCGGGAAACCCAGTCCGGGAGTGGCGCCCTTTCCGGGTGAAGGAAGCACGAAATTCATCGGCGATTCCACCGGCGACGCTTCCGCCGATATTTCCTCATTACAATGGTGAAGGCAACGAGATGGGAGGACGGGAGAGAGAGAGAGAGAGAGAGGGGGATGGGTGAAGGTTCGAAGGAAAGGAAGACGGGGATGAGTATAGCGCGATGGACGAAGGGATCCGCGAGAACGGCTCCGATCAGATCGACTGTCCTACAGGAAGGACTTTTCTGGAAAATCCCTAAGTCAATCTGGAGGGATTACGGACGTTCGAGAAAGATGGTGGGAGGGCGGCGGACGGGAGTAGTCGCGTGGAGTACGAGGGAAAATGCGTTTGTAGGTGACGGCGAATTGAGATAAATAATAATCGAGATAAATGTCGTCGAGATGATTGGATTTCATCGCAGATAATTTGACTTTCTTTTCTTCCTTTTTTGCGTCGATCAGAGAGACCCTATTCCGCTGAAGTACAATTAGTAAATGTCGCATCGTTATTTACGACCCACAGCATGCACAGATATCCTAAAGATAACTTCGGGACATCTTCTGGACGTCTTTTGGATATGCATGCTGTGTGGTGAATGAGGCACGCGCTGAGAATGTCGTCGCTTCTCGTTTATGAACCATTTGCTTTGGCCATTCTCAAGTTGACTTCTAGAGACCATAAATATTGAATAAGATCTTCATATCGCTGCCACCCGTTAGATAAATTCCTCTTTGCGTCTACGTGGTCATAAATATAGTGCGTACATGCCAGTGTATCGGCACGTGTAACGGACGAGGCACGAACCATAAAGCAATTGTTCCTATTATTTCCGGATGAGTGTGGCGTGATTCTCGTCTCGTCCCTTGGCTTCCTTTGGAAAAGCACGAAGAATCCTGATTGCACACTCGATGAAGAAGACATCATATTAAGACTCTTCGCAAATAACGTCGATGTAACAAGGAAATTGGAAATTTTGTCTACCATTAAAAGAATTATGATATCGCACACGAGCAATTTTCACTGCTGGGGAAAATAGTAAGTTGAAATGGAAAATAGTAATAAATATTTTCAGAGTGCCGTGAAAAAATTGAAAAGATTCAATAGAATTATTTATTTAAAGCGTGTATCTGTAAAAATACTATTTGAAATAAGTATTTTGTGTAGTACATACAGTAGCGCTCAAAAGTCTTTTGACAATTAGTTTTTATGCGTAAACAGGGCTATTACGTTGTTTATGTAATATTTATATTAATATTTGCTAAGATATATTTTTGTTAAACATATGTGTTATTATATGCAAAGATTATATTGTAAAGTTTAATATATATGTATAGTATTGGTATTAATAAAGTAATTCACAGAATACTATTTGTCAAAAGACTTTTGAGCGCTACTGTATACAAAAGAAAATAGTATTTAACATTTATACCTACATTCACTTGAAATAAGATATTTATTTTACATTTCGATATATCATAGATAAATAAGTTGTCTCTATTTTCTATTGTTTATTTACTATTTTCTAAAAGGCACAAAATAGAAAATGGTAAAAGTAAAATGAAAAACAACACATAAATCAGTAAATCAATTCAGCAATCTAAAAAACCCTTAAATTTAAATAAACATAATTAAAAGCTATTTGGTAAATCGTCAACGATCTAATTCAGCTTTTTCGCAATAGATCCCATATTTAACCATGAATATCTTATTATAACGATAGCCGACATAAAAAATTCCTTTTAAGAGCTGAAAATCTTAACAACATACTTAATTTTGATTGCAATTAAACTTCTCCAGCACGTCACATATCGTAGTTATAATATGACAAAATACGTGAAAATAGTCTTTTTGCAACTTTAACTGCAAATTTTTCAAAATTGTGACGTGATGGAGCAATTTGAAAACCAGATTCGTATTTAGTCCAAAACAACTACGGGAAATGACTAGTCTCGTTCAAAAGTCATTTTTTGTTAAACTGTGTTATAGTTATCAAAATAACTATGTAGCACGCTCAAGCTGGTTGCTAGAATATCGAAACTTTTTGCAGCATCATCATGGTACTTGAGAGCGTCCTACATAATTATTTTGATGGTCTAACATAATTATTTTCAGATCTGCATCTAACTAAATTTTTAGATACCTCAGGAAAACCGTTCTTTCCGTATACACATTACACCGACGCTGTCGAATGAATAATTCGTTGCAATTATATGCGTGTATAGCCGTGCAAGCATAATGACATATATTTGCATAATACCTATTGGCGTAAATAATACAATCGATGCGATCAACGTCGGATGTACGACGAGTGTCTTGGAGAATGTTTAACGTCCGGGACTATCCGCGGCTTTGATTGTGACAGCGGGACGCTTGGATTCGGATGTGAAGTGAATGTAGATTGTAGAACATGCCGTTGACGAGAGCAGAAATGTCCGCGCGCAAACATCTGTTGACGCATCTAAAATGAGTCTCCCCCGCGTTTCCTCTCCACCACCCTCTCTCTCTCTCTCTCTCTCTCTCTCTCTCTCTCTCTCTCTCTCTCCCTCTCTTTTCCTTTCTCTTTAGAGTACAGGAAGCCCAGAGCTAATGATTCTGCCTAACTCGAAACAAATGTCGCTCATCCCGACAGTAAGTCGGCTAGACTCCGTCCGGGCGATAAATTTGGCAGTAAATTGTCGCGTTAACCGTAACGTAAAGTCCATATTACACGGAAAACCGTAAGCAGTAAGACTTAAGCAGTAAGCGAATTGGTCGATTAGAACCGAGAATTTTAAAATGGTAACCTCGCGTTTTCGACAATTCTTGACTATGATTGGTCAATTTGCTTACTGCTTAAGTCTTACTGCTTACGTTTTTCTGTGTGCTATGGCCTTAAGTTATCTTAAACGTTCAGGCGGTTGCAGGTGCGACTGACATTCTGTTGCGTTTGCTGTGAAAGCTCCCTGACATCGTTGATTTTTATTAAACTCGACGATGTGACGGGGCGGTGGGGGGGGGCTTTTTTGAAGAAGGTGAATGATCGAAGACACGCACTGCAAGATCGTTCCCGACTGTGTGCGAAAATCTGATACATTCCGCATGAAAATTTTGCGCAGCTTCATAAATTTTATGCTGGCGCGAATTACGCATTATACACAAGAGAGAGCTCGTTAATTCAAAAAATGATAATAAAAATGTTTCTCGTTAATGGCCGTACCTCTCCTGAAATTGATGATCAAACGGGATTTTCGATTAATGGAATTATCGTGCCTCTATTTTCCGGCCGGAATTAACGGCATTACATTTTAGCGGTATCGTTTTATTACTAAAACAGATGTATTTCATGCTTTTTTTATTAGTTAGCATTCCCCAGATATTTCGAGGCATAAATATCGCGTTCTCCGGATATTCCGTCAAATGAATTACGCCGGACGTTGAAATTGGCGCACAATTTTGATATCAAATTTTAACGATAACCGGCCACGTACTCGCTAGGGCCACGTGGGATAGAGAAGAATACCGCTGGATGAATATTTATGTATGGATAGTGAGCGGCTATAGTCGACACCCGTTGTACGGACTTGCCCGGCGTGTCCGAAAAAAGGGATATCGATTCATCAATATTTATGAACGTACAAAAACGCGAACGTGATGAAGGATCTTTCGCACGTCAAAGTAACGTAGGTTACACTTTAACGGAAACCGGTGTAAAATTGTATAACAGTGTAGCTTAAAAGTGGCAGCTTAAACATTGCGTGTACTCCTTTTTGTACAAAATTATAGATAATTGAAGAATATCCATTTTGATATCATTTTCTACGCGTAAATTTTTAAGAAATTACTATTTAATCATGGTGGCCACTGGTCAGGGAAAACCTGGAAATCAGGGAAATGTCAGGGAAATCAGGGAAAAGTCAGGGAATTTTTTAATTAGTCAGGAAAACGAGAAGAAACAAAGCTTCCTCCATAAGAAAAGAAAAATAATAAAGTTCAAAGAATAATTTTTTCTCACATGGTGGGAACTTTTAATTAATCAAAATAAAATGTTGAAAATTGAAGTACATTTACGTCGAAATATTTCGTATACGCAAGCGGCATTTTTATAAATTTGGTAAAAGAAAAATTGCTTCCCGGGTACATCTCTTTAATGAGCGCTGTGCACCGCGCAGCGCTTATACGTTACTGTTTATTCCAAAGTTTCAAAGTTCCTTGCTGTTGTTTAAGTTTTTTAGTTCCTATAAAAGATATTCTATCTAGTTAGTATGTACGTTTGTAGATGGACTGTATTCTACATACAAGAAAATTTGAATAAGACTATTGACCAATGTGAATAATGTTTGCTGTAAACGTTTATGCAACAAAATTTTAAAAAATCAATCCTATTGTTAATCTCTGTGGCTTAGTTGTATAATAAATATAATTTTCCATCACCATTAAGCAGATTATAAACATGTTTTTGGATACGATTAATTCGGAGCTTCATTAATTAGCTATTTGTATTGGCACTTGACTATAAATTTGAATTTTAGTCAGGGAAAAATTATAATTTCGTCAGGGAAAGTCAGGGAAAAGTCAGGGAATTTTTTTCGCTTTTTTTAGTGGCCACCATGGTAATATTAAAAACACAAAAATTAAAATCTTAACAGGTAAGAATAATAATATTAAAATAACTGTTTTTTATAAACAGTAACTTGCAATTTTTAATTGGTTATTATTTTTACAAATCGAATCGGGCGTTTACAAGCGCACACAGAAAGAACGGTTTTGCTGAAGTATCTAAAAATTTAGTCAGATGCAGATCAGAAAATAATTATGTTGTACCATCCAAAATAATTATGTAGGACGCTCAAGCTGTCTGCTAGGATGTCAAAACTTTTTGCAGCATTATGTTTGAACGTCCTACACATAATTATTTTGGATGGTCCAACATAATTATTTTCAGATCTGTATCTGGCTAAATTTTTAGATACTTTAGCAAAATCGTTCTTTCCGTGCAATGAAGCAGTCAGAAGTTAGGCGAAAAGTCTGCGTAAGAGAGTTGAGTTTACAACGAAGTATATTTACATTAATAAATTTAATGTACCAAATTGATTAATTTGCAAGAGTGTTTTTTGCAGGCTAGCAATTTGCAAATGCACTCGATACCGGATACGCTTATTTCAAAGCAAGCAATTTTGGTTGTACGAATTCGGAATGAAGCGAGCTCTCTCTCTCGAATTACTGCTAAATAGAGTAGAACGTAATTTTGATGGCTAGCGAGAAACGATAGCGAGGCTATTTCTCAAAACGTTCGGGATTGCCGTTGTTGGAAAGATCAATTACAAAATTGATAACAATAGCTAACGATTTTCATCGACTAACAATAAGCGCGATAAGAAGCATTGTTTTGCTTTAACAATTAATTTCTTTGTCTCTCATGTCTACAAAAATGTGTTTTTGCAATGAGAGATAAAGAAACATAAAGAACCGTAAATTGTTTAAACTATGATAATGATACAGGAATAATTAGGAAAATGATTATTATAATTCCTTAAAAGAATTGTACTAAAAACTATGAATTTGGAGAAAACATGAGAACAGACTCTTTTATTAGAATTTTATTAGAGCTAAAAAACTAGTCTTGTGCTAGACACCTTATACTTTTATATGCCTTATATAAAAGTATAAAGTGACTAGTATAAAGCTGGTTTTTTAGCTCTAATAAAAGGAGGTACAGATTAATAATAATCTAACAATAAATGTCACATAACTCATGTTTTTTTTATTTTGACACTATTACTATTAAATCTTTAAAACAATACAGAGAGAAAAATGAAGACTAGTTTTTTATTATATATTTTTGTCTAAATATAGGTAAATGAATAATCTTATTTTTTCTACTTACTCTTTCGAATCCTTGGAGGTATCTTCAGCAAAACTCCACTGCTTGAGCAATTCTCTTATTGTTTCACACATTCTTTTCCGCAAAATTGAAATTGATCGTAGTCGGACAGTTAAATGCAATTATTAAGAAGAAACCAGAAATCAGAATTAAATCGCATATACATACTAATCTAAAAGATAGCACGATAATTAAAAGTAATAAAAGAATTTCCTATCCTAGCAGAGATTTCAAGAGATGCCGCTTGACATCATTTAACATAAAATCTGTTCATTTTATTCTATATATTCAGTTTTTCTTCAACATCCGAATATAAATCTATTTCAATTCAGAAGCATAAAGTGCTAGGAAGTGCAAGTAGAACCTATAATAGACTTATATACGGAGCTCATTTTAATACACGGTTACTGCATAGCAATGATGTAGAACGGCTTTAAAACGCTCGAAAGGATGAGTGATCGCGTATTATGGAAAACAGCGATAGGAAATTGTTTCATATGCCAATCGCGCGTTGGAGAACGTTGGTACATGTACATATACTAACACAACTGCAGCTATTTTTATGAATTAAACAATGCCTTGTTAAGCTATACAAGACAAAATATATCGAGATTAGCTTATTAGACGAATTCTAATCTTTAATTCGCAATTCTTGATTTCTAATGCGTATTTGATACGAAATTATCGAAGAGAGAAATACATATGTGAACTGAAGGTGATTAGCATGAGTGTCATTATCGAAAAGCGCTAGCTCGAAGAGCACACACTATACAGGGTGGTCCGTAATGCGTGGTACAACCGGCAATGAGGCTGATTCTTCATGAAAAAGTAATTCGAAAATGTAGAATAACATTTTTTTATACGAGGCTTCGTTTCCGAGATAATCGAATTTAAAAATTGACATATTTTGACATAAAATATAAAATATCTTGTAAACTATTCATTTTTTGATAACCATACCTTAATATTTTTATATACAAAATAACAAAATGAATCAATTAATATAACGAAAACACTTGGTTGCCTTTAAAAACAGTATGTAATTGTATATTGCAAATTGTGTAATTTTTTTTAAAAGCAACTATGTATTGTTGTTACACTAATTGATTCATCTCGTTATTTTGTGCATAAAAGTATTTAAGATACAGTTATCAAAAAATGAATAGTTTACAAGATATTTAATGTCAATTTTCAAATTCGATTTTATCAAAATGATTTTAACAAAATCTTGTATGAAAAAATTTCATTTTTCTAAAATTTCGATTTATTTTTTCATGAAGAATCAGACTTCTTGTCGGTTGTACCACGAATTACGGACCATCTATAAACACGCGAGAAAAAAGAACATTTGCTCTCCCACACAAACTATTTTGCCGCAATAACAATGACAGTATCTATAAAAATGAGTTTGTTTTACGAACAAGCTGATAACTGTGTTCAGACATAATTTCTTTGCTATCATATTTGTTTAATTATAAATACCAAACTTGTGTAGCAAGCTATAGCTCTGCTAAATCAAATGATTTAGTAAAATCATTCTACTTTTTTTCGTGAAAGCGCAGATATTTTTAGGAATAATCTTGTACTTCTCTTTAGAATAATCATCGAGAGAGATGCAACCGGCTTGGTGCGGAAAATCCGGCCTAATAAAACCGGATTGAAATGAAACGTGACTTTAGCTTCCGAACTAGACGTGACGGGCACGCGAAATTATCGAAATTTTATAACTTTTACAAACTAGCCGGCCCGCGTAATAAGCTGACGAGGGAAATTCTCAAGGGAAAATTTCTGTCGCGACAGGAATTCGTCCTGGTTATGTGACTGGAATTGCCTGCCATTTGTGTTCACACAAATTTCTTCCTCGTTTCGTCGATTCCTCTGATAAAGAAAAATTGTTAGGTGCGCCAATAACGGTCGTCGAAGTGTAATCAAAAGTCTGCAATCACGTGTATCACGTAGGAAGTAAGTTTTTTATTCGAGAAGATTTTAAAGCTAAAAAATTGTAATTTCCTGCACGTAATTACGCGCGGTGACGCATTTCATAATAAAATAAAAAATGTACAAACTTGTTGCGCGGTTTCCATATATCATTGTGGTATTTGAATAAATTTATACTTAATTAAATATTTTAATATAATGTTACAGCATAATATAAAATATAAATAATTTAAAATAAATAGAATGAAGGACTAAAAAAAGGAATTTAAAAAATAAGGAAAGAATGCAATGAAAGTCAAAGCGTGGTAGTTTTGGAGCGCAGATATTACAATAATAAATTACAATAGATTACAAAGCACAAATGTACGTTTTGGCTCCAATTCAAGCCATCCTCAGCATTTAAAGAATTTAATATTAATATTAAATATGCTATTATATTAAATTAAAAATATAATTAATATTTATTAGAAATATACGGAAATGATTTGCTGTCTTAGAAGAATAATGTAGAAGAGCGAGAGATCATATGTATTCGTTTAAATGTAGGTATTTGAGATGGCTATGTAGAGCCGCGGGGAGGCATTGTTGATATTATTACTCACTCGAAGTGTTTAATCTTCGTTTCTTGGAAAACGATATTTCCAGGTTGACCTCATTCATTTAGGCCGTCGCGCGTGTCGCTTTCGCGTCCACCCTTTTCCGTTCAAATTGGACATAAAAAATTGCGTTCGCGAGAAACGCCATCAATTTAACCCTAAGTTTCCTCACGCAGGAACCACACATCTTATTCCATTCCGAATTACGATGACTGTCGCGCAGTGCGGGCGTCGTTTCTGTTAGGTAATTGTTAATTACGGATATTCCTCGTGGAAACAGCCACGAACGTGTAGTTCTCAGAAAACAACTCAAGCGTCGATAAAGTTCTAATCTATTATTAAAATTATAAAATAACATTCTAATAAATAAATTAAATAATTATGTATCGCATTCATAGCATTAGAACTAATCTTAACTAATAACTTTCAGTTCTGCAATTAATCTATTTTCTTACCTCTGGACAATATAAGCAAAATGAGAACATTAAATATTTTACAGCAACTCTAAAATTTTAAATCAACAAAAAGTACGACTTTTAATGTGTATTTGTAAAAATGTTTGGTTGGCAATGATAAAATTCTAATCTGTTATTAAAATTATAAAATAAAATTTTAATAAATAAATTAAATAATTACGTATCACATCCATAGTATTAGATCTAATCTTAACCTTCAGTTCTACGATTAATCTATTTTCTTATCTCTGAACAATATAAGCAAAATGAGAACATTGAATATTTTACAGCAACTCTAAAATTTTAAACCAACAAAAAATATGACTTTTAATGTGTATTTGTAAAAATGTTTGGTTGGCAATGATAAAATTCTAATCTCTGTTATTAAAATTATAAAATAACATTTTAATAAATTAATTAAATAATTACGTATAATTACGCACACATTCATAGCATTAGAACTAATCTTAACTTTCAGTTCTGCGATTAATCTATTTTCTTGCTTTTGTACCATATAAGCAAGATGAGAACATTAAATATTTTACAGCAACTCTAAAATTTTAAATCAAAAAGTACGACTTTTAATGTGTATTTGTAAAAAATGTTTGGTTGGTAATCGCGACGCTGAGGGTGTACCGAATCTCGCGCTTACGACAAAACTCAGTTATATTACAATATTTCACCAAACTTATCGCAAGGGTATACGGCGGGACTTTCGGGCCCCGCTCGTTAACCGACGGTTTCGCACATGTGCCTCTCGCACGCGGTGCGTTGAACCGAACTCCGCGAAATTTATAACCGGCGTCACGGTCGCGGGAAAGAAGGCAAGGAGCGCGAGAGCGCAAGGGGATGAAGGGGATGCGTGCCAGACGCAGAAAGAAAATGGGCGCAACGCAGCGCACCCGCGACTTTCGTGCATGCACGAAGGGCTAATTTACGTCGCGTAAAATATACGTTTCGATTTGTTGCGGGGTGCGAAAGAGCGGCCCGGTCACATCGTCGACGTCGTCGACGTCGTCATCTGCTGCGGAGTGCATCCGCGACACGTGCACCATCCACGATGCACTGGTTTAATCTTACGTCTATATATAGTACATGGACGCCCATGAGGGGTGAGGGGGCAAGGAGAGGCATATGCCTCCCCCTGGATTTTAATTTTTTCAATTTAGAATGATTTTATGATTGAAATTTGCCTTTTATAAATAATTATTTTTCATCATTTTATTTATACCAAATGAAGTATTTTATTTCTTAACAAATGATATTAATTTATTTCTTATTTCTTTCTTTTTTTTTATTTCTTTTTTTTTTTTTATTTCTTAACCCTCAATCCTTCACAATCTGAACAAAAGTGGTACCCCTAAGTATATTTACACTCTGCCCCCTCCTTGAATAAAGTTGTAAGGGCGCTCATGATATAGTATGAAGTCGTGTATTGTCTCAAGATATGTATATATTATAATTGAGGACCCCTGGATATAACAATAACAGTGTAAGTACAACTTTGGCCAAAAGTAGACACCTATATTTTTTTCATTTATCTGAAATTCTTTTACCTGTAATAAATTATTTACTGGCGATTTGTAAAAAAGTCTTTTACCTGTATTGTTTCCTATTGGTTACCAGCATTATACATAAGTTTAAAGAGTTCTCGAAACAAAGAATAATTTACAGCAAGTGCCATAAAATCAATTTTTTAACTTTCAGATAAATGAAAAAAATATAGGTGCCTTATACTTTTGGCCAAGGCTGTAGATTTAAGTTATTTTGAGAAATTGAAAGGTAAAGTTTTAAATTTAAATAATTGAATAATAAGTAGTGAATAAAGGAAACATCAAGCTTTAAGCTTATTAAATGCAAAGCAAATTGAGAAGGAAAACGGCCAAAGGACGAGCAATTGTAAGGTGATAAAAATCAATAATAAATAATTTATTCTCTAAAAAGTTAAAAAACACAATGTACGTTTCGACTATTACTTATTGTTAGTCTTCTTCAGCATAAAATTAATACAAAAAGGTAAACGATGAAAAATATGGTATAAAATTCTTAAGTAAGTTTAGATCAGTGAATAAAATGAACAGAATAAGAAAAAATGTAAAACATATATGAACACATAAACAGTAAAGTAAGGTTAAATATTATTTAAATTTGTTCTTAATACTCATTGTCAGATAAGGTATTTCAAAAGATTATACTTGAGTATTTTGCACAATTACAAATATATAATAAATGAAATTTTCTTAATATACGCTGTAATTGCATAGAATGTAGGAGTATTATATAAAAACAAATTTTGATTAATATATCAGCTAAACATGGATGCGCTGTGATATAGAAAACAGGTTGGGATGGTCCTTTGAATTAATTAACATTATTATGTGATTAAGTTTTAATATTTAAATTTTAATACTTCTAGACGCTATTTTCTTCTATTCATGCTGCAGATGCGGTACTGCTTTTGTTTCTTGCAATAACAGCGTACAGTCGTTGTGCCTAAATAGGGACAGGCATCCTAATTCGGCACAATTCTAACGCGTAAAAGGGTACCCCACGGTAAGATAGGCAAAATGCCACTGTCAATGAAACGGAAAAATGACTTTGGATCTGCATAAGTACACTAAAAAAAGAATTTTCTAC
>NJRQ01000307.1:136324-147736 GCA_003063805.1 Aphaenogaster ashmeadi
TTTTTCCAACGCTTCGTTTTTGAGATATTTCGCATTATCAACTTAAATGGTCCACCCTGTATATACATGCACACACAGTTGTTTTTGTTATATATGGATATGTTATTCTGGAAATATACGAGGGGGGACCCAAAAATAACCGGAATTCGAATGCCGTTTGCGAACTGAACGTTGCACATTGTGCTGTTAAGTATCGCAAGTTGGCACTATTCTGAGTCACTCTGTCAAATGGCATAGTTCTCGATTGACTGATTTGTTTTCCGCGGCATTGTTTTTCCAGTGTTTGCAACCACGCTCGGCGATTTTCGTGATGGGTGATAATAAAGAACAGAGAGTGTGCGTTAAATTTTGTTTTCTTTTGAGAAAAACTGCTGCTGAAACTGTTGCAATGCTTCGTGAAGCTTTTAAGGAAGAATCTTCTGTTAACATTCGCTGGCATGAACTCCAAGACAAACTAGTTACTTCAGAAATCTCATCAATGGTCCGACAACGATTTTCATTGATTGCGTGGCGAATGTTTCAAGATTTTCATCATTTCGGCTTGTTTGTGGTCGGTCAGGTCGTTAAACAAAATTTAACGCACACTCTGTGTTCTATATTATCACCCATCACGAAAATCGCCGAGCGTGGTTGCAAACACTGGAAAAACAATGCCGCGGAAAACAAATCAGTCAATCGAGAACTACGCCATTTGGCAGAGTGATTCAGAATAGTGCCAACTTGCGATACTTAGCAGCGCAATGTGCAACAACGTTCAGTTCGCAAACCGCATTCGAATTCCGGTTATTTTTGGGTTCCCCTCGTATATAACTATCTTTTCTTATTTTCTCATATTTTCCTAAAAAAAAAAGAGATTTAAACAATAAGATTGTAATATATTTCTCTCGTTAATAATTTTTATTTAAAATCGTTACTTGCTTTTTAATGTTTTTAAATTTATTTTTATAAAAAAATACTTGTTGCTACATTTTGAAATTACCTAGCAATACTATTTTCAAATTTGTTAATATATATTTTTTTAAATCACTATTTTGTACAATATGTTTTGTATCTAACTATCCACTCGACTATCTACACGCCGCGGATGAAAACATTCGCATATTAATTTCGGCGACAGCACGCAACACGTGCATCGCTTCAGCATGTAGATAAATACCTACACGCGCAGATGCGCTTTGATGTGCTCCCTTCTCATTGACTCAGAATGAAATGCCGTCGAGCTCTTCTCTTCAACGAAATAATCATCCGCATCAAGGATTTTCCGCGTAATTATCTTGACGATTAACCGCGCGGGCGCGGCCACCACATGAAATTAATTCTATCCCCCTCTACCCTTGTTCCCCTCCGTTACTTACCGAGGTATGAAAACAACGCGCGTGACGGAAATACGAGAGAATGCCGTAATTGCGACTGATAAAGCCATTTCGGGGCTAAATTTATAGGGAGTTCCGGAACAAGTCACTACTCGATTATATTTATCGTTTAATCCACGATTACTATAATCGTAGCCTTTATTAAACCCGACACCGTGGCAATTGTCGGACGAAATAAAATGCGTTCTTTTTTTGATAAATTCTTGATGTATTGTTTTCACGCACGTAACTTCTAAATATTCTTTTTTCTTTTCAATCAAATCAAATTTTCTAATCAATCGATTTCGGGCTATTCTCGTCGTTTTGAGCAGTTAATAGAATTTCCTTGCGGTCTCGCTACGCCGAATTGCCAATTTAGCGACATTCCCGATTCTCGCGGTTGGAAAATTCGGGTTACGCCGTTTTCCCACATTCGCGATAATATGCAGCGTGAATTCCCCTCGTTGCACAGCTGTCACGTAATGCATTAAATCGGCGCTGTTGCGGCGGCGACGGTATCACGAAAATTTCGTCGTTGGTCAGTCAAGTATGATTGGTGTGTTTAACTGGCGCTTGCTAAATTGTACCAAATCGATTGTGTTACTAATTCTAATCGAAGATTGGATGGCAAAAGGGAGGAAAAAGAAAAATTTTTTCAGGAAGACAGCACAGGACGTACGATGGATGTAATAATTGTGTACAGAATGGAACGAGACGGTTTTTGAATCGCGCAGAAACAAAGCATCTAATGATATGATTAAAATAAATCTATTTGTTTAGCTCGTTAACATACAAATGTAATTAAAAACTAATTCGAGCTTGCAGCGTAGTTATACATACGATAAATTTGATATGATGAAATAAATACTATCACAGATACTACCGGTACTTATAACATTATTACACTATCCAATATCGGTTTCGATCTCTACTGACATTAAGATGCTCTTCAGTTGGTGGCCTTTAGTGGAGACCGTTAGGATCGTTACTTTTGTTTAATGGTCATTGTTGACCTCCTCTTTTTGTTTATGTTATGTCCGTTCCGGATAGATATGTATATAATTATAATATTATGAATATAAATAAATATATGTAATAAAAATATATGAATATAAATAAATATACAGTAGCACTCAAAAGTCTTTTGACAATCAGTTTACATGCTGTACTTTGTAAACAGGGTTATTATTATACGTTGTTTATGTAATATTTATTAATATTTGCGAAGATATATTTTTGTTATAAACATATGTTATTATATGTAAAGATTATATTACAAAGTTTATTATATGTATAGTATTGGTATTAATAAAGTAATTCACAAAAAACTATTTGTCAAAAGACTTTTGAGCGCTATTGTGTATTTATAAAATTTATTAAGCTCGGAGAAGTAACGCGCGCGTGCGTGCGTGTGCGTACGAGCATACATGAGTGTGCGTGTTTGTGTGAATAGATATGCATGGATATACAGGTATGTCTCTACTTACGACGAGGTTACGTTCTGAGACTTCGATCGTAAGTCGAATTCGATCGTAAATCGAATAAATGTTAAGTCCGTCAAGCTGCTGCTATGTATAAATCATTTAAACTGACATATTATTGTGGTATATGATTTTATGTAAATAAAACATTATTTATGCAAAATAATTATTTTATTATTAAAAATAATCAAACTTTTATTTTAAAAATTACAAAACAAAACACTGTTTTCTCTTAAAAATATAAGTTTTAATATCATATTTAGTATTACACGATACGTAAAATTATAAATAGAATTCTATCCTGAATTCTCTGACACGAATTATAGATCGTCTAAAGTAAATCTGACATTACATAATTACAAATTTACTTATGGCAACACTTTGTTGTAATAAAAATATTTTTAATGTATTTTGTAAAATTAATAACGCTTGCGCTAATTATTAATATCCTATTTTTATATATATTAAATGTTTTTTATTAAAAATCTAACAAGTCTTTTTTTATATGCGTTGTATCATTTAGATGCTAAAGAAATTTCTTTGCCCGGAATTTTGTTTCTTGTTATTGAATTGAGTAACAAAACGATTGAGGAATTTCGCGAAACTACACCGAATAAATATATCATTGTGCGAAGGACCAAAGAAAAAAAATTTTTCGTGAAAGTCGGTGAACAATGGATGCGCGTGATCCTAATGGCATTTCCTCGAGTGTCTTTCAGAGAAGAGATTGGCAGAACCGAGTGGCCGATAGTATCTGGCTGAAAATGGCTCGTGTATCGTCAGCAGGGATAACGATGTTTGCTTTCCAGAGAAAATCACATTGGACACACGCTACCGCGCATCTTTACACGGACGATGCAATTATATTGCGAGCCCTTTAAAAAAATGATAACGCAGAAACGCAGACGAGTCCGTTTCCCTCCGTTTCTCAGGTGCTGTTAAAAAATGTAGAAGAAAAAATTAGAAAAATTTAATGGCGGTCTTCCGAAATCGCGGAAATTATTATTGCAGGATTAAAACGAGAATTAAATTGTAAACGATTGCGCTGTAGGCGTCAAACTGTCATCTCTTTATTTTTTCTGCAAGCGCGGAGACACACACACACAGAGCAATGATTATATAAATTGTTGTTACTAATTGTAAGAATACAACGGGATAGACTATTAAAATTCATTTTGTTAAAAAGCTGGAGTTTTTAATCTCAGGAGAAAAGATGCAAGGATATCTATATTAACAAGAGTTTTTTTTTTAAGAGGCTAGTTACAGAGTTAAGGTTTCGTCCAGTTTTCTGGCGTGATTATTATTGCTATAGCAATGATGTTATAATAAAAGTGCTGATGGAATCTTACAGATTTAATGTGCATTGTACCAACGTTTTTGAGAAATGACTCTGATATACTTAATACTTGATCTAGTTTTATTGTTAATACAGAGAGTTAGATTTTGAGTGCGAGATATCATGTCTTGAAACTGCAAGTTGCATATAATAGAAATTTTCAAGGATAAGTATAACTTGTCGAGCTGCAACATAATTATTTCAATAATGCCTATAAAGTTAGACGTACATTATTTATTTGTATAGAACTTATATAAAGCTCATTTAAGATAGAGGCATCAGTTTTGTATATCTGACACTTGTGTTTGTGTATGTGAATAAAAAACAAATTTTTTAAAAGAAGGGATACTTTATATATTGACATCTAAAGATAAACTACTGAACGTTTTATTTAAGTTATTGCAAGCTGCGCCATCTTAAATATGACGCATTCTTCATTCCTGGTACGAGTCATTAGTTATTAGTTCTTTTAGCGATTTCGATTGATTACTACGAGCAGTTTCTGTTGCCACGCAGCAAAAAGGATCTCATAAAAACACGTTCATGGATGAATGCATTCCAATGTTCTAACCGTGATTCAATAACTTGCAATGATTTAGTCCACCACGCGCTCTGCGGCATCACCATGCAACATGATGTATAAAGTGTAATATAACTCCATCAATTTTTCTTTCGATTCAATTGGCGAGCATCAACGATCGACCACAAAATTGTATTAACGAAACGAGCTTAAATACATCAGGCAGCCTCGAATTAACGCATTTTCGCTGCTTCGCTAAATGAAGTCTAAAGATATAAAACTTGATAAGAATTTGGAAAACGACTCACTTTAGAAAAATTAATTTTAAAGTGAAAAAAAACTTGATTTAGATTTAATTTATTTAGTTCCTAAAAACAATTCCATGAACTTTCGTATTCATCTAAAATATCGAAATAGTGATAGAGAAGAGTTGCCGAATGCGTATTATTTAAGCTATTTTTTATTATATTTCCCATTTGATATTGATTTGTACGCAAATAAACGTTGGAAATTGTAGCTTGATGTTTCAGGTATCTATTATTACATGTTTAACTTTTCACCAATAACAAATTAATTTGTCATAAGTTTTTTTGTAACATGCTGCAAAAGGTACAAGTTAGGCAACCGATCACCTAAATCGTACATATGGGTCTTCTAAATAACACCTCCTTGAAAGTATCGAATTTATGTAAATAAAAATAATAAAAAAAATAAGATTAATAAAAAGAATCATTATCTAATACCTATTAATAATTTATCAAAAAAGGATCAAGTATTTAATAATTAATAAATAACAATAATAAAAAAGTAAGGACATCGAAATAAAACTGGCCCGAATTTATTTTTTGCAACTGACATTTGTATTCATATAAGCACGATTATATAAATACGAGTTCCTAAATCCTACCGGTACAATATAGGAAATGTTGTGTAGGAAACCTTGTGATGGTACGATTTAGAAAACTTGATAGATTTTATAAAAATATCGATTTATATATATATATATATATATATATATATATATATAATCTTTATAATAATTGCAAATATGTATATACAATCAATGTAAAATATTTTACAATAAACCTTCTTTTATGAAAATATAAAAATTCAGAATAAAATTGTATGATTACATTATTATCAGCATAAATTGATCGAAAATTAACATCAGCTGTACCTGATGCTTCAAAGTGTTGTTACACGCACAAAATAAGATGTAACTTGTTAATTTTTTATCTATATTATTTATTTCTCATTTATATTATATTTTTGTTACAAAATGTTGCTTATATTAAGTAATAATATAAAATATTGATGAGATACAATTTAGGCGACCGGTACGCATTCAGCAACTCTCCCCTAGACGTACGTACTTCCGCAAAGCCAGCTGCGGCGATCGTAATTCCTCGGCGGGGCCGATCGGAAAAATAGCTCTCGCTATCACATTGCGAAGCCCGGGATCCGACAATCTAATTATCCGAAGCGCACTTCGACGGCGATAGAGTCGCGCCACGTCGCGCGGATTGAGCAACGCACGTGCCGTTCCCGCATCGTTCTCGCTTCTCGAATACACCTACATGTGTATTCAAAGACAAAATCCGGTCGCACTGGCTTTTATGCGCCGTCGCCGTTTACACACACACATGTAGCGCCGATTTCAACGGGAAATAAAAAGAAGTACCAAGGGCACGGGCTGTGTTTTCCCGCGGGTGGTGGCGCGAGTAATTTAACGCGAAATACAACGAGAGAACACACGAGGGCAGACGGCGATTCACGGCCATTCAACGGCACCGGGCATTATTTAGTCTCCGGCAAGCTCGTTACCGCTCCGGTAACGTCGTCCTCGTCGTCAGTTAACCAGCCAGCTAGACTCGATTCACTCCTGCCCCGACTCTCGTCGAGAACTCCACTATTAATACTACCGTGGTTTCTTTGTCCGCCCTTCCGACAATTCGGGAGTTCGCCAATGCCGCAGCCTTCGACTTCCTCTTCCTTCTGACGCTATTCCCGCTCTCCCTCTCTTTGCCTTCTGATCAACTTCCACCCTATCCCTCGTGCATGCGGTCCAAATCGAAATCGACAACTCTCGATATGTTAAGAATTATTTTCAATTATCACCAATATCCGTAAAAGCTGTTTAAAAATGTTGACTTGATTAGGGTATCTCTTTTATTTACCGATGCGAACCTGCCCGACTTATAAATAGTAATAATTTTTAATGTAGTGTATTGGTACTTTGTACTTGTTTGTATCATCCTTTGTTTCGTTTGTCTCAAAAAGTGACAAAATATAGACGACTACTGTGACGTCATATTTAAAGAAAATTATATAAAAAATTTATGTACAATTTCATACTCTTGCATAAAAATGATACGGTGTGAAATTTCATTTTTTAGTTCCAAAATGTTCTTTAAATTCCATTCTTTCATATGAGTATAGTTTTTCAAAATTCTTATATTTTGTGTGTTTACGATTAAATTACTTAAAACTCTCGTCCCCATAAAATTCAATACTATTTTAGAAAATTATTTTTAAAAACTTTTCAAAAAATTCTTTTAATATTCAGGAGTACCCCTGGGAATACCTAAATTATTAATTATAAACTTATTCTCTTTGATCAAGTTCTTATATAATATGAAAAGACTGGAGAATCTCCTTAATAATACTTGCGGATCGGCGTACGATGGTTACGCAACGCGTCACCGCATTGACATTCTGGTCATGTCACAGCAAGAAGACAGCGCGGGAAGAATCATCCGCAACAACGACGGTGAGATGCAAGCGAGAGGAGGCGATGGGATTAAAATTCTGCACGCGACTTCTTCAAGTTAAATTAAATCCAGACGAGTTTCTTCTCGCGGCGCGGCGCGTACTACGAACATAAGGGAAAAATTGCAGACGAAGATATAGCAGATGGATAGATAGAGAGAAAAAGAAGAAAGGAGGGAGGAAAGAAACGCCACAACAGCGATATCGTGTCCATCAGCGCGAATGATGATCACGCAGCTGATAGTTCTCGTTTTAGAAGAAGGAAAGAGAAAAGAACGGAGAGAGAAAGATCTATGATTCGTGGCGACGAATATTACGGAGATACAAATGCGAAGGAATTAAAACCACACATCTATTATTTTACGAAACTGTATTGACTTTTTAGAGATTAGAGATTTGGTGTGCAGCTTTAGTCTGGAACGCGAAACGGATGGTAAATATGAATCCTAAAATTGCAAGACTGATAGACACGAAAGTGTTTGGAAACAGCGCATAAACAGTATCCGCTGTCGTCTTGTGAGAATTTATACTTAAAAACTTCAAAATAGAAGTGCTGAAATAAGCCAATGTCCAAAATATTTAGGAAATGGTAAATATGGCGATGAAGGGAGACAACCCCGATGACCTTCACCTTGACATATGTTGTTATGGTCATAACCCTGAACAACATTCCAAAGGTTTTAGCCGTCGCTCGTTTTTTATTAAAAAGTTATTAACAAAAGAAGTTTCATAAATAAAACGTAATTTTCACATGGGTTTGTAATTCCCACGCAAAGCGAGGTGCCACATAAGTTTACAACTTTTCACGCGAAGCGAGATCCACCCCACTCCACCCCCGGCGGCTGTTCTTCCGAAAACGTCCATGCTCCGATTTGGATCAAATTTTAAATAGGTTCCTTTTAAAAGACATCGCTTTCCCAACGATCTTTTAGAAAACATTGTTTTTTTCTGTCTATCTTCCCCCTCGTCGGCGATTTCTATTTTATTAGTAGGTCTGAACAAATTTGAGTCTCCAGCGCACGTCAGAATTTATGTTTATAAGTAGCAAAAAAACGTCCGTTGTGGCCTGGGATCCTATCTGTTGATAAGATTTGTCTATAAGATAGAAACCTCCCGCATTTTATTAGCGGGGATTACAGAAATTCCAGCCGCGCGTCGAGACGCATTTATAATTATAATTAAGACAACATTTCGAACGTTACACATTCGAGTATCGGTTTTTTTTGTAGCACATACGAGTATATAGGTATTCGTTTGGCGCCGCGGGGTTTGCGTTTATTAGACGAAACTAATAAAATCTCTGTCTTTCTGCTCTTTATGTTTAAAACGTGTCGCCAAAGAATTTCTCGTGACTCTTATTTAAACTAATGAAAGTAATAAAATAAGAAATCTTTAAAATTGACGAGAAAGTATATTATTGGGATTAAACTCGCTCACCGCTTGGTATCCGTCACGTATGTTTTAAGTGTTTCTTGTTCTAAGAAAAAAATTATCTGGAAGTTTCCGAAAGAGAGGAATCGTGGAGTCCTCAGGACGTAACAATATATCGATTGATTTTGCTTCCACGAAACAAAACCCCCAGTACGTTTTTTGATAGCCGTCGATTACTTCATCGCGGAATGAACATTGGAAACAATACAATGGTAATCCTTGCAGCAGTAACGGAGAGGGCGAGAAAATAAAGATACTCGAGAGATTCGAGCGCGGACGAAAGAAAACCGCTCTTGACGAGCCTTTCTCACCATTAATGCGAATTTAATGTGTCGTCGTTTTCTTTTTTCTGCTATCTCTCTTTTTCCCCCGCCTCTTTTCTCTTCCTTACTTCCAACGAGCACATTTCTTTCTTATTTTTTTCCTCCGTACCATTCACAATAAATCGCAAGCCCGAAACTGTCAATCTGTTCACCGCGAAATTATTTTGTTTTTACAAACGATGCAAAGGATAACGCTATAATATTTAAATGTTATTAAATTAGAAAATCTAGCAATTTGGTATCATCGTAATTTGGAAAATATTTAAGTGATAGCTTTTCTCTTTGGCGACCTTTTAGACGATGCGTCCTTAAGAAAAGTTTCAAATTTATCCGACTAGAAATTGAATCTAGTGTCGGATTATTTATGAGCTAATAAAATTATACTCGTATGATACATATCACTGTCTAGTTTTTGTAGATAATAATGAGTCAGTAAGTCAGGCAATGAGGCAAGCATAGCTACCTGTGTATCTGTTTAAAGTTTTAAGTTTAAATATCTTCTTACTTAACGCGCTCTCGGAAATGTTCGATAACTTCATAATTTTTTCTCAAATCGACATTCTAGAAATATATTCTTTAATAGTTGAACTTTTAGATAATAAAATTTAAAAAATTGATTTTCTTTATCCATTATCCTAATGTACCTCCTTAACATGAATTTGACATTATTCTATACGAAGGACGTATAATATACGCTCTCTAAAAGTGATCATTACGAAATGCGTATGTATACACCCTCTGAAAATGAACTCTCATTTACGAAGGGCGTATATACAGGATATTCCAGGAGGAAAGGTCAATATTCTGGGAGGTGATAGTATCGGTTATTTTAAGTAAAAATATTCATATGAATGTGTGTCCTATTTCCAACAGTTTCCGAGATAGAGCTATTTGAATGTACAGTTACAAAATTACTGATAAGAAAAAAATACTACGTACCATTTCTAATATTTATTGTTCAAGTGATACATTTTTTACAGATTATAATAAATTTTCAAAAATTCCACTGTTAACATTAATGCATCCAATAATGGATGCTATTGCCCGCATAAAGGAACGTCACGATGCACTCAGACGAGTAACACACGATGTTCGCACAAGAGTTGAAAAATGCATTGATGTTAACGGTGGAATTTTTGAAAATTTATTATAATCTGTAAAAAATGTATCACTTGAACAATAAATATTAGAAATAGTACGTAGTATTTCTTTCTTATCAGTAATTTTGCAATTGTACATTCAAATAGCTCTATCTCGAAAACTGTTGGGAATAGGACACACGATCATATGAACATTTTTGCTTAAAATAACCGATACTATCACCTCCCAGAATATTGACCTTTCCTCCTGGAACACCCTGTATATACGTCCATACAATGATACAATTTATTACATAGCGATAGAGCGTTTTGCGCTGTTGAATAGTAACTGACTCGTCCCATACAGCAAGCGCTTTTCGTCTCAAGCGCGGCATAGCGAAAGAGTTAATCTTCGCAGGAATAACCATGCAATCGCGGGAGTAATGTAAATCGGAAGACGATGGTTTTGTAAGGGTAGTCGGCATTTCGATTCCGACGGGCGAGGAGCGGACAGAAGAGGAAATCCCAATGGGAATCGGTAACCACCACTGTACTTTGTTCGTACGGAACGTGAATGCATTTCGAATTCGTCCCGAGGGACAAAGACCGTCCAATGCGTCCCGTACACGTTTTGTCTCCTTTTATTTACCTTTTATTTGACATACACAGTAACCGTTTTATGTTTTCACTGAAGAGATTCCTCAACGTGACGCATCGGGGAAAAAATGTAATTATTCGTAACAAAATTTAATTAGATTTATCTGGAATAATTTTGTAGAAGTACTATTAAACTCATTTTAGACAATGTGTAATTCATGTCATATTTCATAACAGAATTTTATTTACAATTTTATATACCAGACATTGTGTGTGTAGATAGATAAATAGTTAGATAAACAGACAGATATATAGATAGACAGAAGACAGATAGATAGATAGACGTACATATGTACATAGATGTATTTTGTTGGATTTCGGATTCTTCGAATATTTCTCAAGACACGCAGACACACGCGTGCACACTTAAGGTGAGCTAACGAAAACTTTCCACCTTGTTTTTTGATAATCGACAGATTTGTGCGAAATATTGCATCCGTGCTTCCGATGTTACCCCCTACCCC
>NJRQ01000308.1:2702-32301 GCA_003063805.1 Aphaenogaster ashmeadi
ACAAAATATCTCGTTCTTTCGATCACTGCTTTTCGAATCCGATCCGATCACTCCAGAGACACAATCAAGATCCGGATTAGTCTAGGGAAATTTTGAAAGTCTCGGTTGAGTTCCACTGCTCAGTCGGATCAGAGATCCGATTAGTTGTCGTAAACACCCTTATTTCTCTATGGCCGTATCGAGCCCACTAGGGAATCGGGTGCCATAAACGAAATACTACTACTGAAACTATTTCGTGCGCTCTGCGCGACAGTGCCGTCGCGTGACGGGAACTTCGCTGGTAGTACGTTTTGACTGCTCGGGCAGCGGGCTGTGTTAAGTTTCTCCTGGTGAATTGTTCTCGACGAGCGTACCATTGAGATTCGCGCAGAGAAGTGCGGCACGTATCTTATGAGCGACGTAGCGAACGGTACGCGACGCGAATCATGGCGAAGGATGAAGGGGACGACGTGCTGCCAGACAAGGACGCGGCGAAGGGATTTTACGCCAAGTATGAGCCGAAGGAGATCCTGGGAAGGTGCGTCACTCCGCGTTTCACTCGGATCGCACAGTTTCCAATACTATTATTAATGTTGACTCGCGTCCATACGTACACTACTATCCTACTCGTATTTTATGCATTTTCGTCTGGCGCCAGCGTTCGTAAATAAGTTTACGACGGATCATCAAGCTGATGATGACATTACATAATTAAAACAAATTTTCGACAAGTTCTCGTACAGATCGCGAATATCGGTGTTATTTCGGTGGACTTGGATTAATCTTCGTGTACGTGTATTTCAGAGGGATATCTTCTACTGTGAGAAGATGCATAGAGAAAGAGACAGGTATAGAGTATGCGGCTAAAATTATAGACATCAGCAATGAGACTCATGAGGATGGGCACACTATGAAGGATGCCACGCTACAAGAGGTACAAATACTTCGTAGAGTAGCTGGCCATCCATACATCAGTAAGTTTCCTATTTTTACTCTTCTTCAGAGACAGGGATTGCGAAAATCATTGACGTCGTTAATTTATTTTAAAATAAATTCAACTATATAAGACTATCACAGTTGATTCTCTTTTTATTTTCAGTTGAATTACATGATGTTTTTGAATCTAGTACATTTATATTCTTAATTTTCGAATTGTGCAAGAATGGAGAGTTGTTTGATTATCTCACGTCGGTTGTGACACTTTCTGAAAAGAAGACGCGTTATATCATGAGACAAGTATTTGAGGGAATCCAACATATACATAATCAAGGAATAGTGCATAGAGATTTAAAACCTGAGAATATATTGCTCGATGACAACTTGAATGTAAAGATAACAGACTTTGGATTCGCCAGAATATTGAAGCATGGGGAAAAATTAGAAGGTTTGTGACAAATTGTTACACGTAGACATTTTTCTTTACATGATTCCAAGTCTAAAGATTTTTATTTTTCATGTATTTTTTACAGACCTTTGTGGTACACCTGGTTATCTAGCACCAGAAGTATTAAAGTGTAGTATGTTCGAGAATACAGAAGGTTATGGGTCTGAAGTTGATATGTAAGATTTCTTTAAGATTACATTTCATTTCTTAAGATTAGATTTAAAAAAAGTATATGCCTATGCACATACATGCATAATATACATGGTTTATTGTAACAGATACATGACCCTATAGATTGCATGTGAATGTATATACATGTATATACACAAAAAAGCACATATACAATTGCATCTGCAGAGTTTTCTACATACACAAAAATACAAGACATACAACTCTACGGATGTAAATATATATGTTTTAACATGAATTAATTTTTAAATTTGTAATTTTGTGCAAAGTACAATTCTATTATATTTTCCATTTTTGTTTATGATGTAATAGATGGGCTTGTGGCGTGATTATGTTTACACTATTGGTTGGCTGCCCTCCATTTTGGCATCGGAAGCAAATGGTGATGCTTAGAAACATAATGGAGGGAAACTATTCATTCACCTCTCCGGAATGGGCTGACATAACAGGTAAAAATTATGATTGATAAAAATTATATTTCAAATAAATGATAAGTTTTTAATGAAATTCAATATATGTTTTAGAGGCTCCAAAGGATTTAATAAGAAAGTTGCTAGTTGTTGATCCCAAGAGAAGAATTTCTATAAAGGATGCACTGGAACATTCATTCTTTCACACTGTTGTAAGTACTTCATACTAGATATATCAAGGAAAACATCATCATTAACTTTCAATTTAAGATAAAAGTATATTTTATATTTATATAAATAGCCTTTTGAAATATATACTAATATATATTTTATGAGCACTATATTCCATTGCAAAATTACGATATTTTGCCATTAATTTGCTTTATTCGTTCCTGCCCACTATTTCCATTTTTAAATATATACTTACACCTATCTAAATATACAGACTGTTCCAGAAAGAATGATCAATTGAGAGGTTATAGCATAGATCATTCTAGAAAAAACGATTCACATGAACATGCATCTCATTCCGAATGATTCCGTCTTATGTATCCATTTTTTTTCTGTAAATTCTTCGTTCAACTTGATAAACAAAATTGGATGCGCATTATCTAGGGGAAAAAGGATAGTAGTACTTCGCGTCAAATTCAAACAGCTTTATCCTGGAAATCAATTGGAATGGGACATACGAACCTTTTTTTTTTTTAAATCTCGAAGTATTAATCTCTTTCCTTGGGTCATCCTGGGATACATTACAAGTATCTTTATCTAAGGATTATAACACGCACAGCAAGAAGCAAGAAAAAATGCACGTACAAAATATTTTTATTTTATTTTTATATAATGGTGCAAATATGGGGTTTTTACGAACAAATATAAATTATAAATTGAATTGGCATATGAAATTATAAATTTTCTGTATATTTAATTACTTATTATTAGTTTTATTTTTTATTTAATAAATACCTTGAAATAAGTAAAATTGTCGTTTAACACATTATGATATTATAAAGTATAAGTTATTGACCTTACAGCTATGGGATCAAGACATCGCTCCTCTAAAACATTCTCTGTCGTCTAACTCGCGACGTCTGAGTAGGATATCTCAATTAGCTTTGGTAATTAGTTTACTTTTCTTTTTATTTTGTCCAGTAGTAATGTTTACTGATTACTATTGTTATTTTTATGTAACATTTATTTTGTTTTCGACATTCATTGATTATTTGAAAATCATAAAAAAGATTGGAAACAACTTTTAACAATATTTAAAAGTTAATTGAGAATAGCAAACTAAGCGTTTTTGAAGAAGCCATTCATGTAGCTAGAAAATGCTTTATTCTCGGATATAAATTGCTTCTTTAAAAGTATTTAGTTCATCATTCTCTATCAATCCTTCAACATTATTGATATGTTTTTTATTATCCTGTATATACAAATATTTATTATAATGATTTATCATAATGATGGTTTTCGTTTAATAAATATTTGTAATAGGATCATGCTTATGTATCTAATTGAGCTTGTGCGTGTATTTGTATTCACATATATACATATATAATTATTTGTATATATTTATTGCATTCTTACATAACAATTTACTAACAACCTTCAGAACGTGTGTTTAAATATATGTGTATTCATTGATATTAATACTTTTTCTATGGCCAAGGTTATGGTGATTAATATTCAATTCATATTATAACAAAGAGAAACTTTATCTTTAGCAAATAATAATGATAGTCTTTTTGACATGTATATAATATAAATGTTGATTTAAAGAGCTTGTTACTTTTTGATGAACAACAGATGTATTTTTATCATATATATTTTTTATTTCTGGCATAGGAGTTAAAGGCGAAATCGTTCAATGCAAGGAAGAGATTCCAGTTGGCAATTATTTGTGTGAGAGCTGCTATTCGTATTAAACGGCTTCATATCACGCCTGAACCACTTTCGACACAAGTAGCTTGTACTGACCCATATAGAATAAAAATGCTGCGAAAGGTAAATTCTTCTACATGAATGTAAGGGAAAATATTGGTAGGGTTTTATGATGATTCACATGAATTCAAAGCCTTCTAATAATATTCTAAGACTAAGTATGATTGATTGAAATTCATCAAGTATGAATAATGCGTTTCTTAAGAACACTTTTAATAATTATTTTCAGGTGATTGATGGCTGCGCGTTTCGTGTCTATGGGCATTGGGTAAAGAAGGGAGAGGGTCAGAATCGTGCGGCACTTTTTGAAAATACAGCAAAGACAGAATTGAAACACCTATACGTTAGTAATTTAAGTAGATAACTATTGCTTTGTTAAACTACTCTAGTTAAATTTACTGCTATCAGAATCTCCAGGTCCTAACAAAATGTATCAGACAGATATAATTATAATATATTCAAAACATAGAAATTTTTTCTGAGATTGAAGTACAGTGGATAAATAATACTCGGATTAACCAGATTTTTACTAAAATTTATATCCATGTAAGATTGTCTTGGCTTTGGCTTTAATATAATTAATTAGTATATTGATTGAAACTAGAATAGCAAAGAATTTTGTGTAAAATATTTAATTTTAAATCAGGAAATGAACATTTCCTGATATTTTTAAATATTACAAGTTTTATGATGTAACAATATATGTTAGTATCATATATGACAATGTGATAAAATAACTATTTTGTTATAAAAATTATTTAAATCTTTATTCTCTATATCCAAAACAATAATATATTTAATTACAAAAAAATATGTATTTCTTTAAATAGCTACAGTACTTTATGACATACTTATTATATAATATAGAATTATATATGTAATATTAACATGTATTGTTAACAATCTTATTTTTGCAGAATGTAAAAATATTCCAAGTTAGTACTATGTGTAAAGATACGTTTTCAGAAATCCGTTTTTATATTAATTTCCATTAGACAATATAATACTTTATGTAAAATCTAGTCACACAATTTTTGTATAAATAAATTTGTCTTAAAGCACACATTACAGATTGATACATTTCTATATGAAATTAGTATACAAATCAAACAAAATTTATTACAAATCTTTAATATCTTGGAATCAAATTACATTTTATATGTAGTATGGATTCAAGGAAGCAGATTTATCAGAATCTGAGTTAAAGATACATGTTAATATAATTGCACAAATATTCAAGTGATAATCCAAACTATGTATGAAATTAATGCTCATATTCCTATCTTCCCAAAGGAAGAGATTCTTGTCACAAATCTTATTATATTGTACATTTATATATCTTCAGCTATACACATACATAAAATCCGTTATATTAGAGTATGTGACAATTGATATATCAGCAATGAGAAAAACTATAAATTTTGAAAAAAAAGATAGGGATTAGGTTATGAAGTATGGTAAAGTAGATAGATAGAACACTTTATTAAATTTCAAAATCCACTCCTCTTCCTAAATGAACTTGTACTGTATAATAACTTAATGACAATAGGATTTTCATATAAGTAAATATCAATAATATATGTTGTTAAGCATATATATATATTGCACTAATAGGGGTGTTTTTTGAAAAAACTCATTACAAAGGTTGTATATAAAAGTAGAAGTTAAAATCACAGTTTGATAAATCAATAGATATTTTTATAGTAAGTATTATTAGTTTATTCAAAACTATATGCAAATGTCAGTCATGGAGCTGTGTAAATATACGATTTTTCCAAAAGATTTTTATAGTATGTGCAATATGTGATATTGCAACCAATTCGTTCAATATATAAAAATATATTGAATGTGTACTAAACTTTATGATTTAAATTGAAATAAAGATATATATTTTAAATCAAGTTATTTATTCTGGCATGTTTAAAAAATCAATTTATCTATTTTCATGTTTGTTTTACGAGAATTTATTTCAAACATAATTGTCATCATATATATGTCACTTTTTGTCAATCCCTTTGCCTTCGATATACTTTGTATAAAATATGTTCTTCGTAGCTGCACTGTGTCATACTTTCTGTGCACTCAAAATGAAACGGGTATACCCAGACAACACAAAGTCCAAAATCGGGACATAAGACGTCTAAAAGATGTCTTAAGGACATCTTTGCAAAAAAGAGCCTAAAAAAAGACGTTTAAAATTAGACGTTGGAGAGAAAAGGAGGAGAGATAGAAGGTATGAAAAGTTTAGCCACGAAGAACAAAAATCCTACATTTCCCACATATTTGCGCTCCTTCAGATGAGACTCGTCGATCTTTCCCAAGTTTTTCGAGTAAGATCATAATTAATTGACGTTAATTAATAAGCGTTCGCGTTGGCAAAAAAAGAAAACCGAGAAAAAAAGATAAACGCGAGCTTGCTCCGGCAGCCGCGGTCACCTCGCACCTCGGCAGCCTCTCACGACCTCGTGGGCGCATGACGCGCGCGCACTGGCGAAAGTAAACAATAGAGCGTAGCTCCGTCCAGCAGACGGGTAGAAGCGGCAACAGCGCTCGCGCTCGCGCGGCGTCGATCCATGTGACAGAGAAGGAACGTAACAAAAGGTGGCGGAGGGTGACGCCGCCGCCGCCGCGATCGGAGCGCGAGTGTTTGCCCGGGCGAGCCGGGTGTCGGGTGTGCTCCGCGGAGTCGTTCCCTCGCGTTCCGCGTACGTGCCTGGGTGCTCGTACGCCTACCGAGCTCGCGCGACGTGCAGGAAGGGAAGAACGTTCCGTACAGCGCGACGCGGGGCGGCGTGTCGCGTTCACGGCGAGGTAAACGCGACGCTGAGGAACGGTCGGCCGATACGCGGAGTGCGCGGGTTCCGACGAGTGACCGGCGATACGCACCATGACGACGAGGGCGAGGGCGAGGGTGACGGCGACGGCGACGGCGACGGTGACGGTGACGACGACGACGGCAACGACGACGGCGACGACGACGACCGATCGACGGAGCGAGTGAACGACTCGTGGAAGGCAGGCGCTCGGCGATACTTGTCTCACACGCCCAGCGGGACTGCTGCGTCACATGGGCCGCGCTCATTCGTCGATACAGCCGGGTGACGTCACGAGCCGCGCGACGATTGGCCCGCGCCACGGCGCCCGGACACGTGAATCGTGGCCGAGCAAGCATGGCAGTTTGATGCGCAGTGGTTTTCAGCACTTGTAAAATGCCACCGCCACGCGCCAGATCGATCAGGTTATAACCCGCGTTTCGCCGCGCGCTCCGAAACGGTCGGCTCGTGGCGCGGTCGCGCCTGCGATCGCGGGCATTTTTCTCTCGCGTCGATTCCGCCGCTCGTCGTCGGGCCGCGCTTAGCAGAATCCCCGATCCGACACGGCCGAGACCACGCGCGCTGACAGGATCGCCGATCGTTTTCAGACTAGGCGAGTGAGTTTAGAGCGGGGACTAGAGAACGACCGACACGATTGTCCGTCCACCGCTCTGTAGTGTTGTACCTGGCCAGTGTGTGTGCGTGTGTGTGTGCGTGCGTGCGTGCACGGAACGTGCGGCTCAGGACACAACGTGTTTCAATCTGTAAGTTTTGGCGGAGGTATAGCCCTTTCTATCTCTATTTATCTCCGAGTATACCTTTCTCACTCGCTCGAACCACCACGCCCGTTTGAGAGAGAGAGCCGACAGGGAGCGGGGCGGGAGGCAGCGGGCGCGTGAGAGAAAGAGACGGCCCGAGAGAGAGAGACAGAAAGAGAGAGGATGAGAGAGAGAGAGAGAGAATGAGTGAGCGAGAGAGTGACGGAGCGCGAGCGCGGGCGAGCCTCGGAGAACCATTATCTCCGTTACTAGCGCCTATTTAATTAACATGTGTATAGAGATGGTTGCGTGGCGTGTTTTCCGTGCCATAATAGAGTCAGCCAATGGCGCGACGTCCAGCCGGCGACGTCACGGGCCGCGAGCGTCGCGATTGGCCGGCGTTGCGTGCGTCGTCGACCGCTCTAACGTGCGTGTCGCTTTGTCAATTTTTGGAGCTCGCACGCTCCCTCGAGTTTTCGCGAGGACGCGCGCCGTTCGAGCCTCGTGTGCGCCCGTCTCGCTTGTCGCTGTTGCTGCCACTGATGACGATGATGACGATGATGACGATGATGATGATGATGATGATGATGATGAAGATGATGACGGCACCTCCGATGCTGCTGGCTAATCGTCGCGAATCATTCCGTCGCGCCGCGCTGCTCCGCGCCGCGCTGCTCCGCTCCGTTCCGTTCCGCGCGTCCGCTCCCTCCACTATTTTCGCGTGCCGACCCCGCGCGTCTCCCGCGGAGAATGCGAGCGCGACCGCGCGTCGCCGACGTCGTCCGCTTTCGCGAATCCCGAGGTATACCTGGCTTTCAAATCGGCGCACCGAGTCTGAAAGCTTCATTTTGTTCCGCCGATCTTAACGGCTTTTCTACTTTTTCTTTACTTTCTGTACTTTCCTCGTTATTTTTTCTTGATCTAATTTTGACTCTCGGGCTATTTGCGTATACTTTTGGGAATTATTATCTTCCTCGCTCTTACTATCTACTTGGTACTTTATACAGCGTTTCACCGCCTCGATGTCTGCCGCAGTACCGTTTATTGTTCGCGAGGAACATAAATTTTCTTTCTCTCTTTTCTTTTATTACTTTTTTTTTTGTGGTAAGGATTATATGATTTCTTGCGCCGATACAGCCGTGTGCATTCTCGTGGCCGTTTTCGCGCACGCAAACGCCACGTAACGAGACGCCACTGCCGGTCTCCCCTTTCTTTTTTTCTTCACCACGCACGTTCGAGTGGCGGGGGAACAAGGCGATCCGCGAGAGCGCCGCTATGTTTGCACGATCCCGTGAATTGTCGATTTCCGATCGGCCGCGATTACGGAGCGCGATATACGGCCATCCTCTGTTGATCGATCGGGATTATAAAATAAAATCGCGCGAGAATTTAACTGTTTCGAGATAGAAAAATCGAATAGCGAAACGCGGCGTGGGTCTGTTCGGGATGAGGGAGATGGAATCGCTTTGCCTCGTGTAGCTTTGATCATTTATCGGAAATCGGTATGCGCGCGGATGCGCCTGAAAAGTGATCCTCGAAGTGTCGAATCCACGTCGTTTACGCGAATGCAGCTATCCCGGAGCATCCTCACCTTTTTTGAGCAGCCTGCTCGATTCCCGATGCTCCAGCAGGCTTGGGGATACGTGCTGTCGTTCTGCGCTGCAAGAAAAAAGAGCCGCGACGCGCCTGCGCGGCGCGCTCCGTCTGATGCGCTGTTGCAAGAGCGGCGTGAGTGGGTGGCCGGGGGTGGGGATGGAAAGGCTTCCCGCGCGACTGCGTTACGTCACGCGTGTACGTCACGTGACGTACGTCGTAGACACACCGGCCGTGTCCGCGACGTCCACGACACCCTCTAGATAAGCCCGATAACATCGTCCAGCCCAATGGGCTCCAAACAAAACCCTATATATATATATATATTCAAGAGAAAATATATATATATTTTTTTTCCTCTTGAATTTGAATTTATTTTCTTCTTGAATATATATATATTCCAGAGGAAAATGAATTCAAATTCAAGAGGAAAATAAATCAAGAATCTTGATTTATATATATATATATATGTATATCGAGACTCTTCATTTTTTTTCCTCTTGAATTTGACGATAAAAACTACGTGACAGTAATATTTCTCTCTCTCTCTCTCTCTCTCTCTCTCTCTCTCTCTCTCTCTCTCTCTCTCTCTCTCTCTCTCCCCCTTCCCTATTCGCTATCTCGCTCCGAAAAGTTATCGCGCCCGACTGAATATTTAGCGAGAGGACTTTTAAATGTCATTGAGAAAAAATCGTTACTCTTATCTGATACTATCGATAGAAGTAATATGCCTGTTTACTAACGACTCGTTTTTTTTCTCCCCCCCGCACTTAGCGGTCAGCAGCGGCAGCCGCGAAGGAGGCGGGGTGAGGGCAGGGGGCCGGGACTCGGGAGTCGGGCTCGCGACTCGCTCCTGCCGATTCATCGCCGGCGTCCGGAGCCAACGGCGGCTGCGGCTGCGGCGTCGGTGTCTGTGGCTGTGGCTGCCGCGACGCCGGCGGTTCGATGCGGCGGAGTCAGAACGATTATTCAGCGGGTGCTCGTGAGTACAGAGACTTGTCGGAACAGCAACAGCAGCAGCAACAGCAACAGCAGTCGCAGCACCGCCGCCATCATCACCAGCGCGTTTCCCTTCCCTCTACGCCCATTGGGATAGAGCAGCAAACCGGCCGCAGGATGAGCCTGGAAACGTTACTACAAGCGGCCTACTATGTCGAACAGGAAGAGAAGAAGCGGGAGCGCCTGGCGAGCACCTCCTCCTCCTCCTCCTCCTGCGACCAGCATTCGTTTGCGCCTGCGCCGACCCACTCCAATCACGCTTATGCCTCTAGCGAGCCACGTGGTGAGTACCACGCGCCGCTTTTCCGGCGACCTTTTACGACGCGCTGTTACGAGTTACGATGAGATGCAATGGCGCTACGTTGCGTTGCAATCACAAAAATAGTTTTGTGTAAAACCACTGGCTTAACATATTTGTACATCGCCATATTGTTCGCGTATAAATGACAAACTTAATTTCATGAAAAATTACCAAAAAGCCAAACGCGTTTACTTTTATAATTAATTTCTTTTGCCATCATTTTAGATTAAAATATTGTAGAGTAAATTCCCCAAATATGGACCACCATAAGGTTTTTTTGAAATAAATTTTTATTAAATACTATGTAATCAGCCTCGTTTATTTTAATCAGTCTTATAACTATTAAGTAACACAAAAACATAAAATTTTCTTCACAAAAAAAACAAAAAACCAAACAAAAACGATTTAGTTTCACTTTGTTAGTTACAGTAGGTTTTTAAAAACAACGGTAATCTATATTATCCGACCGGTCCATATTTAGGGAATCTCCCCTACGTAGAAGGGTCTACATGACGCGTATAACGTAGTTGTCAATGTGTTAATATTAAATCTGCGCGCGAGTATACGCGGTCTGTTTCAACTGCACTATGCTTTTTCTCGCAAACGTCGATAATAACGAATACGCGTTTTGTTGCGCCATTGCATTATCACGCACGACAATTGCTTACATATATTTTTATGCCGTGGCAGTAGTCTCGTGGACGTAGTGAGTAATCTGCTGATAACAATTAACGGTCCCCTTTTCGAGACGCAGAAATATTGATTGAGTCATTTTGCGACGAAATTCAACACGCCAAAATGGGCGATTGGGCAAAATGTGCACTGTTGTGTCTGCAAGATGTTATCTTTATCTTTTCCCCGATAATAAGACGGAGAGGCTTTAAAAGGAACGCATAAGCGATATACGCTCAGGCGATGTTGTCCGATTAAAATTGTGTTTGCGTTAAGCAGACATACGCGTGCCCTTTTATCATATCCGTGAATAAAAATCACAATGTGGAAGGTAACGCTCTATCCTCGCTTCTCTTTGATTAGATTAGATACAGAAATCGATGACATCGATACAAGGAATTGTATAATGCGAAATTGCACGCACAATCTCTCTTTCGAAAGACATCTGTTAATCTGTACCATAATCTTTCTTCTGTGAATGATAAAATTCTGAGTTTCCGGGATTAAATCAGATTAAACAGATACATACGTACGTCATCTTTTTGAAACGATACTCGCACGTATGATTCGATCAGTCTTTGGTGAAAGACATTTTTGCTCCAAATTTCAGTTACGATGTAGCTTTGTCGCGAGATATTAGCGAAGCGAAGTCTCCTGATTAGGGGAAATAATAAATATATCGCCTCTCCCACGGTCTCACATAAACTTGACGAAAATAATAACACACGCGTTGACAATCGCGTCTGCTTCGAGTGAGAAGCACTGGCACGCGCAGTTGCGTGCGATGACCACGCGTTCACCGCCTCCAAATTAGGTATGATTTACCTCGTGGCAGTGTTTCTCAACCGTGACGAACATGGGGAGAAAGTAACGAAGACGAACCCAGCACGTCATCCGACGTGCTCTTCAGAACGAGAGCCGGCCTACCTTGGCCTTGCATTGGCTCCGTTCCTGAAGGTGCTCTCCGTGTCTTTCGTTTTACCGTCGCGAAATCGGAAATATAGTTACAAAATGTTATAAACGTTAGTTTTGTGCGACTAGTGCTAGCTGTGTCCGCGGGGCTGCGTTCGAAAAACGTCACCCGAGTGCACCCATGTATCATTTTATCCTTGTTTAATATTCGGTGAACAACAAGGCTAAAATGCTATATAGGTGCACTCGGGTGATGTTTACGAACGCAGCCTAGATATAGCCTATCGGTCATTTGGCTGACCGTATCTCCCCTGAGCGTCCGTGAACAAGGAACTAATCGAATCATTGGCGTCCTGTCCCTTCGGTTGGTTTTCCCAAGTTGATTTAACTAGTTGCCACTCCTGCGAGACGAGAAAAGCTATCCAGACGTACATGAAACGCGATGACACACGCGATTAACGTCGCTTTCTCTCTCTCTCTCTCTGAAGATTTCTTGAAAAGTAGTCCTGCAATGATAATATTATCGCGAGTACGAGCGTGAGCGTGCGACGTGCGACCTGTCATTCCAACGTTAATCTCGCGTTCCAAGATACAATCGCCAGCTAATCGCGACTTACTACATTTTTCCCCGAGAGCACCGAGGACGACGGAATTTTCCCCTTTCCCGTGATATAGCTAGACACGCGCGAAAGTGCATCGCGGATAAAGGTGAGTATTTACAGGGGGTTACGAGGGGAGACAAAGAAAACGAGATATGTGAGAGGGGAGAGCAGGCTTTAGGTCTGCTCCGCTGGATGACGACGAAGGATGGCGGAGGGAGAGGAGGGGGAGGGGGGAGAGGCGGCGGCGGAGGAGAGAACAGCACGAAGAAGCGCAAAGGATTCGACTGACTCGCCGTGCGCTTCGCATCTTTTTGCTCGTGGCGGAATCAACGTGCGCGCGCGTTCGAACCACTTGCATGCGGAGCGAGACAAAGAGAGAGAGGAAGAGAGAGAGAGAGAGAGAGAGAGAGCGAGAGAGAAAGAGGGAGAAAGAGGGCGAGAGTGGAGTTATGAGCGACGAGAAAGGAAGGGGGGGATCTCGGAGGGTGGCGGAAGTTGGGCGACTCGGATGGGGGGAACGGAGAAGTGCCGTAGGTATCCGACGAGGTCGAATCGTCACGGGTATATGCAGGGAGGGAAAGGTGAAGCGGCGCGAAACTTAGGGATGACGGGTGGGAGAGGGGGAGGGGGGGGGCGGGAAACCGATGGTGACCGTAGAGGCGATGCGGCGACGCATGGTGGTGGGGGGTAATGGCGGTGGTAGTTGACGGTGATGGTGGTGGTAAACCCGGGTATCGCGCGCGTGTTCAGTCGCTACACGAGGAGGGAAAGAGTGTGAGAGGGGAGGGGGGGGGTAGGGGACGATCCGGTCACTGACTCTGAAACTACGGCGCGGTGGCCACTCGCGCTTCATTCATGAGCGCGCCATCTACTCGTGCGCGCAGCTGTTATGCTCTCTCTCTTTCTCTCTCTTTCCGTCTCTCTCTTTCTCCATCTGTTTCTTTAATCTTTCGATATTTTTGTATAGACGCCCCTGGGAGGGATTATTTGTCCATTGAAGTTAACAAGCGGATGTAGTGAGCGAATTTCACGAACGTTGTATTTCTATTTTATGAATTGCGCATATACAGAGCTTGGTGCGGCTCGTGAGATCTCTTTCTCATTTTGGAACGGAAAAGTTTTGCGAGTGTCGCTCGCACGCGCAAACTCTGGTCGTAACGCGGATGGTTTAAACGTCGTAATTCGCTCTCTATCTTGGCGCATCCGGTCTGTTATCCTGATGCGCGTGCTGCGCCGGCACGACGGTGCGTGATTATACCTGATGTAACAGGCAACGTGTGTTAAACGACCATTTAAGACCATCTATCGTGCACGCGGCTGAAGGATGCAATTCCACTTTATAACGTCGTAATGCGACTGTTTTCCCCCTTATTTTACGCCGCGCTATGCGAACGCCGTCTCTGCGAGAGAGAAATTACACGATTTCCGGCGTCATTCTCAGCTCGCTCCATTTATTTGTTTCGAAACGTGCAATTAAATCCTTCCACGGATTCCCCTGAGCTTTTTAATTTTTTTATTATCACACATGTACTGTGTAGTTGCTAATCGCGAAACGTTTACGTAAAAAATCATGTTAAAATCTGATATGTATATATTATTATGAGATTCTTGAATTTTTTTCAAATTTGTTATATTTATAATCTTGATCAACAGAGCCTTTACGTTTTGCAAGCGATACTTGTCAGATTAGATAAATTAGGTTGTGACATAGATTTTGACGAATTTAATTTCCTAGTCTAGTCCAGTTTTGGTCCAGCTTAAATGAAATAAAAATCCAAGCTTTTAGTTCGCGGAGAGAAGTTAAAGATTAATTTATATATAATTATATTATAGTTTTAAAAAAAGGACGAATTTTTATTTCGAAAGAATCGACAGGATAAGTACTACACTGCACATCGCGGTAAAGTAGACGTCAATGATAAAATCAATTTCATTTTTAGAAAATTTTATTTTGTAACAATGAATTACGTACGCGTATGTATTTTGAGACGGTGAGTGATAGAAGGAAAGTGTGGGAGAGCAGTCAGCAACGACCGGTGAACACGCGGACAAATCGGCTGGCTGGAACGCGCATGCGCGTCGTCCCCGGCTAAACCCCCACCGCGCGTAACGGCCGCGTGGCGTCCTGATCAATCTGCGACGTTGCCGGCTCCTTCGCGGGTGGACGAGGGGAGGCGGGCGAGCGAATTGAAGCGAGACAGAGCTGCTCCGGCGAGTTTGGGTGACCTCCCCACCTCGTGCCTGTTACACGCTCGTGCGACCCCCACTACTCGGTTGCAGCCCCCCACCCGTCGCGATGTCCGGACCTTTCTAGGGGATTCTCCTCACCTATTCCCCAATCTAGCACGTGGAGACGCGCTTCTTTCAATTTTTCATACCTTATCGACCTGTGGATTCACCGGTCGCCTTTACCATGAAATGCCCTCGCGAAAATCTGGGATAGATGGGAGGACGAGGTGTGGAAGTACGTGCGAGAAGATGCGCCACCTACGCTTGTACGCTTGTGCGTGTATTCGCATTGATGTTCTTATCATCGGGGGGAAAAGAAAAAAATAACTTCAGCCGAGTAATGATTGTTACGTATAAACGAAAGAATCTAAAAAAGAGATGATTCGACAAGGACATATTAGCATTTACTTATCTGTTTTGGATACAAGAAAAAATTTTTGAGATTTGTATTGAGACGTATATAGAACATGCAAAAAAAAAATAAAATTTGACTTGAATTGAATAGCCGATAATATAACTCCTTATTCTGGAGTTATATTATCTTTACGGTTTCTGCTTAATTTTGCGAGCAGTACCCTAACAGCACATAATATTCCGTACATCCATAGAATGTACTAAGAATATACTCTTAACCCTCAGTACCCACACTGGGTTAGCGTAACCCGGACAATTTTCAAAGTTGCGGCATTTTTTCCGATTCCTTTTTACTTTATTGCAAAATATCTTTTTTGTTACGACTTTTTTGACTTTCTCACCCGAATATTCTTTTTTCAGTCTTAAAACTATTGATTTTTTAAAAAAATTAATAAAAATCGATGCATTACAACCCGAGATACAAGCAAAAGAAAACGCGGGTTAGGAATACCCGAGTAGGTGTAGGTAGGGATTTTTTTCAAGTGTGGGTATTGAGGGTTAATATACTGAGAATTTTCCTATAATATCCTATATATTAGCGATATCCTCCGAACATTCTCAGAATCTACGTGCTGTATATACGCCTTTGCAATTTTTAAATTACTTTATATTTATTGATAAAATATAATATTTAACAAACAAACGATTTCTGTGTTCCCAGGTGCCAAATGCAAAAGAGAACGCACAGAGTCAGACGATCTCTTCTGTGAAGAAAAGATGCTGATTATCGATGGTGAGTATATTTCGCATTGTTATTAATTATTCAAAATTGCGTCGTGAATTAAAGGTGACAAAGGATTTTAAATAATTAATAAATATATATATATATGTAGATTATTTTCGGTCGGGCTGGATCTTTTTTGCCTAATAATATTTTATTGCGTGAGTTTACATACATTTCATAGCGCCGATTACTTTTCGGTCTTGAAAACGCAGTCTTTTTAGCTAAAGCTGGAAAAAGTAATATCACGTTGGATTAAATTCATAATCAAAATTTAATAATAGTAATAATACTAATAAGGATCTTAAAACGCTGTGTATAAGGAACTTATTGCGAAAGATATCACCTCAGCCAAGGTTCGAATTTGGACGTCCCTGCTCTATCCGGGACGGGCGTCTTTACCAATTCGATAAATTATTCAATAAATATAAATATGAAATAGGCCAAATGTCGGTTATTGGCGGTTCTCGGTGCCTAATAATAATTTTGTAAATTTTACAATCTATTAATTAATAATTTCGGAATGCAATGTGAAACGTTTCGTGATAGAGGAGATTTATGTGCGTCGGAATTTTTTTTCTTGGAAAATACAAGGTTTGTCGAAAATTTGTTACGGAGGCGCGTGCCCGTAGATAAATCCGGCACTGGAGATCGCTGCAGTGCCCCAGATAGAACGTGCGCGACTGGACGGGCTTCGGAGTTATCTCGGGTGCCAACGTGTCGGCGTCGCTACGGAAGAAGTCCTTCGCGCGATAAGGACAGAGTGATCGCGCCGGGTGACGACTGGAGGCGATTCCCGCGAAGACGGGGATGTCACCGACGAGGAAGGGATAGGAGGGGGAGTTGCCGCCGCCGCCGCCGTTACTGCTACCGCCACCACCGCTGGTCTCGGCGAGAAGGGAGGCACGAGGACGTCATCCTCGGGCTGCAGGCGGCGGCACGCAAGTTTAGATTTCAGTCGGTGCCCGCGACTCACGCGGTACGAGTTTTAACTCGATCGCCGCGATCGATCGGTCGCGATCGCCGAACCCGGAACGGGGTCCCGGGTCCGGGAACAGCTGACTGACATTCGTGGAGGTACAGGCGGGTCGCGATCACGAGTTAGAACGACCATGTACGGCATGCATTGCCAATTGCGATTCGTAGAGTCGCGAGTGGCATAAAGTGCGAGATCGGTGAGACTGATGCCTGTTCCTCCTCGCCACAATCTCTTTCCGTAACTTGCAAACTTCGCTTCTCGAGAGTCCCGTTTAGTTTCAGACAGTATAACGCGTGAGATGTATAAATGACTCGGCCAATCGACCTCGACATGGGCGCAATTTTCATCGGGAAATTCGCGTTGAGAGATATTCCTTCGAGGATCACCCCCGAGGAATGAGGTGGAGGATCAGCGGTGCGACCCTCGAAATCGCTCGAGCGGACTCGCCACTTCGCGGCGAACGGCTTTCGAAAGTTTGGCTTTTTCCTAGCGCGCCAACGAGTTCGCCGTCGTTAGCCCTTGTCGTATCCTCCCTTCTCCGTCGCGATTGCCGCCGTAACTGTAATCGTCACCGTCACCACGGCACCGCGACGTCGGGCCTCTCTCCACGTCGCGCATTTCGCATTCCCGCGACAGTTTCTCTGCGCGGCCTTCCCGTCCACGTCCTGGATAGACTCGCTCGACGTGGGACAGTGACGGCGTTATCGCCCGTCGTGAAATCGAACGATTCGGTGACGACGACGACGACATCATCGATGACGACATCGATGTTCGCGAGAGCGGCGAAGAGGCGGATATAGCGTCCGGCCGATCGATTTTCCCCGGAGTGAAAGCTTGAACGGAAGGTTTCGGTCCGCGCGGCTCAGGAAGATGGGTGTTCTCCTGCTGCCAGACGGTATCACGTCGCCGGTAATGCAATCGCGCGCGAGCCTGAACGCCGTCGTCGACGTCGTCGCCGAGACGAACAACAATGTGAGCGACCTGACGGACGCGAATAATCCACCGGCGCCGACGCGGGTCGTCGGTATAATCGACATCGTCAACGGCGGCGAACCGCCGCACAGTAGCGATTGGACGCCGCCCCCGCCGAAGAAAAAATGGATACGGCACTACCTGCTCGGTGAGGTCCCTTCCGCGTGCGTCCTGAAATGTCTTACGTCCAGTCATTTCAACCAATGTAGATTAAGGGCCATGGCACACACAGAAAACGTACGCAGTAAGACTTTTAAACTTGAGCGAATCGACCAATCGCAATCGAGACTTAAGAACGCCATCTTAAAACTCAAAACTTATGATTGGTCGATTCGCTCAAGTTTAAAAGTTTTACTGCGTACGCTTTTTTCGTGTGCCATGGCCCTAACTTTAATCTCCGTTCAACTTACTTTTTATCTTCTTCTAGTTCTAAGAATAAGAAAAAGATGGAGAGTAGGTTAAACCGAGATTAAAGTTAATCTACATTGGTAGAAATGGACATTATTTTAATGAAGGGGCGCTTATGAGGGCGGGAGGGGGGGTGGGGGGGGGAAGGGGGGCGTATGCCCCGCCTGGATTTTAATTTTTTTCAATTTAGAATGATTTTATGATTGAAATTTGCCTTTTCTGAATAATTATTTTTCATCGTTTTATTTATACCAAATGAAGTATCTTATTTCTTAACCCTCAGTTCTTCGGAACCTGAACAAAAATGGTGCTCCTAAGTACACTGCCGTCGAAAAGTTTCCGGACAAGGCCTATAACTAAATTCAAAAAAGTGTTGTCTGTCAAAGGTGGTTTCTTCGATGAAAAGAAAGTATGAGTTGTGAACTAAAATTGGGTTAAATTTATAAAATTTCTTTTGTTTCTCACTAGTTGAATAAAATTGGCTCATTTTTCTTATAATAATAGGCGCTTTACTACAATTTTTCGCGACTTATACCTTTATCCGGAAACATTTCGACGGCAGTGTATATTTACACTCTCCCCCCCCGAAAAAAGTTGTAAGGGCGCTAATGTTTAAATGTTACAAAAGCGCGCGCGCGCGTGCCCCCCCCTCTCTCTCCTCTCCACATATCGCCGAATCAAGCCTTCATGAAATTTAAAGTAATTAATTTGTGCTTCGAATTTTCGAAACAAATCGAACATTACGAATCTTATTTATTTTGATTGTTGTGGCCTAAAGGTATATTCGAACAGATTCAACCGTTCGACTTTATTTCACGTATAAAATGAAAAGAATCTAGTTACTTTTCGTTTGCGCTGAACTTTCCTTGAACGTTCGAAATATTAGGACGGTCAAATCTTCGATTCAATCGAACTGATCTAACAGATGGATTATTAACATTAATAAGTAAATATAGACCGATATCTGACTAACACAATATATAGAAATATAGGCTATTTTCGGTCGGGCTGGATCTTTTTTGCCTAATATTTTATTGCGTGAATTTACATTTCATAGCTCAGCCAACTATGTGCAGATTTTCGATTTCGGTCTTGAAACGCAGTCTTTTTTTTAGCTAAAGCTGAAACTAGTAATCTCACGTTAGATTAAATTGATAATCAATTTAATAACAGTAATACTAATAAGGATATTTTATGCCCATTTCCACCAATGTAGATTAACTTTAACCAGTTCACTGGTAATGACGCATATATGCGCCTAAAATTTTCGTGCCAAAACTGGTAATGACGCATATATGCGCACATTGAATAACTCCGATAAATTTCGATGGATCTGGATAAAACTTGGTATTCTAGAGTTTTTTGGGTCGCTGAATCGGAATCTGAGCTCACTACAAATTCGTCATCGTTTAGTTAATATGGCTCCCGAAAATGCTCTCTTTGAACGGTTTTCGAGACGGTGAGCCGAAGTACAGCTCGAAAGCGGAAAAAATACCCCGCTTGAATTTTGAAATTTCGACTCTGAATTCGTCATCAGTGACCGAAAAAACATGCACATACCGAGTTTGATACGTATCCACAATGGAATATCAAAGTTAGCCACTTGAAGCCGCCATATTAGATCCGCCATTATGAATTTTGAAATTTCGATCCTGGATTCGTCATCAGGGACTCAAAAAACCCTTAATAGATAAGCTTCCATGTAAAAAATGAAATTATTTGCTCTCACCAGTTTTGGCACAAAACGTTGATTTCGGGTCCACCAGTGAAATGGTTAATCTCGGTTTAACTTACTCTTGATCTCTTTCTAATTCTTAGAACTAGAAAAAGATAAAAAGTAAGTTAAACCGAGATTAAAGTTAATCTACATTGGAGGAAATGGACGTTAAACTGTCGTAAAGAACTTATTGCGAAAAATATCGAATAAAACTTCGATTTATCCGAAATATCCGATTCTGTCGCATGGTGTGTCTGGTATATACGATCAGCCCTTACTTTTCTAAAGGAAATAGCTTTGGAAACAAGGCTTTGTGGACGCTAGAGCGTCTACCGTTTCAAGGATGAAATGGGATCTTCCCACGAAATCAGATCTCGCACCCAGATTTATTCTGTTGACTCTCGATTTTGAATCGTTTCGCAAACAAGATTCTGATGAATGGTGCTCTACTGAAATTTTATCGTCGGGCGACCGATTCCCGCCGTGATTCTGCTCTCTAAAAACGCGCTCTACGTTAAAACTTCTCTCAGAGCATTTAATAGCGTATTTTTTTTATTGCCCCGAAAAATTTATGTGCACGACACAGGCAAACTTTAATCGCTTGTCGCATATCGTCTACCGCCGTTTTTTAAAAGCGTTCCGACCTCGGAAAAGTCAAAGCAAGCCTGGATAAGGTGCGCATACATTCCATTTTTAATTGTATGCGATATTGAACTATGCTAACTTAATAGCCATTCGTTCAAATCAAATACTCGCTATTGAGAACTATTGGAAAATGGCATGTAAAATTTATATCTTCATTTATGTATTATTAATTATTATTACAGTAAACACATATTTTAGGCACATTTTCTTAGATTATGTTTAGAGGGAATAGTATCGTGCTATTCCTCGATGTGAAAAAATGTGAAGAAGTATATCTAAAAATCTTTTAGAATATATCGCAGAAGTGAAAAGTAAGAAAAGAAATAGAAGAACTTCTTCGCGGACTCAAGTTTATACATAAAAGACTCTTCCTCGAAAAAAGACAAGTTATAATTACAATTGTTACTTTTTGCAGCGGGGCTTGAATTGCACAGACGTTTTTATCTCCTGTACTCAGTGCTTATAATTATCTTCAACACTCGCACTGGTGAAGTAAACAGCGAAGAGTATTGGCATGCATGCATTTTCATACCGTTACAAATGAGATATTTCGCGCGAGCTACACAATATCACGCGTTGCACGCGGGAATGGACGCACGTCGACGGTATATTTTCGCGGATTGTGCGAATATTTCGGTCGAAGCTGGCAGTGAAACATTCGCGCGGAAAACGTGACAGAAGGTGGCTGCTACTGTGCGGCGAACTGTCTTCAATTTTATTGAGATGAGAAGACAGAGTGTGACTTCTCGGATTTCATCTCGCAGGCAAATGTCGCGCGCTGCTGTGCGCTCGCGTTGAAAAGTTAAATTGTTGTCCGCGAGAATCGCATTGAATCTTGTTAAACTGATGGTTGTTTTCGAGTTAGAAGTAATGCGCTATCGTGCGTTCCAAGCAAAGTGTCGTTTGTGAAATTTAGGTGATTGCACCTCATCTATCTATCGCTAATTCCTCTTACAGCAAATTAATTCAAGAGAAAAATCTATCTTTTGAAAAAAATACTCTCAGAAGTAGTCAAGTAGCTCATATTTCTGACTTTTGCAGATTAGATTTATATCATAAATAGATCTGTAATGCTCCTGAATGCGTATCTTTGCGAATTTCATCATTTATGTCCATTTCTATCAATGTAGATTAATTTTAATCTCGGTTTAACTTACTCTTTATCTTTTTCTAGTTCTAAGAATTAGAAAAAGATACAGATTAAGTTAAACCGAGATTAAAGTTAATCTACGTTGGTGGAAATGGACATTAGAAGGATTATTGCACGGATTATCGGTTCGCTATCGACGGCTTCAATGTATTATTTCAAAAACTGTCGCGGCTTTGATTAACATCTGATTATTGTATTTTCCCGCTTGTAGATTCGATTTCTTGTCGACTTCAAGCTGATAAGGCTGCAATCGCAGGTCTTTTTCCGTCGTTATTTCTTCGAATTGGCTGCTTTGACTTTTGCCTCTTCTTGTTATCGAGACAGAATGCTATAAGTCCGGATAAATATTACTTTCACGATCCTTGATCTTACTCTCAGTTGGAAGTTTCGCTTGTTTTATCACCACTTTGTGATGCATGCATTTTCTAAAAACGGCGCGAATTCGCCGGCGTGATTTCGACGAGAATCATCGAGGGCCATGAATTTGAAGTATGTCTGCGGATACAAGATATGGAAATCGGACTATTTATAGTTCGTAGAGTATTTCCAAGTCAAATAGCGCCTATACTCCGCGACTATCAAGTTGAGCGTGCGAGAAATGAGATATGCAAAGCGTAGAAAATGCGAGGAATGTAAATATTATGTTATACGCCAGTAGGCAGTAATGACTACCGATTTTAAAAAAAAACCCAAGTTGAAAAAAAAACAAAGGAAAAGGAAAGAAAAAAAAAATTGTTTATATCTGATTGTGAGCTCGATATTCATAGAAGCGTGTTTGTGCCAACACTCGTGAATAAAGCGAGATATTTTGTATAATGCGATTGGTGAACGGTTCTACCTAGCGTTTATAATGCGGTAAACAAGATCTGTTTACCGCTAATTATTTATTGCCAAGTGCAGAGTGGCGGTTACTACATTTCTCTCGTCTCTATCTTTTCCCTTCCTTCCCTCTCTATCCTCCCTTCCATTCGTGAACACGTTAAACCTTCGTAAAACGTTGCAAAAGACTCGCTAATGAGTATGTTAACGTAATTGCTGACGGACAAATTCTCGGACAATCGATCCGGATCGACCAAAATCGCATAATAAAAAATCAGCAAATTAATTCGCTTAAATATTGCTTATTATGTGGAAGAAAGATGTAATCTCAAGAAGGATTAATAATACACGGAGAAAATTTTATATTAAAAATTACTATGTATGTTTTCTATAGAAAAACATAGTAAAAATTTTTATAATACCAGCAATGGTCCACGGCTACTGCCATACATAGTAATTTTTAATATAAAATTTTCTCCGTGTATAAGAATTATATAGTTAGATGAAATACGATTTTGTAATTAAAGCGCAAATATTCATACAGAATTTACGAAAGCTTATCAGATTGCTTTGCAGTAATGGGTTTCATTGTAAATGGTGTTTCATTTAATCGATAACCAATGTTCCACTGTAACCCGATTACTTAAACGTACGGATTATTCGCGAACGCATGTAGATTACAAATGCATGCGGATTTCTTTCTCGTTAAATGGAAGGAAAAGGAGAACGGAGCGGTTTTCTGAAGGACGTTCTAACCGACGCGGTCATTCTCACGAGGAAATCATATGTTACGTCAGCGCAAATGACGTGCGTTCGCGAACGTTGCTCCCACGAGTGGAATTTTTCCCAGCGAAGTAGAAGTTTTGCTGATTGTCCAGACATAGACGATCCGTCGTGAGTTGCGAATGTCTGACTTTTGAACTGTCGACTGCGGACAGTTTCTTTAAAATTCCATTCCCGATCTATTTCTGCATTCACGGACAACGCTGATTAACGGACTGTCGATTAATACATGCTAATTCAGTATCTCGGATGACTGATATGATTGATAATATCCGCACAGTCTGATGTATGCAGAATGCAATATCGACATCGTATCTTATATGGTTTATTTATATCACCGTGTTAACATAATATGTTGCAAGTAATGTAATGTTATTTTTGTTGCATGCTGGAGTTGCATACTGAGAATTAAACATTGTAATAGAGTCACACTGAAAAAAAATGTGGTTGCATTAATTGGAATTCTGTTAGATTCAACTAGTATGTCTGTTGGAAAATGAACGAATCAGAATTCTTTTTGGAATTACCAGATAAGCATGATTAATTTCTTCCTGTTAAATATACCAGAATTTCTTGTTAATGTTCGTCTAACTCGCACAATAATAAAACTGCTAGAGTGCATTGCGGGTAACGTTAACCAGAATTCTGGTTGCACGTTCCTTTGTAACTAGAAGTTTTATTAATCCGACTGGAAAATATTAATCAAATCCTTATAGTTAAGTTTATCAAACGTTCTAGTTACAAAAAATTGAGTCCAATCACGACAACCAGAAATTCTGTTCCGTCTCACCAGAATGCGTTCTATCAGATATGTCTTGTTCATGTAATCAGACCATTTTTCTCAGTGTATGTAACACTTGTTGATTAACAAAATTGGAATTTTAAAGTGGAATCACGCTGGACAAGTTTTACGTGTAGAACGCGATTTAACAGATTTTACGTTAATTCTACTTTATGACATTGTTATGCAATTTTAGTATAATAAAAAAATATTTAATAACGTTCTCCCCCTTCCGCTCATCATCACGATTTTTTTATGTGAGAAACAAAAGTTTTCAACGAGGGGTAAACCGCTGACCAAAATTGTGTACACCAATGCCTAGTAATGCCCAAAATTGGGCATTACTAAGTGCACAAAGTACACTAAAAGTACACGAAAGTACAATAAAAGTACACAATTTTTGGGCATTACTAGTGAATTTTTTATGTAATGCCCACTAATATGCCCCAGTAATGCCCACTAATGCCCCAAATCTGTACCCCGCAATGCCCTCAGCGGTTTACCCCTCGGTTTTCAAGTTGTCGCTTAAATTTTTACTTCGAAATGTTCTCGTTCAAACGCATTGAGGAATGCGTTTGGACGAGGTGTGTACCGTGCGCATCTTCAAGAAATCAGACACGTAGGATACGACGATAATAATACTTTTCAAGTAGCCCCCGGCTTTGCGCGGATGCGGTGTTATCCTGTAGCATTCATTATACATTCCTCGCGCCGAATAAACCACTGACACCCGTGGGCTCGCGAAAAAAAATCCAGTTGAACTGTTGAACCGATTGGCATATCATTTGAAAGGAAAATCACGCCGCGGTTCCGCTTGCACGTAAGCGAACATGCAAATGTGCCGGATGCGAAATTTACTACTGCAAACTAGAGAACGAATGGCAATTCGTTTTGTACTTGTTAATGTCTGATGGCGTTTTGTGCATTTTGCATCTAGAAAATTGATCGAATGAATTTGTGAAAGATGTCGCGCACGGAAAAAAAAAATTTTCGCTACCATAGCTAATCATGATTTGCTAAATTGTGTTTGCTGTCGTGACTATAAATTTCTAAACTACAGCAAACGTTTTGCTGTAGTTTAGAAATTTATAGTCACGACAGCAATGAAATAGGTATCACAGCTAAGATGTTCGCTGTCCATATATTACGACTGCAATTTTAGTTATCACACGCAGTTTTTAGCTACGCAGCTACTTTTTTTTCCGTGCGTAACTCGCGATATAAAACGTCGGAAAAAAGTTTATGTCAATTCAGAATCAAGGAATATCCTCAACTTGCAACTTGATAGTTTACTAGACTGACACTTAATACTACATTATTGATAATATTTGAATTGTACACAAGATATTTTATAATCCGCGACTTTTAATGACACCTAGTAAATTTGAAATTGTCTTTTAGCTGAAATATCGAAGTGTCAATTGTTTCCAAGTTATAAACTTAAAATAAAAGAGAAAGAAAAAGGAACCAAGACGAGCAAACGAAATTTCTTGACCCCTTTTTCTTCCCTTTCATTATATTATTGCTTTGCAAAAACGAGCCTGGAAATTGTATCCATTGTTAAAATAAAAGTGTCTCGTAAACTAATCGCAAGCTTCAAGATAACAAATAGATGAAAATCGTGTTTAAGTGCACTTTAATCTATCAGAATCTTGATTCGCGAAGATTTGGGTACACGAAGATATACAACAAAGGGTATAATTAAAAATTGTAAAATTGTGAAATTCCGCCGTTAAAATTAAGGCCGCAAACTTTATGAAGAATTCTCTGTATATTTGAATGTTATTAATAGCGCAATATGTTAGTTTGATCAATTATTCGTTAAGTACTCTGAAGATTTCTCGACTGCTCTTCCTCGGATCGACGTAAATCGGCAGAGGCGCGTGCTATATTTGTAGAAATTAACCATCCGCGGTTTAATTTCGGAAGGCAGTGATATCGCGTGTACGCAATGCCGTCGTTAGTTTCTCGGTCTCTTGTTGTCCTCTCTCGCGGATATACGCACACGAAATGTACGTCTTCGTGCGTTAGGAATAGATTTAGGAAGAGACGCGAGCTATGCGACGGGGCGGCCGCTGCCAAGTCGACTCGCACATGAATGAGTTAGCTGCATGTGCGTACACGTGCTGCGCTAATTTATCGTGCCGCGACGGTGGATAGAGCGAAGCTGAAGGATGAAGGGAAAGAGGAAGCTGCTCTTCGTGCCCGGTAGCGAGACGTTGCGGCCGTTCGCGAATTATCTTCTCCCATCCAGTCGCGTAAATCGCCGTTCAAAGATTTGCGCGATATTCTTAACGGCGTAAGATATTCTCGCGTTAATATTCCATGCGAAGATATTCCACAGGCGTTACCTGCGAACTACGTTTCTCGAAAAAGTTGAGTTCAAACGTTAAGAATTAGTAATCTTTTCTTTCTTAACTTATATAATTTTCAACTGTGTCGTAGATAAATTTAATACGAAATCGAGAAATGTAATTTTTTAAAAAGTACAAATACGATTTTTGCAAGGATTTTTGTATTTTGCAAATGATTTGTTTGGTAATTTTAACTATTTTCTATCAATATTTTAAATAGGCTGTTGATTTTGTTTATTTGTATTCTGATATCTATGAAGTTTATTGGGCGATTTATAATATAATTAAAAATTAGTTATGTTAAAAAACAACGGACGAACATCATTCGATTTTCAAAACCGATTTTCTCGAAAACAAAATCTCATACGATATAGTTATGCTCTACGTATTCGATTGATACTCGATATGATAATATCGCGTATCTGATTGTATCTTTCTAATAATTACTTTATATAAATATTATTTGAAATAGAATAATATCTGGCGTTAAAGTGCAAGCTTGGTCAAGTGAATTATTGATATAATTTCCGGTATTCTATACGAGAGGTAAGTTGTTGACGAGAAAGGATTGGCTCGCTCAAAGCCATCGCCACTCTAGAGAATATCTGCTAATCTTAGGGCGAAAGCGCGGCCATTCAAGCTTGAGCGTAGAATAGAATGGCAAGCCGGGAGCTTTGTCGTCTGCATCTGTGGAATGCCAGGATTCGTAGTGCCTCCATGAATGTGCTTCTATCCAGAATGAAAGGGTTTCGGGATGGTACGATAAAGCCGCCGCGATAAAATTTTTGCTTCTGTAGCACCGTGTCGTCCCGAGAACTTTCCGAATGGCGATGCGTTCCTCGATGATTTCGAGTAATGTAATATTATAAATAATATGTAAAGTTGGACTGCTTTTTTTCTGTAATTTCTAATAAAATATCTTATTGCATTTTATACACGTGTGTATATATTCTTTATTTTAATTGAAGAGCTCATTTCTAAATTGTTTTATACTGATAAAAAAAAGAATTATGTGTTACAAATGAAATCTCGTGACAATCTTTTCTGAGCTTTCTAAGACGAATAAAAATCTCTGTTAAAATTTATCTCTTAAAAGTATAAATTTTAAGCTTTTCGGGTGCCTTTTAATGACGTAAGTCAAGTGATTCTAATGATGTTGCAGAAGAAGAACCATTGGAGAATAGCAGAATGAGTCTTTCGATAGCTTCCCGAGGTACCTCTGTGGTCTCCAGCACGAGAGTCACGCCGTCATCAACCGGATCAAACTCTGTTCAGCTGACTGCGCTCCATTCCATGTCTCATCATCACCATCATCACCATCCACATCATCATTCGCAGCAGCCACAGCAGCAGCAGCAGCAACAGCAGCCTCAGCAGCAGCAGCAACATCATCAGCAGCAACAACATCACCAGCAACATCATCACAGCGACCATCATAGCACACATAATCATTATATGGAAAATCACAATCCAAATCAATCCCAGCAAAGTATGGGCAATCTCGTTGTCGATGTCGAAACGAGTCACGACAATAAGAAACACCGAACTGGGTAAGCTCGCTTAATTTCTGTATTCTTCTTCACTTTACTTCCGCGTCCTCCCAATTCTTTTAAAGATATTGTAAACCCAGAAGATTATTTTCCGTAACAACATTTAGGTGATTTTGCGATACGGGAATTCTGTTTTTAATTAATAATAAACGTCTATTGAATTGACATAGCCACTTTAGCACAATCGAATAAAACTTATACAGAAATTTAGTGCTCTTTTGTTGCTAATTTGTTGCTCAATTCCCGATTTTGTTGCTCCAGCCAATTCGGAGATAATAGTGGCTGTGCAATAATAATGTATCAAAGTAAGACTGGGAGCGCGGCGCGGTAAGAAATGCGCAAGTTAATTAGAATGTAAGTTCTTTACTACTTAATCAATTAGTTACATGACCTTACAAATGACTCGAACGTTTCGGCAACAATTTGAGCCATTCTGTTTTTAATCGTATCACAAAGTAATTCCGGTTTTGCAACACCAAACTGAGAACTGACCTAAGAATCAAGAATTGAACTAGGGATCAAGCTGAGAAAAGGCTTATTGATACTTGTTTGTTGCATTATGCCATATCAATGCTGTTACGTTCGAATTCGTCTAAAATAGATGTGATAATGTCTCTATGACGGATACATAGTTACGCGGCGACACCGACACATTCCATCGCGAGTCGATACGTCAGCCTGTTGCTTCGCGCGTTCTCGCCTCATCTTCTCTTCTCTCCGCTCCTCTCCGTGCACGGGCAACGCCGTCGCCGACGTTACAGGCGGCCTATACCTATTTACGCCGTGCACGTGTCCAGGGTGAATGGCACGTGCACGACGCGTCGCTCGGTGCGTTGCATCGCGCGGCGATAACGCGAGGCGTTACACGATCGCGTCGCATAGAGCATGCAGAAAAGCTTATACCTGCGACGGTTTATTCCAAGCGTTTTAAAATATTTCGATAGCGTCGTTAACGTGTTAATAGCATGTGAAAAAAATTAAAGAGATTTATCAAGCTTGACGTTAATAGATTTCAACAAAAGATGATGTACGCTTGAACGTTCTTTAGTTCTAAATAATTCATAAATTTAGGATTGACAGGGCGTTTACTACCTGGAAAAACCTGGAATACCTGGAATTTTCAGGGGATTTCTTTTTTACCCTTTAGAATCAAGGCATTTTCATGGAATTTTATTAACACTCAGGGAAATTTTTGGAATTTTATTTTTAAATTTAAATTCTGTCTTTCTGAAAAAATTGTTTCTTTAATTTTTTTTTTTGTTGATGTAGAACGTCGACAATTGGTTAGCAATAAATTTGGCATACACATCCGCATATATTCACGTATATTCTCGTGTGATTCGCGAGTTTTTATTTAAAAAATCAGGGTAACAGTAGAAGACAATACAGAAAAGAATTTACTGTTACTACACTATAGTGAACCTTCCATATACTACAGGTTTCGCGGCTCCAATTGTACACGGAAAAAACAATAAGGTTGCCACAACCACAATAATAGTAACATTTGGTACAGCCACATCCCGT
>NJRQ01000308.1:32416-58164 GCA_003063805.1 Aphaenogaster ashmeadi
TGTTTTGTGTAATGCATCTATATATGTTTGTCTCAACATTCACTATGTTTGCTGTACCAAATGCATATAGTTGCCTTCACATCAATGTGAATATGACAACCACAGGACGTGGCTGTACCAAATGTTACTATTATTGTGATTGTGGCAACCTTATCGTTTTTTCCGTGTAGAAAAGGATAGATATAGTCTCGTGGAAGACTATAAGAGGAAGAAACATTAAAAAGGGCGTATAATAACATACATTTATTTCAAAATTTGCATAAAATATTCTTTAATTTTACCTAGAATTTTTAATAAAAATACCTGGAAAATCCGGGAATTCTCAGGGTATTTTTTTTACATGATTTGAATAAACACTCTGATTGAGAAGGAGAAAGAGAAATAATTCTTTTATTTATTCCTATTTATGTATTGTTTTATAATTTATATTTTCTCGTTATAGAGCATGTGTGATTCGGTCTGGTACCAGGGAAGTGCACAATAAATTGGAGAAAAATCGGAGGGCGCATCTGAAGGAGTGTTTTGAACTTTTAAAGAGGCAGCTACCATCGCAAGACGAAAAAAAGTCTTCGAATCTCTCTATTCTCCATGCAGCGAACAAATACATACAGGCAAGTTTTAATCCCGTAAAATGCATGATTTATATGCGTGTTCCATTCGATTTTTTTCATTCGTAATTTGCGCAATGATTCGAGCGCATCTTTGTGATATCGTATGATTTTGAAATCTATCTCACAGAAGTAACTCGAATAGACCACTTTGTCATTTTAAATTTACCTTCGCTTTCATGTTATTGGAAACCATCGGGATACGAAATAACAGGCAATCGCATCATCGCTCATCGTTCATGGAGATCTTTGTTGAGAGTTACCTTTTATGCGAGAACACACACTCGGATTTCCCATCCAGATTCCAATTTGATGTTCTTGTGGGATGTTCTTATGAGGACTGAGCCACTCAAGCTCAGATAGATTTTTGCTTGTTGAGAAAGGCGCAATTTTCTTAAAATAATAATCAAGCGCGAGACAGATCTTAATACCAAGAATAGTGATTAGTGGATATTTCTCATAAGAGAAAAAAGAATCTCTAGAAAAGGTAAAACATCTTTGCGCTGTCTCTTTAATCCCCTTTCGGTATCCGCATCCCCTCCTCTGTACCGCAGATCTTTGTCGATCGCTCTCTCCGTCCTCCCGCGTATATCGTACCATCTCTGTGCGCGTTGCATTTTTCTACGAGAGGCATTATCTATATACCTATATCGACTCCACGTGACCGCACGGCCATCGGTGTCACGCCGCACGGCACGTACAGCATGCGCTGCTCTCCGGTCTTTTATCATCTAACGCCGTCGCTGTTGACTGTTACGCACGATGCATCTCGCTAGGACGCCAAAAGCGGCTAGGGCGTCAATACCAAAGGTGTCTAACACAAGTCTTGTGTCGAAAATACAAGACTATTGATCCGTTATCCTATGTATCGACGGCGCAATCGAGAATAAGAAACTAATTCCACGTGAAAGAAAATAAATAAAAAAATTTGTAATAAAATGTTTTCAATACTTCCTTACAGTGAATGAGGAACTGCATCAATTAATGCATCCAAAAGTATGGTTCTATTTAAAAAACCATCTTCATATCTCCGGATCTGTGAAGTTAGCACGACATTCTACTAATATAAAAAAAAAAAACAATTAGAGTTCCAGTAGCACTTTTAATAGTTCTACAGTTCCTTATAGAAATAAAAAAAAGTTCCGCATTTTTTATAGCAAAAAACCAAAAATGAAAAAATGTCTTGCTAACTTCGCGAATCTAACACGATACCGCCCCCTCCAAGGTACAAGAAAACAATAAATATTAACACTTTTGGCAACAGTTCCCGTTAGTTCTACTCGAGTTCCACCATTGTATGTAATTTGAAAACAAAATTCCAACAATTACCAATTTTTCATACACTTTAAATATTACACCCATTACTTGCAGATAAAGTGCCGTGCTGATTATTTCTCGCGGTTCTAGCGACAGTTCTCGTTAGTTCTAGCAGAGTTCTATGCTCTACAATCATTTTTAAAAATTCCTGGATTTTTTCAATAATTTTGATAATTTAATAAATATTCTATTCTGTAACATATATATCGAGGGGAAGAAAAGATGATTATGTTTGTTATGTAAGAAGCAATGTTTACGAGAGAAAGATTTTAATAATGCGAGATGTTTCTTCTTGTATGCCGCAGGCATTACGAAAAAAAGAACGAGATTATGAACATGAGATGGAGAGACTCGCGAGAGAAAAAATCGCAGCTCAACAGAGATTATTGGCATTGAAGAAAGAAATCAATGCAAGTTGGGATCATATCGACATTAATTCTCTTTTACTGGAACAGAATCCCGGGACGGATGCGACGACCACCAAAAATGGTGAGATATATTTGTGATATTAAAAAATAAGAAACGTATAGAAATTTAGTAAAGTGCAGTTTTGGGGGATTATTCATGATTTTGTTTACGTTTTCTTATGCTTACTGTCCATCTCATTTAAGATAAAAAAATTTATATATGTATATATAAATGTCAAAGAGGCTGCTTTTTATTCCATAATGGCAGGATTTTTCAAGAATAAACGCCTTTGTGTTGCAAGATTTATTTCAATCTCTTTTTTACCTGAAGTTTAAAGACGGATGTTATGCCATTAAAAAATATGACAAGATATTACTAATATTAAAAAAAAGATTACATAAAAAACCTGGAAATTTTATTTTGAGAAAAAACTTCATGACTTATAATATTTTTTACTTTACTCTCTTAATAAACTTTTATTTCTCCGATTTTTTATTTATTCTCGTTTGAAAAGAGAATTCTCTATATTGTAGAAGCAACCTTTCTTTATTTCGTAAAACAAAGCTTATTTGTTTTATCATCAAATCTTTTATTTGATCAAAATTTCTTTAACAAATTTCAGAAAGTACGGAGGTTGACGTTACTGGACTCTCACGGGGTGGCACGAGGTACAGCAGCACGAGCAGTCTGAACAGCGTGACGACGGCCAGTTCCCCGCAAACATTGCAGTCTACTAGCACGACTTCCAATATACATAATCAAGCCTCGTCCGCGGGTGTCGTTTGTCAAACGCAAGATCTGAATCTTGCACGAGGCTCCAGGGAGAGTCCACCTGCGAATTCGACTACCGGAACGGCACCTGGACCCAGCATTTCTACCCCGACGCAGGTATGTTCTCTCCTCCCCCCGAACTAAACGAAATGACGAAATTATTTCTGCACCATATCCAAGGCGAGATAGCAAATATTGCGATTTTGCAATAAATTGGTGCCAGAGCAAATCAACACGCATTTGCAGAGCCGCTTACAGACTATTACTGGAAACGGCTTTGAAAATGTGTGACATGTCGTGTGTTACTTACTTTGTTTTTTTTTTAAAGAGCGTTAAAGATTGATATGTAGAAAGATAGACAGAATGGCATTTTCGTTTCAGGAGAAGGTTACTACATCGCCCACCGCCAGTATAGTGCAGCAGCCGCATCAGCCGCATCAGCTGCACCTGCCGATCAGCGCTCAGATGTTGAACACGAGTCAGGGTCTCGCGACCATCGTGCCAGCTCTGCAGCACATCGGGCCGGGGCTGAGGGTGATACCGGGTGATACGCGGCAGCTCTTGGTCACCCACACTACCGGCAGCAATGAATCCAGGCCTCTGACGTTGGCGGTGCAGAACTCTTCGGATCAGTCCAGGCCACCACTGATCGCTGTGCAATCAAACGCTGGAAACGAGCCAAGGCCTGTAGCGCTGGTCGTTCACTCGTCCACCGCCAACGACAACAGAGTTACGTTTGTGCACTCTAATCTATCCAACAATGACAGGCCATTGGCCCTGGCCGTGCAATCATCTGCGAGTGACGTTAGACCTGTCACTTTCGTGCACTCGGGAAACGAGGGTCGATCGTTGGTCCTTGCCACGCATTCGCCCGCGCTGAATGTATCGAGTGAGTATATATTTTTATAGATTTAATATAGACGACCTGATCTCATAAGAATCCACGCACGAGACTTTTCTCGGACGTACAACTCAAAAATCTTACAAGATGATTTATATTTTAGAATTTCCGAGACACAGACAGGACATAAGCAAGCTCTTAAATTTCTCGAATAAAAATATTTTGTCCCTTGTAGACGCTCAGACGAGAATAAGAACGGGAGATGCACAGAACACGCATAAGATGGTCGGCGGCGTAACGCTCGTTGGCGGTAATGGCTCGGAATTGGCAAGACTCCCCGGTGGAGCGGAACTGAACATACTTCCGGCAAATGGTGTGTATGACAACATAACACGTGTACTAGTTTCATGGTTATTTGCGTTCGGAATGTTTGTTCCGTTGCTACACGCTGCAACACGGTATGACAAAAAAGCTTGATACGTTTGTTATTTTGTAATTGCAGGATTAACTTTAAGTCATGGAGTATCACTTCAAACCGCTGCGGGTAAACCAACCTCGACAATGATGCAAAACTCTCCGTCCACAGAGAGTATAGCTCACATCGTCGGTCAGCATGCGCCTCTCTCCGGCCTGACTCCGATTGTCACGCCGATGACTGTCGTCTCTCAAGGTAACCAGGTGACCGCTCACATCTTAGCACCATCGAGTCTCGCGGGGAAGATGATCACTACTCCGATTCTCAAGTCCGTGGGACAAATGCCGCTCGTAAACGCTCAGTATCTTAACACCACGACTTTAGTGAAACCGGTCGTCGTGGTGAGCTCACCGTCAACGTCGACAGCATCCTCAACGACGGCGGCGACGGCTTCCAATACACAACCTTCTTCGACCTCGAATTCGACCGTCTGACAGAATCAAGGAAAGGCAAAATTAATCTGATCGCGTTGGAATATCAAAATACGATTTACCGGTGTTTCGAATAAATCTCTACGTTTATCTAAAATAAATTTATCTTTTGTTATCTGTTGGGATTGCTTAGATATGTTAGTGACGAATTAGCGAGAATAAACGATTTAAATCTGAAATGTTTTACGGCAGACAGTAAATACCGTGAAAGAATCTTATGTGAGAAAAAATTTTGTCTATTGTGCTATTTGTAACATCAAAGTGATCTTGCATTTTGAAACGTTATTTGTGTCCCATAAGGACTGACATTCGAGATACGAGCTCTTCCGAAGAGTAAATCGACTGAGAAAGTGTGAGAAAAAGTCCTTGCTCAACACATGCGATATATATTGTACACGGTACCTTGATTTTATTAAGAGAGATAGTTTATCGCGTAAATTAAATGTAAAGTTAAAAAAAACAGTTAATTTATGATAATAGCTCGAGTGTCAAGAATGAGAAAGTTTTCATGGTAGCATGTTGATTAATGCTTTTAAAACTTTTAAGGCTTCTGGTCTCGTATGCTATTCAGATCATTGTTTCGTCAGATTCTCGATTGGGAATTTTTTCGTTGTGCTTATTTTGACAAGTAGCTTTTTAAAAAAGCGTTTTATGTTACTTCGTGAGTCCTAAATATTTTTTTCTATGAACGGAACGAAAGGAGGCTTTGACTTGCAATAAAACAAATTTTACTTTTTACATAACTTTTAAATTGCTTGACTGTATTTTGTGAGAACCATAAATTGACAAGTTTCATATCTTATTGCAATTGGAGAAATGTCATAAGAAATGATAATGACGGTACACTTAGAATGATATTAAATTAAAGTAACAGCTCATGAGCCTTATAACATAACATGGAATAGTTTGGATTTAATCATTTAATGAGCGGAAGTTGGGAAATCGGAAATTATGATGAGTTTTGTGTCTTAAAATTTATCAAACGGCTGTGGAGAACGGATAATGAACTCTATATGGAGGTCTGTCTGTTTAATTTCGACAATTCAATCGCAAGATGCATTAAATCTTGTTAAATCGATAATAAAAGCGGAAGTTATTTAGAAACAGTGGCAACAAATAATCTAGGTTTGTAATAATACATATTAAGTATTTATTCCTCTGTATTTATTATATGTTTACTTGCGCATTATACAAATCGCTATCGCGCTTTTCACGTACGCATAATTGCAACGCGCTACGAACATTGATTTCTTCATGCCCAGATTTCGTCATATGGAAAGATTTAGAAATGTATATTTTAAGTCGCCGTCATCATTGTGATCTGTCTCGTGAATACGTGCGCATTGTAACGTTCCAATGCTTTTATACAAACATTCATTTCTATAATGCGATCCTTGCATAATAACCGAAAATGGCTCGAGTAGAATAGAAGGGAACGATAATGCTCACAACTGTCTTTGGAAAGCTAGAACGATTGCACGCATTTATCGAACTGTTGCACTATTTTTTATTTTTTGTATGTACCAGAATCATTCGATAAATAAAATACAGGTCAACATTACGTCAAAATTTTTATTTAAAAATAATTAAGAAAAAATACAATATATAAAATCTACGTACAAATTTACTTTTTCACATAGTCACCACAAGCATTGAGACATTTAAAATTTTCTTAAGTAATCTTTTTGTCTAACAATAAGGTTTATGAGGTAGGTCGGGACTATGCAGTAAGTGCTGCAGAACTTTTTACTTCTGCAGCAATAATCAACCCACTTAAGAATCCTGTAAAGGAATGTTTAAATTATTTAAATTATTAGTTAAATATCTCAATGCTAACGATGACTATGTGGAAAAATAAAAGTTTGGAGAATTGAAGATTGTGAGTGAAGGAGTTACGATACGAATGGTAAGCCGTTTATGAAATGGAAATAGGAATTTATATTTTATATTCAAGTTTTGACGTAATTTTGATCTGTTATCTTATTTATCGAACGATCCTTTGTACGTTCGCTTCTGTAAAATCGTATTGTACGCTTCTGTTTGGTATTCTAGCGGTGAGATCGTCAACAGATCATCAGAACAATGAACTCGTTTGAAGTACATATTTATCACGTGAAATCGCCACGTGATAATTGATATTCTTATTGCATAGTTTACGCAACGAAATATTTTTCCGATATGATTCAACGCGTAATGTAACGTTTCCTTTTTCGCACGCGCGATTGTTGACGGTTTCTCTCTCTCTCGGATACCAGCTCTCGTTTGTGCATATTATTAATACTACTATCTCTTACATATCTGCAAACCTGTTTTGTATTCTTTAAATTATTTAATTGCGAATGGTATGATTATTGATTCGAGTTAAGATGTAAATGCGTGCCTTAACAGGCTACACATAAACGTATCTTGATTGACAACATTGTTCAACATTTAAGGCAGACAGATATTTTGCTAACAGAGAAACTCGATATGTAAGAAAGGTTCTTCATGCTGTAGATTACACAATTTGTTTATGTTAATCAACTGTACAGACTTCCTTTCAAATCTTAGGTCGTTATACTCGTAAGTACACGAATCTCCCGAATTTTCATTTAATCTCGATGCTGCTGGGCGTCTCAATGGAAAGGGGGAAAAGTTAATCAGTTAAATTAATGTGTTTAATAAAATTAATCGTCCATTGTCGTATCACGCGCTTCTTAGTGTTCGGGACGCAACGGGAAAATTCAATTTGCAATAAAGACGACGAGAAACCGAGCGGAAACCCGGTATGAGGTACTAGTCAAAAAAATAAAGTTTTGTTGAATTCTTTTCGATGCAGACGCTTTCATTCGACGAAACCTCAAGTCGTGCTATGAATGCAAATGATTATACCGCATGCCCTGTAACACATACACACACATACCCAGGTAGCAAGCTGACGTTATTTGTCGTCATTTTGACGTCAAAATGACGTCTAATGTCGTCAAAATGACATATTTTGCTACCTGGGTACACACATACACCCACACACACCCACACACACCCACACACACACACACACACACACACACACACATACATACAAGAAACACATAGCTGTGAGCGGGACTGGACAGAGAAAGGTGGAAAAAAAGATGTGATTGAGTGGAAAATATCGCAGAAGCGATATTTTGCAGTTAGTTGTTTAACCGCGACTGAAACTTCTGTCGGTAACTATTTAAGCGATGTAATAGCCTCATGTAAATAATAATTTTGTTAGCGAAGGTGGATAACCAAACGGGTCGAGAGACGGAAGGAAACTAAAGATAGTATAGCACTGAGCACTCAAGCGAAATGAATAATGTGAACAATGTGATATAAATGATAAATAAAAGATTAATTAGCACAGTAGCGTTTAAGGAGAAAAAAATCAACTATTAAATCGTTTACGGTGTAGATAGATGCTGATAACTATCATTTACTAATATCTTAAAAAAAGAGAGAGAATGTCAAAAAAAAATTGAATTGTACATAGGAGATACAAGAAAGAGAAATGGCGCGGGTGGAGGGAGAAAGAGAAAAAGAGAGAGGGGAGCGGGATTGTAAGATAATGTATAAATATATTGAATATACTGAGAGAAAGAGAGGGTGAAGGAGAGGGGGAGAGATGGGGGGGGAAGAGAGAACGAAGGAATACAACGTGACGGACTGTGCCGGAAGTGACGCTTGTCATGTCGATGGTAAAAAAGAAAAACCGCCGACACCGCGAATATTCCGCGTGACGGAATCTACAAGCTGTATTTGTGCGGCAACGTGCGGAATAAAGTGTGCGTGTGAGGCTGCGTGTTGAGGAGTGCGCATGTGAGAAAGGTGTATAGTAAAAACGTTATTATTGTTGTAGTCTATATCGAATTTTGTTATATGCCTCGACCAGCATGCAAAACGACGATATGTCTTACGACGCGGTCCGTTGTGCGTAAGACGCGGAGTAAGGCGGAGCAAAAATGAATGCTGTGTGTGCTTTGTGCGTGCGCGCGCGCGCGCGCGCGTGCACATGTGTGCGTGAGCGAAGAAGAGAGCGAGAGAGAAGAGAGCGTGAAAGGATGGCAAACGTCGCCGAAGAGATTCGATCTCTTCGCGCGCGCGCGATACTTTTTGTTAAAAGAAAAAAAAATACGGCAAGAAAGAGGAGTGTGCGATGAAAAATTCAGTACAGTCTATTACAATAAAGATTAAAATGTGAGTGTGACGGTTGCCCAATTCTCCTTGCAGTTGTCTAGTATTCACGCCGATTCGAGACTCTCGGCTCGATCGATATCCGCGCGCGAGCGAAGCCCGTGTCGGACTACGCATTGGAGATTAGAATTCGATTAAATCGGAACAAAGGGAATGAGGATTGAGATTATGCGATTGCTCGAATTCTAATCTCCAATTCGCAATCCTCAAGCTCCAATACGTAGTCCGACACGGTCTGCTTAACGAGGACGATCGTGCATGCATTCTGCACCCTTCTGAATCTTTTCGAGTAAACGGCAGTAAATTTGTACCCAAGCGGAACAGAAAGTCAAAATGACATTAAAATGACGTCAAATGATCACACCTTTGACAGTCATTGGCCGGTATTCATAGTCGGTTCTTATATTTAAGACCGTCTTAAGATATCATAAACCAATCACAGAGCCGTATTACCATCTTAAGACGTTACTTAAGATAGTCTTGAAGTAAGAACGGACTATGGGCGGTATTCATAGTCGATTCTTGTATTTAAGACCGTCTTGAGTACAATCTTAAGATGTCATAAACCAATCACAGAGTCGTATTACCGTCTTAAGACGTTACTTAAGATGGTCTTGAAATAAGAACGAATTATGAATACCGGCCATTATGAGATAATTTTGGTGTCATTGTGACTTTCTGTTCTGGGTAATATGATTCAAAAGCTTATTAACCCAGACAACACGATGTCTAAAATCAGGACGTAAGACGTCTTATAAAGGCTATTCTACATCTATCGTAACGTTTTAATCGTAAGCGATCGTGGTCGTAAGAGAAGAAGCTGTCGTAAACATTGTCTATGTACATAAAATCGCAATACGCTTCGAGAAGGCTATATTATCTTATTGGCTGTTGTAACGCCAGACAAGCGTCGTCGTAAGAGTTCAAGTTGAATCAACTCTTAGGTCGGTTCTACAATAGAGTCTTGAGCCGTAAGAAATTGACCAATCACAGTCGAATATGAGGAGAATAACCGACTATGATTGATCAATTTCTTACGGCTTACAACTTACCCCTGGTCTACAATAGGTCCCGTAAGCTTTAAGCCCTAAGAAATTGATCAATCACAGTCGAATGTGAGGAGAATAATCCACTGTGATTGGTTTCTTAGGGTTTAAAGTTTACGATACCTATTGTAGACCCAGCCTTACGACTCTACTGTAGAACCGGCTTTACGATGAGCTTACGACAGTTGTTACGAGGAGCTTACGATAGACATTACGATAGATGTAGAATAGCCTTAAGATATCTTTAAGACGTCTTTCAGACACATTGTCCAAAGTCGTCTTAAAGACGTCTTAAAGATATCCTATAAGACGTCTTACGTCCTGATTTTGGACATCGTGTTATCTGAGAAAGCAGTCTCAAACGCGCGCATCTGAAAGAGAAAATTGTGTTAACTGTATGCGGAATATATTTTTGAAGAATATGAATTTAAGATAGTGAGAGCGAGCTGCTCGATTCACGAGACGATTAGCCCGATGGACTTTGACAATCGGTGTCACCTCATGACGTGAAAAATTGCGCCTGAGCGATCGGGTCGAGAGTAACGAGCCCGGCGGGGCCATCGTGCGCTTCTACCACACTGTTAATTCCTTTGGGGCATTTTTAACTATTCTATAGATCGCCACTGTTCCTACCCAATATGCCGTCATTTTAACTAAAACAATGGTTAACATTTAACCATGTGTGTATCAAAATGACCACATTTGTCGTTAATTTAACTAAAACAAGGGATGTCTTTAATCCTTATAACTACACTGGCGGGGTACAAACGTATGCCACCTGTATGACGTTTTTGTTAATAACTTTTTAATGAACAACGAGCGACGGCTAAAAGTTTATAAGTGTTGTTCAGGGTCATGACCTTGAGAAACAGTGTCAAGGTCGTAGGAGGTTGCCTCCCCTAAAGTATATAATTACCTACTAGGTACGTTTGTACTCCGTCAGTGTAGTTAAGGGTTAAATTAACAACATATTAAGTAGGAGCAGTGGCGACTTATAGAATAGTTAAAAATGACTCAAAGGAATTAACAGTGCACGCATACAGCGGGGTCTACAATGAGATTTTAAGTCGTAAGACTTCCCATACAGCACAGAAATTGCAGCAACATTTCGGCAATGTTACAATGTTGCTGCAATGTTACTGTAATGTTGCTGAAATTTCTGTGCTGTATGGGTTAAGAAATCGACTAATCACAATCAAAATTGCGGTCTTTTAGAATGCTTGACTGTGATTGGTCGATATGCTTAAGTCTTACAACTTAAATCTCATTGTAGACACCGCTTAAGAGAGCGACATAAGTAGCGATCGAAAGAATTCGTAGTCGTATAGCGATCTATCTCCTCCCCACGAGTCGCGGGAGAGCAATCGCGCGAAATTTGGCGCGGAGAGCCGATCTTCCAGACTGCGACCGCGATTGCATGGCACGCGCGTGCATCCGCATTCGAGCTGTCCGCTCGCCAGTCGAGCGAGCCGAAATCGTCCTCGAAGGCAGATCGGGCCGGGTGCGAAAATCAAAATCGAATCTGCCTTTTCTAACGGCTAGTGTTAAAAGATTAAAGGCACGTTCAGATGCGACGCCGACGCGAACGTTCGATCATATCGGACACGCTTGTCGATCCCCTCGTGGATATCAGGAACGAGGAAACGTTCCAAACGAATTACAGGTCATTCAGAATGGGACATACGCAATCTCAGAATCGAAAAGGATTCGTAGATTTATTCTCTTTATAAAGTGTTGAGAATTACTCTACATTTCTGACCTTGTTTTTATTGTGATACTCTGTATTTCTTGATTTCTTTATTTAGCATTAGAAGTACCGAGCGGTTATTTTAGACTGTTTCTATTTTTGAAATTTAATGCACTTTTTGCATATCAAAGATAGAATTTCAAAATTTTCTGACTTTTCATTAAAAATTTTTAAATCCTATCTTTGATATATAAAAAAAGATATTAATTTAAGAAATAGAAACGGTCAAAAATGACCGCTCGTTATTTTTAGTGTTAACGGGGATAATTTCATGGAAGTAAGCATTTTTTAGATGTTCGAGGTTTTGAGTTGTATAAATTATCCTATAGTTACATGCGCGCTCTTATTAAAATTGTCCAATCATTCGGGGTATGGCCCAAATCGAATAACGTGATAGTGCGTTCGCCGTGCACTGCAGCTGGAACTGCGGATTTCTAGAAGTAAAACTATTTAGCTCTTATCCGATTCATACATATGTAAAGATCGACGTTGAGATCTGTCTCCTCCTGAGCTCGTGAAATCGATCGGCGCGTCTTTCCCTTGTGGCTGACTTGCACACGAATAAATTGATGAATAGTTTAGCTGTTGTTTCCTTAAACTCGCAAACCCACAAATTTTTGTTAACTTTACGTACAACGTTTGACAAAACGCTCGCTGCAATGCGAAATTTGTCTAATTTGAAAAGATTAAAAGCAATTTGATATCGCACATGTCATATATGCATGTGCGCTTATATATATATATATATATATATATATACATATACGAAATTAGTAGTCATTAATGCCTTCCTTATAAATTACTTAACTAAAAAATTTTCGTGCGATTGTTAATTCTTTGGAGATATTTTGATTAGAATGAAATCTTATATCGCGCTCTGAATTTTTTGCTAATCGAGTCCATGGAATGCAGCGTATAATTTTTACTTATGTTAGAAGGAACAGAATATATTTGATCTAAGATATTATTTTAAATAAATTCGAGACCATAACAATTCAAGTGTTCCATAACAAGCATATTTCACTTTTAATTTTTAAAAAAAAGATGATTATAATCATAACATTATAATATCAATATATCATATAATATAATAATCATATTACAATATTATAATGATCATAATATTATGATGATATAATATGATTATTATATTATGATATTATAATATTATGATGATTTCCCGATAAAAAATTTTTTATATAAGAACATATATAAACATATAATTACGTATGAAATATGTCCATATATATTAAATTGCCTATATATGTATAATCATTGTATAAATTTAGAAAAAAGTTATATATAATTATATATAGAGAATATTTTAAAATCTAATTGCAATTTTATTTTTTGTAACAATGCAAAAATATTTTTCTGATTATTTTTAAATTATTCTTCTTATTATTTTTCCTATATATACAGATACAGATTATACAAGAGGAAAAAACATGTATGGACATATTTTATATATTACTATATATGTGTATATTTATAAATATTTTTATATGAAAAATTTTTTACCGGGTATAATCATTTTGGGAGATCGCGTGAAGACCGCGAACGAAGAGTGTTAACACCCATTGAAAATCGTGAACACGGCTACGTAGTTCACATTTTGCTCACATTTTGCGCCTTGACGTTAATTGGTTGTCGTTGTCGCGTTGCTTGCACTTTCCCCACTTGTTCTCCACTTTTCTTTCTTTTTCTCTCCAACGCCTGCGTGTATGTCTATCTCGTTTTAGGTACAGAAAATATTAGAGAGTGCAAGCAACGCGAACATGGCTTCTCAGTGGACCTGAGTGTATATTTAGGGTTAGTGAGCTGTAAAGTGTTTCGAGGTTATATTGTTATAAAGTAACATAAAACATAACTAATCAAATAATTCAGCAAGATGTCTGAAGACGAAGTGGAAAGCTTTGAAATTACCGATTATGATTTAGAGAATGAATTTAACATAGCTCGTCCCCGACGCAAACTCTCGAAGAAACAACAAATGCTAGGTACGACATACAAAACAGGAATTGAAAAATTAAGAATAATTTGCACATTTGAGAATTATACTGATATATAATTTGCAATAACAGAATCTTTCAATTCTACACATAATTATACAGTTATTACCATGATCGTTTAAGTATAATAGTTTAGTTTTTCATAACACGTGATTTTTTTTATTAATGAACAGGGATATGGGCAGATGACAGTGACGAGGATGAATTATCTGCCAGACCGTCTTTTAAGACTTTTAACAAAGGTCCTAAGAATTATACAGCACCAGTTAATTTCGTCGCTGGTGGTATCCAACAAGCAGGAAAACCAAAAGAAAAGGAAGATAAGGATGAGGAAGAAGACGAAGAAGAGATGCTGGAATCAAAGCACAGTAGCTCGAGGTGAGATTTAAATATAAGTATTCCATAATGTAAATATTTTCTTTCTTGATATTTATTAATGTAAATTTTTATATATGCACTAGCTTTTGAGCCTGCGCTTCACGCGGGCTAAAAAATTAGTGCTTTATATTTAAGTATAGCGGGGCTACCCCATATTTCACAAACATACATACATTCATTTATATATATATAGATAGATATATTTAATTTCTTTTATTTAGTTCAGAAGATGAGAGGCCAAATAGTTCAAAATCACGTCCATCCTTCGCCATGAATTTGAATAGCGACATCGCAGGTTTACGTAAAAAGCGCAATCAAATAAATCCATCATTGATTAAAAGTGGAATGGGTAGTTGGGAAGTGCATACAAAGGGCATTGGTGCAAAATTGTTGCTACAGGTATTTTATAAGCAATGATTGTTGTCTATTTATGAATCATAGTAAAGTAAGATAAAATAAATTAAGATAGCAAAGTAACAGAAAGATATTCTTGATTTAGATGGGATTTGAACCTGGTAAAGGTTTAGGTAAACAATTACAAGGAATAAGTGCACCAGTAGAAGCGCATCTCAGAAAAGGAAGAGGTGCAATTGGTGCGTATGGTCCAGAAAAGACGCCAAAGATTCCCGAGAAAAAGAAAGATGACGATGGGGAGGAAACAAAAGATTCCAAGTCCAAAGTATCTCAATGGCGGAAGGGTGATAATAGCAACAAGAAAAAAGTCAGATATTGTTATAGAAGTGTAGATCAAGTTTTGGAAGATGGAAAACTGAAACCTAATAGAAAAGTTCCAGTGTCTAGCGATATAAGCAGAGTTAAAGTTATCGATATGACAGGGCCAGAACAAAGAATTCTTAGTGGATATCATGCAATAGCTGGTGGTCAGCAGTGTCCTGATGAGACCGTAATAACATCTGATAAGAAATCTAAAACGAACTTTGCCCTGCCCGAGTTGCAGCATAATTTAAATTTACTTGTTGATATGTGCGAGCAAGATATTATTCAAAACGATCGGCGAATGAGACATTTAAGTGATAGAATGGTTGCTTTAGAAGCAGAAAAAAAGAATTTGTCCAAAGTCGTGGATCAACATAGTCAACTGATTGATACCTTGGAGAATGTGCTCGTGATTGTGGACAGATTGATGAATGAAACGAACGAATTGTCGCTACAAGAAACTGCAGAGGCTTTTAAAAATCTGCAAGACAATTATTATGAAGAGTACAAGATGTACGAAATTGGTGAATTAGCTAGCAGTTTTGTGGCGCCGAAAATAAAAGATTGCTTACTCAATTGGAATCCATTAATGCAACCAAAACAGCCGATTAAATTATTTGAACAGTGGAAAAGTATCTTGGAAAGTGGAACTAGTACAACACTCCAGACACGCACTATGCAGTCATACGATCAACTAGTATGGAATGCATGGATGCCGTCAATTAGAGGAGCCATACAGTAAGTAATTTTTACAATAGACAATAAATTTATATATGGTAGTTTAAAAAAGTGAAATGAATCTATTTATGTTTTTAATATATCTGTTTTCTAATATCTTTCATTTATAAAAATTAGGCAGTGGGTATGTAGGCAACCTGACCCTTTGGTTGAATTAATAGAGTATTGGATGCCGTTATTACCCAACTGGATCTTAGAAAATATATTAGACTTGTTAGTATTACCAAAATTGACATTAGAGGTGGAAGAGTGGAATCCTCTTACTGATACTGTACCTATTCATACATGGATTCATCCTTGGTTGCCATTGTTACGTAAGTATATACATCCATCTTTTTACATCATGTTCATATATTTGATTATACAGATGAATTTATTATCGTTGTAATAATGACTATTTCTTACGTTGTTCAGGAAATCGTTTAGATACTTTGATTTATCCAATAATACGTAGAAAACTCGGATCTGCATTAGGAGGTTGGCATCCATCAGACAGATCCGCTAGATTAATGCTGCAACCTTGGGCAGAAGTGTTTGCCAAAGGAGATATGGAGGCGTTTTTAGTCAAGAACATTATTCCAAAATTGCAAATAGCCTTATCCGAATTTGTTATAAATCCCCATCAACAGCACTTAGATCAATGGAATTGGGTGTATGAGTGGAAAGAATTAATTCCTGTTCATATTATGGCAGGATTACTTGATAAATTCTTTTTCCCCAAATGGCTACAAGTTTTGGCACTTTGGCTCAATCATTCGCCTAATTATGATCAAGTTACAACCTGGTACATGGGTTGGAAAGGGATGTTAAGTGACAAGTTACTGGCGGAACCAGTAATAAAAGGTACGTTACATATTATGTTGTAATATTAAATTTATACCTTTTCCTTCCTCACGGTGGCGTTCATTAAAATATCACGTGACAAATACGATTTACAGAGTATTTCAAGAAAGCATTGGACATGATGAATAGAGCCGTCAGCGGGCCACAAAATCATCAACCTGGCGCACTAGAACAAGTTTCATATTTAACGAGTTTAGAGAGAACTCAGCCGACAATATCACAGATGGCACCGATTGCGCAACCGAGAATGGAGGTACAGAAAAAACATACGTTATTCGTTTAAATTGCTTAACATTGTTAAATAATGAACATTATGCATATTACTACTCTCTATAATATTATGCTATTGTTTTCTTACAGAGACTTGCAGAGGCAGTGCGAACAGCCTCGCTAATTCCGCAAGGTTTCAAGGATTTCGTACAAAAGAAATGTGAAGAGAGAGGTATATTATTTATGCCAATCCCGAACAGATACAAGGAGGCTAAGCAAGTGTACAAAGTGGGCAATGTTCAGGCATACATCGACAGCAACGTTTTGTTTGTTTGTCATAATGGTACAAATTGGATGCCGACGCATTTAAATGCCCTGCTGGACATGTCTGAACTTTAATAATATTTGACTTAATAATATGATTAATAACATGACGATTATCCAAAGCATATATTTAACGTTATATTTATATTGTAAATATATTGTAAGATATTTCTCCTAAACATCATCAGAGAACTTGATTGATTACTTTATCAATTTACATCGATCTGTATTCGTGATGTATGTTTAAGTCTAAATAAATTAAAAATAGCATCACCTGTATTATTGAAGCTGTACAATAAATCAATATGATATTTTGGCACACGTACATTTTTACTGTTTTCGAAGAAACGCTTGTTAAATTATAACTTATATCCTCGGTTTCAATATTAAATTACATCACTAATTCTTATTCATATATACACTATCGACTTCTGTTCAAAGAGTTGCACGCATGTAGGCGTCCCTGCTTATCCCACCCCACCGAAGCGTAGCTTTAAAACTTCTCGATATGGAAAGTTGCAAGCGAAACCCGCGGAGCATATAGAATGGGCTGAGAAGGATACATGTGAGATATCGGATTGCTTGATAAAATTTGAAGTGACCGAACATGTTAATACTTATTTATTCTGTGTCACACATCGGTTGCTATTTACTTAATAAAATTTGAAATTATTTGAAGTTTATTTACGAGTTGTAAAATGTTTTCCGACAGCACTTATTATAAATTCGGCTAAAGACACGCAAATTTCCGGAATAAAATCGATTCGAGACGACAGAGACAAATTCAAAGAATATATAACTTGCTCGTAAGCTATTGTTTTAGTCAGATACATATTTTTCTGCTTTCTTTCTATCTAACACAGGAAATAATAGATGATATCGTAATCTATTCTCTCTCTCTCTCTCTCTCTCTCTCTCTCTCTCTCTCTCTGTCTCTCTCTGTTTCTCAAAATACAATGTGACTTTTAATTCAAGGAGTAAATTGATTGATTTTATTGACGAGATAGTTGTGTATATATATCAATACTAAAATCTGATCAATAAAAGATACAGACTTTATCGAACATACCAGATAAATAATCTGGTATTCATAAATCAAAAGTACGATTAAATTATGTTTTCTATAATTCTATTGAACGGGAATAAGAAAGAAAGAGCTGGTGACGCCTATGGCACGAGGACACCGACGCTACTCTTGGCAGCTCAGAGTGGTCCTGTATAAGAGGATGGACGTCTTTCTCGCCTACACGCCTAACAGAGACCCGTCGGGTGTCGAGAGCGCATTTGCATCGGATCGGAGTGTCCCTGCCTAGTAACCGTGCGGCTGCAACTGCAACGCGTCCGGACGGTCCTTGCACTCCGCGAATGTGCGAGTGCTCGCCGAGAACGTCACGATACGCACGTTAACGCATCAAGAAACAGGAATATGTTACATGGAAACACGATATGCGTGTTCTTTAGAAAATAATCTTTGTTATGTATAAAATTAATGTCTATTTTATACGTCGAATTTTAAATATTTGTTTTAAAGGAGTGAAATATACACAATTATATATATTTTAAATAATTTTAATAAATTAAATATAATAAATGTATATATTATATATATATATTTATTATATTATATATATATATAATAGAAAAAGAAAACGTCTCTATTTCAAAGAAGTTATTTTTTTCCATATGGAGTTAAATTTTGTGTTATATAGAACTAATTTATAATACTTATCATATATAAAAAATATATATCTTTGTATACACACTTATTATTTTTAAAAAATATTTATACTATTTCATATATTTCATCATTTTAATATGTGATATTTCTATAATATTTTATATAACGTTCATAAATATTAATTATTTCATGTAAAGTTTAAATTAATGCGATTTTAAAAAAGACGCGTGCAACGCAGCGACAAAAGCCTTGCCTACGCATTCGACAAAAGCGTGCAACGAGGTGAATGTCGCGGCAAATTAAGTGCACATTAGCGATGCACGAGTATGCGAGAATTACAATTTCTTCAACGCATTGCTCGTAAATTCTGTATTTAAAAATCCGCAACAACGTTTACATGCCAGTAATCAAAGTTAAATTCATTGTATGTGCGAAATACGTCTATTTTTACTTCAACTCGTATTACAAATATTCCATTGTAATATAAAACAGTAATATCATCATGCGTAAAAGAAAAAATCGCATGATATTATTCCCCTGTCTTTCGTAATTTGAAATTCTTTATTTAAGAGAAATTTCTCATAATACACAGAGGATTCTACGCATTTATGCGACGCCATAGCGCAGTCATAATTTCTTTAAATAGACCGTGGTTGCACCGGTTTATCCTTCGCATTAATGGCGCTCGACAACTTGTTTGAGATTTTTTAGCGACTTTAACCGACGAGACGCGGTCCATTTAATTATCCTGCAAGATAATCGCCGTTGTACATACACAGTACTCTCGTGCCAAATAGCAAGTGGTTCAGGTTGCATCACGATTGTTATTCCGACGCGGTGATTAAATTCATTTCACAATATCGCCTCATTAAAAAAAAAACTCGAGATATCAAGAAATGAGTCGGAAGAGTATATGGAATTACGATTTGCGTAAATTATTCTCAAAGGATTGGCGTTTTGAAGGCGCCACAACATACGCACATATTCGCATTTTAGAATAAACGCGACCGAGCTACGGGGACATTCCAATCCTACGCAAATTGCCATTTCTCTCTAAGTCTGCACATAAAACGTTAAGTATTCACGAGAAGGCCAAACGTAGCAATAATTTTAACATTCGAATCGGCATATACAGTTATCTTTCACAATATTCTTTTGAAATAATATTTCCTTGGCGATTGTATACTATTTGAGTATAATCGTTAATGCCTTCCGCGTTAGATATTTTCTATTTAAACATATTACGATTTAGATATTCACGCATCATGGCTTTGTATCTGATAATTTGATACTTCTAATGGATCTGAAAGGCTCTCTAAAGATAAAGTGAAGAATAGATAACATGAATATCTAAATTTAATAATCATGGACTTGGATTTTTTGTGATTAACAGTCACGATAAATGAGTGGAGTGCTATATTCATACCTTAACTTTATGTTTAATCTTTTATACTTATTTTCCAACAATTTTTTATGTCGAATCGTTACAGTTCTTATTATAAACTCAATCGCAATAATCGCGACTCATTAAATTGTATATATATATAAAACATTATTCTCCGAATTTTGTCGCAAATCGTCTAAAGGAGGTTTTCTTCTAAGTGGAATACGCTCTGGTCTTAAATATTTAGACTTGCTCGTCAAATTATCCCGTCAGTGCGTAATTGGCCGAGAAACGAAGATTATACTTCCACGATATACATGTATTCGAGCCGAAGTATTTAGGCGTCGGTATTGGTTCAATCTGCGGCACACTTACGCAATTTACAATCTCCGTATCCCGCGAGCGGTGCGAAATGACCGATTAGGTTTGCGCAAGCAATGCGAATAAATTCGACGTGTGATTTACAGGATTAGGTATTCCAGGGAACACACGTACAAGGCCTATGACTTAACCCATTGCCGTGGTATGGGACGTGGGCGTCGAATGGAGATTCGAGGCGCGAGACGTTTACATTTACGCTGCATTGTGGGGAGATACAAAAGAATGTTAATGCGAGTGTGGTGTGGTACCGCTATATACGCGCTATTTATAAATGATTGGCCTCGTGACAGGTATGTATAATTTTTAAACGCGCGTGTTATTTTCATTCGCTCGTTCCTGGCGTCGATCGAACTTTATTTTTTCACGGGAAACCTGGTTAGCTTATTACCTAGTCTATTTATTTATACGTTAAAGGAAACGAGTCTGATTCCGGTAAATTTGGCACTGCGATGTAATGATTGCTTTTGACTACTTCTTTTGCAGGAAAAAGCAACGCGAAAGTTTTACAGCGCGATGTTTTTAAGTTTTTTCGAACACTATGTGAATATTATTGTTATATCTTAAAATGATGAAAAAAGAGACAGAGAGAACTTCAATAAAATTCCAAGAAGAAGAAAACTATTGCAAAAGCTATTTTAGCTACAGTAGCTAAAACTAAAGAATTAGAACTGAGATAGAAGTAGAGGTAACGAAAATTAGACGAAAATTTTTACGATTTATACCTAATTTCTGCTCATTAATTATAAACTGAATGCTATTTATGATGAAGAAAGAGACATAGAGAACTTCAATAGAATTCCAAGAAGAAGAAAACTATTGCGAAAGCTATTTTAGCTACAGCTAAAACTAAAGAATTAAAACTGAGATAAAAGTAGAGTAAACGAAAATTAAACGAAAATTTTTACGATTTATACTTAATTTCTGCTCATTACTTATAAACTGAATGCTATTTATTTTTAATCAACAATCTGCGTGATATTTTCTTATCCCGAATCGTTAACGTTATAGAAAAGTAGTCTACGTTTCAATCTTTCATGACGAGCATTATTTTTATTCGTCTGTTTTGTAATGGAATGAATGAATCAAACTATCCATTGAAGATTTCCAAAGTGACATGATTAGAGATTACATCATCCATTTATCTCACAAGCTAGATTTTTTCATTCAGTCCTCTTAAAGCTTGTTATGTTAATAAGAGAATAGATTGAATTTAAAACACGATTTTTAATCGGGAAATTACATTCCCCTTCTAAAAAAGGCATGTTATCAAAAACTCGAATACATATTATATCAAAACGTTGAAGTCTTTTTTCCGCGATGCTGATTGGCTATTGTGTTGCCGCGTTTCAGCTTGCTTCATATGTATCAAATCAATGTGAATTCTGACAGTTTCTTTTTCATTAAATAAATTATGTTATTAATTATGTCATTTAACACTAAAACTACCACCGCCGGTCAAATGACCGTTTTAAAACTTTTGATTATAAATTCTGTATTCAATGTTATCGCTTTTCCTCAATTGACTTCACGGCTTTTTCTTAATATGGGTACATATAATTCGGTTCGTTAGAAATAGGTATATATAAATTGTTGGTAGCTTTAGTGTTAAAATATACAGTACTCGAGAATAAATGGCGTGCGCGGAACGCGCGCTTTGTAATGTTCAAGTATAGAGAAAAAGGAAATCATGATGCATAAACGTATATTTTAACCCGATAAAAAATTTTTCATATATAAACATATATAAACATATATAAACATATATAAACATATATAATTATGTATGAAATATGTCCATACATAAAATTTTTCATATATAATTATATATAAATGTATAGAAAAGTTATATATGATTATATATGGTCAATTTTATGTATGGACGTATTTCATACATAATTATATATGTTTATATGTGTTTATATATGTTTATATATAAAAAATTTTTTACCGGGAAAGACGTCACAAAAAGACGTCTTTATGTCTTTAAAAGACTACTTTTCTTTGAAACGGTGTCGCAGACCGAGCGTCACCGCTGGGCGGGTTAACAGGCTGCGTACAAGAGGATCCAAGATTATTATCCCCGTTCGCCGTCCTCGCGGAAGAAAGGGGATACGTGTCTCCCTTTACGCTCCGGCAGGAAATCTAATGCGGCTGAAGCGCAATGCACGCGTGCACGCGATATTACCCACCTCCACTATCACGCGGTCGTTACGTACCACGGTCCTCTTTTCGCATTATCCGGAGGGCCTCCCATGTCGCAAGTGCAGCTATAATACATGGAAGTATATCGCGCTGCTGCACAGGCACGTGCTTATGCGCAAGCCGCTCGGAACGAGTCGTAATTTTTGTATCCGCGACGGGCATATAGTTGCAAACTGTTTCGTACAGCGCGAGCGTAAAAAAATCAGTAACAGATTATGGATTGTCATAAATGCCACATGTAGATAGATAAAAATAAAAATATATTAATAATGTATATATTTAAAAAAATTAATATATATATATTTAAAAATTTAATATATATGTATTTAAAAAAATAAAAGATAATACTGCGCAGGAATAACGAATTATTTAATTTTTAATTATTTAATTTAATTTAACATAAATGCCACATGTAGATAGATAAAAATAAATATATATTAATAATGTATACATTTAAAAAAATTAATATATATTTAAAAAACGAAATAAAACTTTTCTTCGCCAGTAAATAAATAAAAAACGACAATTTTGATCACTTAGATTCGACCTGACTGGCCAGATATATTGAAAAATAAAAGTGATCAAAATTGTCGTTATATATTTAAAAATTTAATACATGTGTATTTAAAAAAATAAAAGATAATACTGCGCAGGAATAACGAATATTATTTCTATAGAGAAACAGCTTTCCTTTTAGAAAAATAACGTGTGTTCTAAAAAGATTATATATAATATTTGTTTTATTGGTAACTATATGCAAAAATATATCAATTTCGGAAATATCGGATTGATCAACTTCAAACTGGTTCTTAAATGAAAAGTTTAAGTAACTGGTAATGTGTGCGATTGTGGCGCAGAAAGTTACGCGTCTGCTCTTTGTACCAAAGATCCGAGTTCAAATCCGATCGAAAACATCACATTTTATTCGATCGCTACCTCTCGGAAGGCAATGGCAAACCATTGAGAGTATCTTGCCGTCAGAAGGACACCTCTAAGGAACCGTTAAACTGCAGATCCTACATATCTGCGTAAACTATAAAAAAAGGCGCATACTACAGATATATGGAGAAGGGTTTACAAAATACTTCTGATAAACACCAAATTATAAAGTCCGGTCCTCGGCAATCATGCGCTGATTTTCAGTCTTAAAATGCAATTTCTCTAGCTAAAATTGGAAATAACACTATCGTTTGATATCAATTTAATCTAAAGATAAATATGAGTGTTATTTCCAGATTTAGTTAGAGATTGCATTTTATTTTTTGGTGATCGTGGCGTAAGAGTTGCTTTCTGTGCCAAAGATCCAGGTTCAAATCCACCCAGATCATATCATATTTTTAATTGATCATCACCTCTCGGAAGGTAATGGCAAATCACTGAGAGTACCTTTGTCAAGACAGTCACCATGGAGCATGCATGGTGGTCGCAAACATCCATTAATGGATATACATAAGAAGAAAGAACTATTACTTACACTTTTCATTTAAAAACTATTTTAGCTTCGGCATCTTGGTATTAGGATTTTTATTTTACAATAACTTCAAAATGAATCTGCCATTATAACGGTTGTCGCGGGAGGTCTCAGACACCTTATATGTATATGTATATATATGAATGTTACACACACGCGCGCACATCTACATAAAATTTGAGAAAAGCAATCTTTAGTGAAATTTTTCTTTTCGACACTTATAGCCTTTTTTTATGTTCAAGCCCTCACAAATACGTTTTCGTCGCTTTCTCCCGATCCTCTTAAGCGTGTCAAATCTTCGAATGAACGGGTGAAACGGGCTCTTCGCCCACGCACCACGTTCTAAACCGACATGCCGCTCCAGGCACGTCGGTCGCGACGTACTCCTTTTCCTCGCGATGCACCGTGCAAGGAGGATTCGCGATTCCGTCTGCAGCCAGCGGTCGCTTCAATCGCGACCTTTTTGCGGGCGCATAACTCGAGAGGAAAAAGCGCCTGAGGTGCGCGGCGAAAAGGAAAAGGACGCGAAAGGAGCACCCGGTGTATTGGAGCGTGCAACAGGTGTGACTCGTGTACCTGCTGTACTTATACGCGAGTAATCTGGCTCGCTCCCGCTGTCCTCAACTGATAATTTCATTCGAAACGACGTGGTAGAGTTACCGAGGTGATCCGAGACCTTTTGAATCACGTCTCCTTCTAAATTACAGTCAGCAACAACCGTTCGATGAAATCACGGTTCGATGTCAAAGTTATCGGAATCGTGTGGATTATCCTCTTCACTCTTCAGTGAAGCAGGCAATCCTTTCTAAGCAAGAATTCGCTTTCGACTGAAGAGCGTCCGTTATTTCCATAATTTTCTCTCGAAATCATCCACAAGTTTAAAACCTGCTCCACACACAGAGAGCTTAGAACTTGCTCCATCATCGAAAGTTACATTCAAAAGTTTCAAGAACGACCGTGGAGAGTCCGCTCTTCTAACACACGCTCATTTTATCATTCCATTGCATCTGCGTGCAGCGAGAAGACAGGGTAGGATGAGAAGAGAGGAAAGGGATGGCGAGCCGAAGTCGTTGGTCGCGGGCGATTTTTCGCGGCCCTTTAATCGAGATGAAGGAATTGCGTAGCGACGCAGCGTGCGTAATGAGTAATGACATCTGGTCGGCAAAAGGCGGGGCCAACAGGTCTCACACGATCTCCCCCGTGGTTACACGCGTGCACAGCTGCACGCACCGCCCGATCACGGACCATTGACTTGCTTCTGTAAGCTTAAATATGCGCATACACCCGATTTAATTAAATTGACTGGCATCGGTTTTCAAACGAGCAATTCATGAGAATTTGCATTTTGAAAATGGTAATTCCGTACACTGAAAAAAATGCTGTTGCTTCAATTAAACTACAGATAACATCTTCTCTTACGCCAGTAGATAAATAAGCAATCAAGGTAAATTATATTCGACAACAACTGGCTAAATTAATTAAAAGTCTTCTTACTACGTTACGACCATGGGTTTTGTAACGAAAAGCTTCAATTAAAGTCTACGTCACGGGCTGCCACAAACATAAATAGTT
>NJRQ01000308.1:83850-112019 GCA_003063805.1 Aphaenogaster ashmeadi
TATTCTTTTATCAATCTTCAAGGTATAACGTATGGTTTCTATAGATTTTTTCTGCAGAATTCGAATCCGTCGAGAAAATGGACCTAACACGTACCGTTTTATAGTTATTTCAACCTAAAAAAGCCGAAAAATGGCCTTTTTGGCACATTTAGGTACAGATATCTCTGAAACCTGACGAGATAGAACCATTCGGATAACGGATTCGGTTTCAGCACGCCAAAATTCTTCGGAAACGACTATTGAGATCTGAGGATCAAAATTGACGTCGGCCTGTGTAATTAATGAGTTTCCACGAAATGATACGCCAGCTTCACACACATTCTAATAGAAGATTCGAATTAAATTCTTTTCCCGGTTGCCATAAATTGTATGTAATATATGGATATTTTCCAGATAAATGAGAATTAAAAATTCGTTGAAAGGGACGTTTAGGGAGTAGTAAATTCATCGTAATGGCGAACCGTAGTAACGCGGCAGGCTGATTTAAAACGGCGCCACTTCGCTGGCGCTATTCCTCCCGCGAAGAAACGAGTCTTCTTATTGCTCGTTCGGACGTATACCTTTCCAGCTTTTTGCTACATTTGGAATTCTCCGACGATCCTAGACCTATGTCGCGCGTGATGAGACTGCAACGGAAGATCCTTCGTCGATGAATGAGACTTCTTTCTCGTGTGGTTGACCATCTCTAACGTGTATTCTACAAGTATTGCATCATGACTGTCATGATAGCGCTACTACACAATAGGTTTAGTATGCTGATATGTGTCATATATTTTGAGAAATTTAAGCAATTCTGGAAATTGAAAGTTATCTTCCTTTAAAGCAATATTATCTTGAGTTAGTTATTAATAAAATAGCAAGAAATATTTTTCTATACTGAAATGTTTTATGTTTTATTTTCAAGAAGTCATAAAAAATTAATAAAATTTTCCTACATCTAGTATGTCCCATTGATTAGTTGCAAGTGTGTGATGCGTATCTTTCCTCGGTACCACATTCAGCCAGAAACCACCTTCAGCCTTCATATTGAAACCTTCCTTAGCGATCTTGAGTGGTATTGGCGTCTTTTCGCAGGTTTTCAGATCACATCGGGCCAGTAGGTGAAAAAATAGAACCTTCGTCTCCAGCAATGCGAATCTGTTAGCTATGCACATTCTGGGACCAAGACCAAAAGGAAAGTAGGCTCCGCAATTGAGACTGTCCTTCTTTCGCTCACCAAGAAACCGTTCGGGATCAAACTTTTCCGAATCCTTAAAATAATTGGGATCATGCTGAAGTGCATAAATCGGTATCCATATGCCTTGTCCTTTCTTTATAGCTAGAGGTTTTATCCCTGGTAATGCCGGCGGCAATTCAAAATCTTTTACGCATAATCTGTCCATTGCTACATTGACCGGATATACTCTCAGAGTTTCGTTGATCACAGCGTCTAAATATTCCATGCCGTTAATCGCTTCGTAAGTTGCTTGTCCATTCGTTTCTTCCAAAACCTGGTTAATCTCATTTTGAAGTTTTTCTTGTATATCTTGGTTTACCGCGATTTCATGAGCGGCAAAAGACATTAACGTTGAACTGCTATGGAAGCCACCGAAGAAAAAATTGAACGCCTGCGATACCATATCTTCGACAGTTAGTTCTGCCTTGCCCTCTTTACCTCTATTTTCCATCATTAACTGCAGCATGTCAGGACGGACGATACCATTCTCATCCCTGGTTTTTATGGTGGTTTCTATGAGATTTCGGAAGAAACTTGCCATTTCCGGACGAACCAATTTCAGGTTGATTAATCGTGCCAGCCAAGGCAAGTTACTAAATATGTAGACCTTCAAAATAGCAAGAGCGCCGATATCAGTTACCTCCTTGCCAAACATGTAGAATTCGTTCTTTGGGTTTCTCATGGAATCAACACTGATGCCAAAAGCGCAAGTAGCAATCACGTCGTTCGTATATTTAGTAAAGACGTCTTTCATTTGCATTATCCTCTGCTCCGGTGGCAATTGCGCCAAGTAATTACTGAAGTCGGCGCCACAATCCGATATTAGTTTAAACATGTTTTTTATTTTGCTGGACGTGAAGGCTGGGCTCAATAAAGATCGTGCCTGCCGCCACCTCTCTCCGCAAATGGCGAAAAGATTTTTGCCGAATAATGGATCCTGATTTTCGTCCACGAAGCTGCGATGATCCGGGAACGTGTCGAAGTGTTTTAACGTGATGGATTTAATAAGCTCAGGATCGCGAAGCAGTATAAGTGGATTGGTCATATCAAATATGCCAACGTATTTGGCTTCAGGATGTAAGTTGTAAACGTCTTTGATAAGTTCGGCTGCCGATTGAAGACGCAAGATCACTGGTCCCATATTTCCCAATAAAGGGATAGGTGGCTTATACGGTATGCCATGTTTTTTAAAGTAATTCAAATCCTTGAAAAGGAAATAATAGAGGCTTAGAGCGCCCGCTATCACCGACAAAGTAATTATATATATCATGTTGATTTTTTTGTATCAACACTATATTTTATATTATATAGTTTTGTGGAAATTCACTCTTGCGTTTGTTCGTATCCAGCTTGTATCTTTTTATTTATCGTGCTGTTAACGAAGGTAATACCAAGATATAATGTTACGCTTCGAAAGCCGACTGCTGCCACACTGGCGCAGTCTTCTTAATATATAGTATGCGATTCGTCATCGCTTACGCAAGCAATGACGAATCGGATACTAGTGAAATAAACGAGTCATTCTCATATTCCTTTAATCATAAGTATTTCCGTTATTATCGAGAAGTGATAATAATAATCGTGATATGATAAATGTTTAAAATCGAGATAAAGTAAATTCACCAGTTATCATTTATTTAAACAATAATAAGATTAGGACCGACGAAATTGTCAAATATAAATGAGAATAGGCCAAATGTCGGTCTACGGCGGATCTTGGTGCCTAATAATAATTTTTTGTGAATATTCCTGCTCATGCAAACTACGCGCCGCATATTCGCCTGGTTTCACTTTTCTTTAAACCATAGTAATTAATATGATTCGCTAATTAAAGCAAAAATATCTTTTTGCAAAGTTATATCAATATATTTTAGTATTACATATTAGTCATTTTTATACACACGGAAAGAATGGTTTTGTTGAAATATCTTTGGCCAGATACAAATCTGAAAATAATTTTGTTGGACCATCAAAATAATTATGTAGGACGCCCAAAATAGTTGCTAGAATATCAAAACTTTTTGTAGCATTATCATAATGTTTGAGCGTCCCATGTAGTTACTTTTGATCCTCTAACGAAATTATTTTCAGATCTGTATCTGGCCAAATTTTTAGATATTTCAGCAAAACCGTTCTTTCCGTGTAGTTTTTGCCAGTTTATTCCATTAGATAAAGTCCGGGACAGTGTAAAAACCGGAATTTACTATGGTTTTGTCCACCCACTGGATTTTTCCGCCCAACCCTGCCCTGAAGGCTTTGATTCCATTGCTAGTCACAGGTAATAGAACGAAAAGAACGTGCTTCTAGACTGACATTGTCGCGGAACGGATGAATGAGAGCGGCTCGTGGGCGCGCACGTACGATGCGTGTTGTGCGTATGCGGTTCCCGAGACGCGACTGATCGACGCGACGAGCGGTGCAAAAAAGGCGGAAGATAAAGCGCAGCGGCGTCTACCGCGAAGCCGACGACGAGCATCTTCGCGAGACGATCGACAATGGCAATCACGTGTGCGGCGGCGCTACACGACACGGTACGCGTATACGCGTGCGTGTGCGTAGCCTCTTGTCGCCCGTGCTCCGTGCAGGCGTCCCGTGAACGGTGGCGAGGGGGTTGAAGGGAGCGGACCCGTATGAATGGGGACTTCATTCACGTGGCCACTTCTCGCGACGTGACCACGCGGCGCGTCTCGCCTTCTGACTTTATTCGCGCATCTCCCGCGCAAACAATGGCCCGGGCTTTACAAAGGGCCGACGCGTCGACGCGACCGGGCGATTGGCCTGCGCGATCTATCGCGGCTCGCGGTGAGTTCGTTGTCGATTACGTTTAATTCTTTCGCCCTTTGAAGCAATCTTAAAAGTAATAAATAAAACCAATAAGTAATATATTTAATATTTATATATTTTACTCTCAGTCACGGATAGAAAATCAATTCTGGCGATCTATAATTATATTGGTAGCTGTATCTTAATTAGGGCCTGGGCTCTTGGACAATAAACTATTAGTCTTTATGTTTCAATAATTCATAAATATTACATGTACAACTAATCCGACCTATGCTTGTAGTGATAAACAATAACTATTATTGCACTTTCGTCACTTAATGTACGCGCTGAATGAATCGCCGCAGATTTGCATCATGTTTGCTTTATACTGTCTCTTATTATATATGTACTGTTCACACCTATTCATACTTTTTTTTTGTACTGAGCTATATGGCTTCCCCTTGCTAAAAAAGGTTTTGTATCTTTTATAAGCAATAAATTATATCATATCTATCTATATTTATATATTTTATATTTATATTTTATATTTATACATTTAATATTTTTAAAATCTTTTTACACAGTATTAAATAAAATATTTTCATGGTATCTTAAAAATAATAAATATAACCAATAAAGTAATATATTTAACATATTTAATATTTTTATATTTATATATTTTATATTTATATATTATACTTATATATTTAATATTTTTAAAATTTTTTCACAGTATTAAATAAAATATTTTCATGGTATCTTAAAAATAATAAATAAAACCAATAAAGTAATATATTTAATTATTTAATATTTATATATTTATATATTTAATATTTTTAAAATCTTTTCACAGTATTAAATATAATATTGTCATGGTATCTTTTATAATAAAAAATTTACAAGAGAGGATTCCTTCGACAACCTAATATTATAGCCTCGCAGACTTGGTATCTTTTAGCTGCATTTTTAAAAATTTTCTTCTTTTTCTTACCGAGAGTATCTGCGCGAGCTGCGCTCTCCGTCAAATCGGGCGGCGATCGGTATGGCAGATAAAATCATCGCGGTCCCTCTTTCGCGACGGCGAGGATATACGCGATGTGGCGTACCACGAGACGTAGCATAAATACTCGATCGGCTCGATTTTATATCGGATCTCGATCCGTCCGTCCGTTCGGTCGTTATTCCTCGCTCGAAGGCTCGTCTTTATAAGGAGTAAGGGCCGCTTACGCGCCGGCATGTAACGCAAGTATTCATATCGGATAGTTTTCTCTCTAGCGTTTATCTCGACCGGCCGGTCGTTGGGCGAGACCTAAGTGCCGGATCGGTTTGATGAATAGCTCGCGCGACGCACGTAGGCCACGTGGGTGGAATTACGGGCGATTTGCCGCATCGATTTCGTGTAACGTGCGCGGTACAGGAAACGCGCTGTGCGATCTACATTTTACGATTCACCCACCTCCCGCTCCTTTCTCTCGGTCTAAGGCTGCGTTCCGATATTCACTGCCAGTACTGAAAATCTGTAGTTAACGTCACGTATACTATAGATTTTCAGTACTGGCAATGAATATCGGAACGCAGCCTAAGACGGAGAATTCTATTCTGACTTGAACAAACTCTATTTAGAGAAATCCGAGTCCGATCGAGGGATCGCTCGATCGTTTGGCCGGACGTTCGACCGATCTGTTCAGACTTATGCCGATCATAAATCCAGGCGATAAAAACTCGCGAGCGTCGCGTCGTAGATAAGGAAAGTTGTGCCGTATTTCATCGTGGATTTCTTTCTGTTCGGCGAGGAACTCAATTCGAGATAACGTGCGCGTCTCGTGGAAGATCACGTGAAAGGTACACACGTATATTTTGCGCAAAGTTAAGAAATCGGGAGGAATTACGGCGATTCAGATTTAACATAACGTAAAAAGGAGAAAGTTATCAGACGTGTCTTAAGCGGAGCAAACTGTCGTGAATCGTCATTTCTTTAAGTGATCGCGCAACGTTATCTTTTTACCATACACTTTCATGTATTTTTTTGAAAAAAAAAAAAAAAAGATTTAAACTCATTAATGTAAACGACGTGAGACTGTGCGAGCTAGGAAATGTGATTATCGGTTTGTTTAAAAATTATAAAATCTCTTGAAATTTCAAATCGTTCCGTACGTTGATACCTGATGAATGAACGCGAAAAAGATACGAGAGACGAGCGAAGCAGGACGAGAAGTGGCTCCCCCTCAATGAGACCAGTTCATCCAGTGTCTTTCGAAGGCGGGTCTCGTATCGGCTCGGGTAATTCATTTTAGCACTCAGATCCGTATATGGACTAGCAACAGGCTCGACCACTCGTATCAATTCGTTCTTCTCCACCGTCCGAGTGCAATTCCACCACTAGCGCTCTGTAATCTGTCCAAGACGGCGAATGTCGAAAACGAGCTGTTTCATTGTAAGCATGGCGGTGTAACACAATCATTTGGGCAAATATTTAAACATTCTATAGAAAGCTCATTACGCACACTGAAAAAAAATTCTTGGTAAACTTGTGAGATGCATTTAGTAATATTTTTTTTAAGTATTTGATTATTATTTCCGAATATAATAATAATAACAAAACATTTTGTAATAATTATAAACATTTTAAAAGAGCAAATTTTGTTTAGTTGAGCCAACTAAATTATGTAATACTTATTATACGTTTAGTTGAAACTATTTCACCAAGGTGCTTGCGGTAACATTAACCAAGCTTGGATTTTTATAACCAACCCTTTCTTTCAGTGCATGTAAGAAATCAATTAATCTTATATGAGAAGAAAACCTTAAACCGATATATGAAAAAAATTATAAATGCTATATTAACATTATAAATATTGATAAAAATTGATAAGTGTAGAGAAATATACATGTGATTTGTAATAATTGTAGTAATTTGATATCTATATGTAAAATAATGCGTTGTCAGAATAGCGTCATTGAAAGTAGAATATTATAGAGACAGTAACGGTAGACAATGTGCTTAAACAACGCGAACAATTTATTTTTACGTTGGTGGAATAGCGCCACGTCTCGAGTTGAAAGCTGTAAACACGTTTCCAAAGACGAAAAATCGACAATTATAGAGCACTGTTTTATACATATATTTTATTTACTTCAGCTACAGCCAAGAAGTGGACTTGATTTACAATAACCTTTACAATTTCCTTATAGCACTCATCCTTCCATACTAAATAATCTTACATAATTCAAATGCACTCATCCGTCCATACTCCTATTCGTAGAGCACTGTTTTATATAAAATGCGCAGAATATAAATGCGCGAGTAGTTCTCCACTGCAATATATTTGCAAGTATTATAATTTAAAATTGCGATGTACAAAGACAGGCGATGAAACGTCCGAAAACAGAAGTCTCTAAATAACAGCAGACATTAAGGAGAAGCGTTTTTGATTTGGTAAGTTAGAAATTTTTTGCGAATAGACACATGATTCGACTTTTCTCGTTTTTCCTCACCCAAGCAAGAAATACGCAATAAAGTAGATAATTCTCCGACGCGACGTCGGATTTCGAGCTGATAAAAAGAATGACGAAATTTTGAGAAAATAAGTCACGAATGAAAAATATTGTTATTGTTACCGTCATCACTTAATTGTCAAATATAGATATATACTTTTTATGTTTGCTATTTAATCTTCGAGTAGAAGACTATCACGAAATAATTTATTTAACAAGTGCCGTTACAATATATATTATATCTCCGACAAAAAAAATGTGTTGTATTATCTTTTGTAATTTTAAATCGGAAATTCTCTTCGATCGAATTAGTCCCTCGCTTTGTAGACGCAAACGACGTCTTGTTACGTCTACGTGGACAACACGACGGATTTGCTCTCGAAAATAAAGCTAAAACAGGTGTGGTCAACTTGGAAATAGAATAGGCAAGTTCGCGGATTGGCGTGAGACAACGCCCGGTTTCGTCATATCCCGACTGTTTCATGGAAAACATTTCGAACCAAGCGGAATGCACGCGGCCGATATATAATTTTACCGGATTGGCACGCACGGGAAATTGATTTACAAAGATTGCGTACCCGCTGTCTTTATATACATAGATCTTGAAAACTGACACCGCCGGCCGGCACGATGGCTTCAGTGAAAATTAATTTCGTCTTCCACTCGAAGTCTTCAATTCGAAAGTATAGCTGCACGCGTTTAACCGAAGTGTATCATCAGGTTACTTTATGTAGATGCGTTTTACGGGACTACACAGAAAAAAAATGATGTAGTCTAATTAGAAATAATCTCGTTAGTTCAATAACAATTTTAATAAAATAAAATCAGTGAACTAAGTTCACTGAGCACAGTGAATAGTCACTGATCTGGCATACTTTGCACTGATTCAGATTTAGAGAGAATGAAACAAATACGTATGATTTTATTTTATTAAAATTGTTATTGAACTAACGAGATTATTTCTAATTAGACTACATCATTTTTTTCTGTGTGAACTTAGTTCACTGAGCACAGTGAATAGTCACTGATCTGGCATACTTTGCACTGATTCAGATTTAGAGAGTTAATAATGTTATTGAATTAACAAAATTATTTCCAATTAGATTTAATGCTGTTGATACATCATTCTTTTTTCCGTGTAGAAAACTGATACGTTCGATCGGGCGGGGGGAGGGGATGGACAACGGTTCAGTTTAGTTTAAAATAAATTTTCTGAACTGGGAATAATGACATATGACCAAGAGTACCTTGAGAGTGTGTTATTTGATATCTTTCCATGTGCGACTTGAAAAATCGAGCGACAGTGTATCGACGGGTGGGCGAACACGTTACGTCGACCCATTAGTCATCGCGGGAGAAAAATCAGTTGGTCGTTGTCGAATCGGGAACCAGGAGGGAACTTTGTCTTTCTCAATGTCTCGTCGAAACGGCCGTAAGTCGACTCACCTCGCCTCGCCTCGACTCGCGGTTACGTAATGCCGTTTCGGCTGGTTTAACGACAGGCCCGCACGCAGGAAGAAACGCGCGACGTTTAATCGTAACAATTATTTCATCGGTGCCGGTGATATCGCCGATATCGCCGTATCGAGATCGCCCGCGATGCTAATTGACCCCTCTGCCGGTTTTGCGCAAGCGGCACACCGTTTGATGGATAATAATTTGGTTAATAATTCGGTAAGCGCTCGGTCGCCGTCCCCAAATTGTTTTCTGCCTTTCGTTTTGATTAATGGTACGGCCAATTCGCCCCCTGTCCGCAATACCATCGCTAATTGCGACCGTTCTTCCCGAGCGGGCTCCGTCCCGCTTCGAGTATAAAATAATGAGATACGGCGAGAGCGTCGAAAGTCGTTTATAGATCCGATGATCGATGACATCGGTGCACACTTATCCGCGCTTGTCTTTAAGAGCCCCCGCTCCATCATTTTTAATTAAGAGAGCGGAGCTTATTTGCTTATCGTCAAGGCGTCTCACCGGGATGTGGAATTCGTAATTACGCTGGCGGATCATTAATTCTCTCTCTCGTCTTTCTCTCTCTCTCTCTCTGTCTTTCTCCCTCTTTCTCGTCTGTGCTTTGTAAAACGTGAACTTAGAATCTGCAATTATTTCACGCGATGAAAATGAAGAAAACGAGCCGTCGTACATTTCAATATTTTCAATACAAGTCTCGGTGCAAACAAACGATCCGAATCTGGATTTCGTTTCTTATGTAACACTTATCCGTCGCGAGCGCGAACGCTAAGACTGGTAAGAATTTAGCAATAAATAAATATATATAAAACACACACGGAGACCGGAGAGCGTCATCGGCGTGGGTGCAGGTATTTTCGTTCCAACCTAATTCAGTAGTTCTAGAGTTACATCCTATGGTACCGTCCTAAATATAAAATCTAGCGCGCGCCTGTGCCTGTAATGCTGTAACGCCTCAGTTAGCCGATACACAGCCGATACACAATCAATAATAATCGGCTAATGACCGCAACGATGATCGACAGGGAACGATATTTTAATCTAACGCGTGTTCCAAGACGCTTTTGCCCATCGAATGAATTAATTAAATTCCGATACCTGCGAGTGCGATTGATCGGGATCGATCGCTATCGTTGCATCAGATGATGGCGCCAGTCAGACATGATCCAATCGGATAACGATCCGGACAGCCATATTTTCTCGAATTAGCGAATATGGCGATCGGAGGAGGGTTTTCTGCTTGATCTCGAGCGATCGGTGCAGGTCAGCACAAGGGAAGAGGGGGATCGCCGCGCACGCGAGGAAACGAAAGAGAGGAGGGCTTCGTCGCTGAGTGGGAGAATTTTCACATCAGCAAAACTGCCAATCGCGATTGCCGTACGTTACCCGCAAGTGCGATCACGCGAGCAATTAAATCATACGGTTAAATCGTTAAACTTGCGACTGACAGCGATTAGATTTATTTACAGGATACTTATACGTTTAATGAAAGATGAGGTCGTCCCACAAGTATATAACGTTGTGTTTTATATTGCAATTGTGAAAACATTTATCACTTCAAAATTAATTAGATTTTTCAAATAACGAATAGGAAGATAATTGTTACATTATTAATAATGGAGATCATACACGGAGAAAATTTTATATTAAAAATTACTATTTAATTAAAAATTAATGTATGGCAGTAGCCGTGGACCATTGCTGGAATTATAAAAGTTTTTACTATGTTATTATATTAATAATTATTAAACTCATTTGTGACAACATAGTAAAAATTTTTATAATTCCAGCAATGGTCCACGGCTATCTGCCATACATAGTAATTTTTAATATAAAATTTTCTCCGTGTATAATTAATTTATGTACAAATTTATACATTCTATTATTATTCGAAATTATCTTTAAGAATGACATTATTTGTGGATATACCTGAATTATTCATATATTATAAGAAATTAATAGCGTGTAAAAATATATTTATTTTGTATATATAATTATAAATATCAATTTTATTTAAAAAATTATTTCTGTATAATAATAGTTATTTTCTCATAAAACAGCGTTTTGATCTTAAATATTTGAAACTTTTACTCAACTTTTTACGTTCGCGCATTATCTCTGCGAAATGGGACACTTTTTTTATCAAACACACTTCAGCTATAGATTGAATTATGTAGGGAGGTAAGATTGAGCAAGGAGATGAAAGAATTTTCACATCTTTGCAATAACGCGCTACCAATCACGATTGCCGGATGTTGAGCGATGGCGATAGAGGGAATGGTGGGGAATAACGGGCGAGCGCGTTCTCCATTGCGCCAAAGCGCACCGTTTCGTATTCGGACGCACTAGCTGAGAAAAGTTTTATGACTGTCGGCTATCGATCGACCAATCAAAGTTCCAGAAAGGCGATTGACGAGAGAGAAGGAGAGAGACAGAGAGAAACGTATGTATGGGCTGCGTTTGCCGAACCGTTTCTTGATGCAGGTATTTCTTCGGGACGAGATTGTTATCGACGCCCGACCAAGCAATTCGCTTTCAATTAACAATCTTCTTTTTCATTCGCTCTCGGATCTGCGGGCTAGGAAAATGTGTAACGCGCGAAAGGCGCCACGTTCTCATTATACATGCACGCGGTTGCGTAGCATCTTTGACTCGCATGGATAATTTCTTCTGCTCGTTTATGATCGTGCGCTCGTTGCATGCAGGTGGTGTTGCGAAACGACTGCCAGGTGTCATGGAGAATTTTAATTTATGCAGAGTATTTTGTTAGATATCCTTTTATCTGTAGTCTTTACGATCAGTATCGAGACAATTTTTTTTCTATGGAAATGTCCAAAACACTATTTTTTGCAAATTATTTTTGATATTACATTATATTAACACTAAAGCTTCTGACAATTTATTAATATATATACCTATTTCTACCGAACTGGATTATATGTATATTAAAAAAAGTCGTGAAGTCAATTGAGGAAAAGCGATAACATTGAATGCAGAATTTTTAATCAAAAGTTTAAAAACGGTCATTTGACCGGCGGTGGTAGTTTTAGTGTTAATCAAAAGTAAAAAAACGGTCATTTGACCGGCGGTGGTAGGTTTAGTGTTAAAGACTATGCACGAGATATGAGAACATGTGTCAACTAAAACGCCTTTGCGTTTATCAATTTTTAATCAGTGGGAAGTAAAAGATGTTTAGGAATGGATTTAAACGCATCGTGCTTCTCTCTCTCTCTCTCTCGATGAAAAACGCCCACGGAATTACTTATGAGTCCCACTGCCAAATTAAAGGCGACGTATATCAAATAATTCGTATGGAAAAGGACATTAGGCAATTTAACGGTATCAGCGCGGACAGCCTTATATTCCCCCTTTCAGATTTCTACCACGTGGGCGATCCAATTGGACTAGCTGTAAGATGGCCCATCATCGCCTCGAGAAATCTTTCTTGTTTTCTCTTCTTCAGGTGCCTTCACGAGGACTGCACTAGTCTTCACTTTTAGCTGAATCACATTACTTCGCGTTCATATTTCGAAAGCGAACAACGTATGCTCCGCCGAAGGCTCTCACAGGTGTCGGAGCTCTCATATTATGCGAGTTCGAGCTGCGTATTTTGTAATTATTTATCGCCTACTACGGACACAACGACAGTGATTAACGATCCTATAAAAGCAACGATGTTAATGACGCTGGTTACTGGAAGATGAATTTCGAGGTGGATGAAGTTTGGGAGTAAACCGGGAAAGTCATTATCGTCGGACATTCAAGTTCTAAGCATTCAGTCAAATTGCGACGTCTTTCTCAATCTTGTTGCGTTGATAATGAATTCATTCTTGATCGTATTATCGATTTTATCATCACGGTGATATTCCATAAGCAGGATTTTACATCTACATACGATCAGGCGTCAAGGATTAATCGCTCTATTATGTATTCTCGTGATACAGAAATGTGGCCTTCTTTGCGCCTGCACCGTCTGGCGAATGGCTTTCAATCGATAAAGCTCGCCCTCGATGTCTACGGTAACTAACGCTCAGCACCAAAATTGTCACCCACGCGCGACAGCACGTTTCGTCAGCGTCGTCGGAGCGTACTTCCGCTCGCACGTCATTCGGGAATCAGGTGGCTGTTCCCAGACGTATCTAGGTCGCGTTATGCAAGACGCACAGCTGGCATTTGCACTGTTGATGATTATTATACGCAGACCGATACAAAACTTACGTCAATGTACAAACGTTGGGTTTTAAATGGCAGACAAACAGTCGGCCAGCCGCTGTACGATCCATTGTATCGGGATTCTCTCTGCGTGGACGACGCGTTGATATTTTATGCGACTGTCATCTCCGGCAATCGGTCCCGTGGAGGCGTATATTATATCCCGTATAGGTTAAACCACCCCGCCTACTTGCCCGACGTGTCCCAATACCTGGCAGCGATATGTCAACAACTACTTTCAACTCCGCGTTCCGCCAGCTCGCACGTTTTATCCGGGGTTCGTGGAATAGCGTTTAAATCCGCGCTTATACCGACAATATATCGTTTTTATGGCAATAAAGGCATTTTCAGTAACGCTAATTCCCAGAACGCTGTGAGTAATAATCTCTCGAATTTTTGTTAAACGAATTCGTAGAGAACGGAGCGGGGTATTCTGGGATAAAAAGCATTGCGAGATAAAATTGAACAACACTTTTCATAAGTTCTTACCGCAGAACCATCATTTTTCAAACAAAGTGAAGTAAAAAAGTTGAATCTATATTTCTACATTTTTCACCTACGATATATAACTTTTGTTTGACAAAAAACATGTTCTTATTTAAAATTGTTCAAAATTATCTTTCTTCTATTTCAGATCGATCGTATAAAATGTGTTATTTAATTTTAATATGAGAAAAACGTTCCATGTTTTTCGTGTATAAATTAAATCATTGATTTAACTACGGCCGATTATCGTGCAGAATAATTATAATTTAAATCTTTAAACGCGTATGCATTAAAAAGAGAGACGTGTAAACAGTTCCGGGAAAGTGCTAAATAGCCTCGTATCAACGTTTCGGTCCACTTTTAACAATCTCATTAATGAAGTCCGCGCCTTTTCAAGTGTGCGCCTGAATCCCAGGCTCCAATACACTTCCTTCGAGTCGCGTTAAATCGCATCGGGATGTATATGGCAATGATCCGGCGGTCGAAATGCGTATGCCACTTTGTGCAGACGCGCAATAAATTACGTACATTACGAGATGGACGGGGTGCACGGGGGAGGCCCCGGGCACCGGGCGTCATCCGGCGTGCCACTGTGGGAAACCTGAAGCCTCCTCCGGCAGCGGAGAGGAGCCTTCAAGGCTCATTAACCGAGAGATAACGCGTTATGCCGGATTACGCCGTTTCTTCGTTAGCTCACTTATCGGCCTGGTGCCATTGGCCGCATGAATGCCGATGCATCGGTCCCGCCGGCTGTTATTCGGAATGCACGTGCGATAAGGGATTTGATGTAGCTGGTTGATATCGCGAAATGTTTCAGAGACGATTTCTTTTAGGTTCGTATCCGCGTCGGTAAATGAAGCCGTTTATTCCAATCCTATCAGTAAAACGGAGAACAATGTACTCTGAAGAATGCTGTAAGATAATCGCACCTCTAGGATTACGTCATACTATTCACAATTGCTTGCGATATACATATCAAATCCACCGAGGAGAAAGATTAGTATTGATATCTCAGATTCGTAACGTCACTTGTCTAATAATACTTAATGGACTCGCTGCCATTTATGGTAGCTGTGCGTTAGCTTTAAACGAAATTTAATTTAAGGTCCGTCTAAATCAGTGGGGGGGGGGGGCACTAGTCCGTTAGTCGAAATGTCCTGAAATAAAGTTTTTCCATTATATTTTCTTAATGGAACAATTCATGTCAATTATCTTTCCCACGCCACAATATCTTACGTTTGTTAAGTAAACGGAAAAATAAATCTCTGAAACGGTAAGAGAGAGTTTAGCGACTATCGAGAGAAGTTTCTTCGATTATTCGTTTCGCGAGTAGTAGGAACGAAGGATGAAGAATAAAGAGAGGAGGACCAAGTACGAGAAGTGGCTTATGCGTAGCTCGATTCCTCGTTGGTGGTTCGCGGGGTTAAATATACCCTCGTTGGTCTCATCATACAGAGAGAGGGAAGAAAGAGGACGGACGAGAAAGAGAAAATGGAGCGAGAAAGATAGAGACGGTCGCTCGCGCACGCATACATACATTTTATACGTCAAAGTGAGAACGGGGGGGAATACGAAAGAGGGAGAAGAAGAAGAAGAAGAAGAAGTAGTAGAAGAAGGGAAGGAAGAAGAAGAGAGAGATTGCGAAGCGGGAAAGAGAGGGAAGAAGTCGGGCTCTGCTATTACAGAGCACCTCCGTGGCGCACAGCCCAATATGGAGCAATCTCAGATTTCCATCCGCCCAAATCGAGAATATACGCCCGCGCCTCCGCTCCGTTCTTCTTGGCCCGCGGAGGGTTGGTCGTTGTCGCGGTTGTCGTCTTCGTCGTCGTCGCCGACGTTCCTCCCCCCGTCCTCCTACGACGGAGGTGTAGACGTTGCTCTCGGTGGAGTTGTCGCTTGTCCACTTCACTCTCGCTCGTAACAGTGCCAAAAGTGCTTCAAAACGCTCCGCTCCGTTCTGTCGATCCCATTTTCTTCTCTCCGCTCCTTTTCTTTCTCCCTATTTTACTTGCCGCCTTCCTATTTCTCTCACGATCAGTACCGTTCCTCTTCTAGGTGGAAGTTGATCCACGTGCTCACATTTTCTTTCTTTTATATCATCCATTTTTTTCTCTCGATACCTCGCTATGGCTGCCAAAGAATCACGCGAGGCAGAACCGATTGCGTGGGCGATCGCGACGCATTGAACGGCTCGATCGGGCGAAGGTGATTAATCGCGGCCTGTGATTTGTGCGATTGATCGTGTTCAACGATGACTGTCGTATTATCCAGTTCGGCGGGAAATCAATCGTGCGTGAAAATCACTCGAGTAACGTCAACGTAAAAACGTCTGCGGGGCGCGAAGCCGGTCGCCGGTCGTGATTTTTCAGGAAGAGGATTCGTCAAGAACGATACGTTCATGTTGCCGGAAAGCAACTTTCCCGTCACAGGTAATCGGTAGTGTTCGATATCGAACGAGCTTAAAGAGATTCCGATCGGATTAGCGCGTTTTCAGGTGATCATGGATTTTTCTTGGATTCTACCAAATCTGCAAGTCCACTTTGAAGAATCTACTGCCGCTACGCCGTAAAACGAAGCGGCAGTAGTCTTACATCTCTAATCATCGACGTTTCGTGTCTTCTACCCGTAAAGTACAGAAAAATTTTCTACATGTCGTACATTATCTGAATATTTGCGAAAAAATAATGGACGGAAAATGAGATCGTTTCGATCGGATAGCTCCACAACGGGTCACCTGTTCTCCACGTGGGATTGTCGTCGCCGCGCTGCGCGGTTTGCGCGGGTGTTTGCGCGTAATTATGGATCCATAGCGTCGTAATCAGGCTAATGGATCACGGTCCGTCCTAGTGGGTCGCAATACATGAGCAAATCAATCTGTAACTTTGAGGACATTTTGACGGTTCGTTACCACGTGTGAGAAAGAATCCTTTTCAAAGGATTTCTTTTTTCCGGCCGTTGCATCACCTTGACATGTTCCCGAGCACCGCGGCTGACTTTCCGTTTTTAACCTAGTTGCGCTTCTGCCAATAGTACGGAAGACCACATGTTTTCCCGCGGGACAAACGTCCGTTCCGATTAGTCCACTTGTTGCGTGTGAATAAGTAAAATTTGACATCTGTCGTAATATTGTTACACGGAAAGAACGGTTTTGCTAAAGTATCTAAAAATTTAGTCAGATACAAATTAGAAAATAATTATATTGGACCATCCAAAATAATTATGTAGGACGCTCAAGCTGTTTGCTAGGATGTCAAAACTTTTTGCAGCATTGTCATTATGCTTGAACGTCCTACATAATTATTTTGGATGATCCAACATAAATATTTTTAGATCTGTATTTGGCTAAATTTTTAGATACTTCAGCAAAATCGTTCTTTCCGTGTAGAGAAATGAGAAAATTATGTCTACTTCCTTATCTGTCACGAATATCGAGTTACAAAAGGGAAAATTGGATGAAAAGTTACAGATTCTTGAAATACCTTTTATAAACAGCTGGTTACGTCTATAATTTTTTAGAGCGAGGTCGCCATTTGATATGATCTTTTAATCTGATTAACATTTTGAATAAAATTAGACATGCAACGGTATAATGCGTACGCTTCAGCATACAGATAAATGCCTAGTGCGGCGCGATACCATCAGCTATAATCCTAAATATGGAGTGAGAAATTTGAGAGAACCGAAAATAGTGGCGCTACGCCAAACGCTAAAAATAGCCAAAAAATAAATTGTAGTTACGCGCCCGCCTGCATCATTCTATAACTGGTCTTCAATGAAAACGAGCCACCTCCCGCACATGTCGATATTAATATCTTCTTCTGATCTCGCTTTTTGATGTACGTTTATATGAAACTTTTTACATTTTAAAACCATTAAAAGCTTAAATAACAGTACTTTAAAACCTGGGAAATTTAGACCCTTCGTATTCTTATTACATTCTTGTAATTTTTGGACATTGAAACTTTACAAGTTAGAATCTAGAACTTAGATTTGTAGAATCTTGGAATTTAAATTGTGTAATTTCAAAATATATTCTAGGATTTTCAAAGTTTATAGAAAACTTGTAGTGTTGATTTTTTCAAATTTTGAAAACAATAAACTTTAACTTTGTTGAAACTTTACACCTTTTTACAATTTTGTCTTTTTCAAATCTCTTTCGAACCTTTAAAAATATAAGAAACTTCTCAAATCCTATTTCATAAATCTTTATTTTCAAAATCATAATTTTTACTAGGAATTTTTCCAGAGACTTTTTTTAGATTTATAAATTTTAATTTTTCTATTGCTTATTGGGTATTTCTGTAAATGTAGAAGCAAAATTAAGGCTCGATTGAATGTCTAATTTAATTACGACTAATCGACTAATCTCACACTTGTTAGTGTTTGTTATATCTATATCTATACTTTTGTGGGAACTTCGTTCCAAAATGTCACTTCGCAATTTACAATTTAATTGAATTGATACATCTGTGACATTATGAATATGCAGAGAACACTTGAAATGTGTTTCCGGTCGTTTTCGACATCTTAATGGCTTAAGTTTGTATCGAGATCTTGTTCCAAAGTAATCAAATGACAGCCGACGGATTCTTGCGGATTCTTGCGATGCGTTGAAACCCGATCGACTAAGCCAAGTATGGCTCAGGAATTGCGGGTGTTCGGTGGGCTGTGCCGAAGTGTTGCCGGTTCTATTTTCGCGCGGGAATATTTTTATCCGACGGTGCTGCGCAAAGTCACAGTATGTATAATACGCTTCTTCGTCTTCTGCGCGTCTCCTTCTTTCTCCGTTTTAGCCTCTTTCGTGCGCGTCGTTTTCCGACATCGCCGTGCCGCGGTCGCTGACATTTTTGCTTCGTTGATCCTTCTTCAAGTTTCTCTCTTTCTCTCTTTTTGTATTAATAAATTATATAATATATGAATTGTATAATACATGAATTATATAATATATGAATTGGCCGTAAAACCTGTAGAAAAATATTTAAGATATTTATAATCTCTCTCTTATTTTACATTTTTGACTTATTTATTCATAAAAAATCATTCTCTTTTTAGTTGTATTATCGGAAATCTTTGGTATAATAAATATATTTTTCAACATTTATTATAATTTTCATTCAGTTTATATAACGTATAATATTTATATAATACTAGCTCTTTCGCCCGCGCTTCGCACGGGTTCCCCTATGTTTGTCTATTTGTAGACCGTAGACGGTGATTTTTTAGACCCTAGACGGTGTTTTTTCCACGAATAGTAACATTTACCCGTAAAAAAATGGGGAAAAAATGAACCTTTTTCTGAAAATTTTATATGGGGGCCCCTCTGGCCCCTTCCAAAAACCGTCTACGGTCTAAGTTAGAGTATCATGAGAAAGTATAACAAATTTGGTGGTTCTACATTAAGAACTGTAGATTTGCATAGCGGACAAACATACATACATACGTACAAACATACATACACGGAAAGAAAAATTTGTTAACTTGACTAAATCTTTCAACTAAATAAAAGTTATTTAGTTCAAGTATTTATTTATTTAACTTAAACATATAATATATTTTATAAATAAATAAATAAATACTTGAACTAAATAAATTTTATTTAGTTGAAAGATTTAGTCAAGTTAACAAATTTTTGTTTTCCGTGTACATACATTCATTTATATATATATATATATATATATATATATATATATATATATAGATATAGATATATAGATATCTATATAGATATACTGGGTTCTGATAATATCTGTCGTGAATGACATCGTCATGATTGTAAATTGTTGAACGACGGCATAGTCGGCTCCAGAATTCGACGATGAATTACTCGCGCGCGGCAGGTGACTGTCGTCGAATAGTACGAGCTGTCTCGCGAAATATTTCCAAGCGGATCTCTATCGCGTAACGTACGATGCTTGCAGTTCACCATTGTGCGATTTCGAAGCCTTGAACGAACACGCGGTCGCCTACGCGGTACGCCCGATGGTGCAACGACGGCAATAGGTGCGCTTGATCGTTTATCCATTTGCGCGCCAGACATTCGTTTAATTTCTGCCATTTCTCACGCCCGTCAAATCCACGCAACGCAACTCACCGCGCTGCACGCGGCATTAATCCGACGCTCGTTAATACGGCGTTTATGAATATTCCGCAATCCGTTCGCACACACCGGCAACGATCTCCGGCTTCCACGCCGGCCCACGCGCGACCTTTCGCGCGGCTCTCGCGCACACCGAAATAAGAAAGTGGAAGCTGTTCGCACGCCGGCTACTTCCGACCTCGTTTTTCTTAAAATTAATCGAGAATGGCCGAACGTTACGGTTGTCCAATAACTAATGACTAATTAGATAAGAATGCTTGACTTGGAAACGCGGTTTTTAAAACTCGGGCCAAATTATAATAAACAGCTTTCGAAATACCCCCATCTTTAGGCGGGGGTTCAGAAGTTTTCTCGGCTATCGCCGCAATTGAAAGCAGTTGCACAAGGACGTTAATATCTTAACACACGAATTCATGCACAGATATCGAAACCTTCAGTGAAAATTGAATTAGCGTTTTAGCCATGAGCTAGTACACTGAGAGAAAAAATATCTTGATACAAAAAATTTAGCTTATTTATTGTATTCAAGTCTTAAAATTTCTTGATTGAAATATTTATAATATTTATAATATTATAATATTTATAATTTTTAATTAAATATTTATTTTCTTTTCGTTCTAGAAAATATTTACTGTTAGATCATTTTTATATTCAAGGTAATCAGAGATTTTTTAATATTAGAAAACAATTTAATACAACAAGTTAAGTTTAATAATATTATTAGGTTATTTATAAAATATTTATTTACATGTAAAAAATGTAAAAGTACAGAATAATATACTTAAGATAACATGTGTATTTACTTAAAACTAAATATTTTTATTTAAATAGAACAAACAAAGAGTGCTATCAAGTATCAAAAGATATGGTTTTAAGAAAATATATGTTCTTCATTTTTCTCTCACAATCAGTGTAAGATTACACAATATGTTCCAGACCTCCCATGGCAACCGTTAATGGCAGACTCCTGCTGTCGGGAGATTAAAATCTTAATATAAAAATGCCGAAACTATAATAGTTTTTGAATGAGAAGTATTTAGAGTTGATCCATCAAATTATCTGGAATTCGCGCGCTCAGGTATAACCATAGGGCTGCGTTCGGAAACATCACCCGAGTGCCCCCATGTAGCATTTTATCCTTGTTGTTCACCGAATGTTAAACAAGGATAAAATGACACTTGAGACACCTCGGGGATGTTTCCGAACGCAGCCTAGACGTATAATATCTAGACCGCGCGGTCTCAATGTTTCCCGTAGACAGAACGCGTCAAAAATTAGAAAACAGACAGCTGCTGTACGATCACCATACCATAAAAGAAGAAACAAAACATTTGTCATTTGTCAGACGAAGACAGAATGGTGATACCAAATATCGACCTAGAGCATGGACTGCGCAACGCAAGTCGAAAGTTAGTCTCAATGTGGAAGAAAGACAGCACAAGTCCGCGGTCAACATCTATCCTTTTTTTATATCTATCCTTTTCTTACGTTCCTGTGCGATCGATTTTTAACCAATCAGATTCATAGATAGAGACAGAGATAGTCCGCGGTCACTTGCTATCTCGCTCATTCTTCTAAACATCTAAACCTTGTTTCATATACCTATGAGTAAAGTAGAGATAGCGCAGTCCATACTCTAGGTCGATGATTCAAAGCATGCTATCTCTTTCTAATATTTGACGAGTTTTCGGCCGAATGCGCAGTCTAGTTATTATACGTCTATGGGTATAACATATCATACAATAAAATTTACGTTTTTACATTTAAAGCTTTTGTTATCTTACAAAAAGTACAGTATAGTATATTAAGGGGATGTACACGGAAAAAAAAGTAGCTGCCGTAGCTAAAAACTGCGTGTGGTAGCTAATTTCAGTTGTTATATATATACAGCTAACATCTTAGCTGTGATACCTATTTTATTGCTGTTGGTGCAAAACGGTTTGCTGTAGTTTAGAAATTTATAGTCACGACAACAAACAAAGTTTAGCAAATCATGATTAGCTATAGTAGCGAAAAAATTTTTTTCCGTGTAGTTATATGCGAAGAGGGATCAACTTTATAATAGCGATCCGTGATGTTTGAATTTCCAGGGGGCACTATGCAGACCGAGGAAGTCGTGCCGCGTGCACAGTCTATTGGCATAGACAGTGGTCTCACCGACGGCGCTGGTTTGCAGCATCATTTGCATCACTCGGCACATTTACGTTGCCCGCTATCGCCTCTGATCCACATGGCCGTCAAGCAAGAGCCTCAGGAGGAGGAAGAGCGAAGTCGCGATGCTAGCACGTTGAGGTGAGTTACGAATGCCTCTTCGAACTCTGTGAGACCCTCACAAATACGCACGAAGAAAAAAGTTTTACTGGCACAGCGTATTTTATGTTCTGATATAACAAATGTCATTAATTACTATTTATTATGTTAATTACTACAGACAACAAATAGATTTGTTAAGAATACTAATTTTATCTGAACATTAGTATTAATAAATAAATTGTGAAAATAATTTTGCCGAATTTGCACATTGTTTTACTGAAACGGAATATATCAGAACTGACATGAATTTTATAAACCGACATACTTTTTCCAACAAGTAAATATTATACTCTATTAGAATAGATCCCAGGTAGAACACAAAATCATAATAAGATCATAATGACATCAAGTAGAAGTCATTTTAGGAAAAATCATTATGACGTCACTCGATACACTCTTTATGATGATTTTGTGATGAATTCTTGATATAGCAATGATTTTCAAGTGATTTTTTAACTAAAAAATCTTCTGAAAATCATTGCTATAGAATTCATCACAAAATCATCATAAAAAGTGTATCGAATAACGTCATAATGATTTTTCCTAAAATTACTTCTACTTGATGTCATTATGATCTTATTATGATTTCGTGTTCTACCTGGGATACTAACTCTTGGTCTGCTTAATTAGTTTACTCATTAGAAGCCAATAATTTATCCTTATCTATGTGTTAAATCGGTTTTTGAAGTTTGAGTTTTTTTCCTAAAATTTTCTTTTTAATAAATTATATGTATAATTTAATTTGATATTATTATGTTATTCTATATGCTTGTAGGTTTCTAAATCTGTTTTATTTTTATTATTTCTTTTGCAGAGTGATTAGAAAATTAAATTTAGAATTTTGCGAACATATCTTGTACTTTTACTCGGTTTTAGAGATCAATATTTTCAACCTCAATTTTTGTTCGTTTTTAGAAAACAGAAATTTTTGCTTTAAAGTTTGAAACAATATTGTCGCAGCTGCAGACAATATTATGAAAACTATGATACAATCTAATGAGAATCAATCTTTAATAAATATATAGGAATAAATCAAAATAGTATGTCGGTTTTCTCTCTAAATTTTTTGGAGTGAATTGCACTCCAAACGAGTGAAAATTCACTCCAAGCAAGTGAAAATACTGCCACTCAAATTTCAAAGTGGCAGTATTTTCACTCTTTGGAGTGAGATTTCACTCCAAGAAATTTAGAATGTTAATACCTTCTTTTAAGTAGTTTGACGCAAGCGCCGGTGAACGGAAGTCTCTTGTACTTTTGATAGCCCGCAAGTGGACGTAGGCAACGTGGCCAGCTCGGTGGACAGTAAGCATGGACAGCAAGTTGGTAATCAAATTCAAGGATTGGAGGAAAATCCGGCATTAACTATTCCGGATTCTAGCAACCGAGGACGAACCAGGTGATCTATTCGTCTTTCTTTGATTTATTTTGTGCGCAACGTTCTATCAGTAGTTAAATAGAATAGCAGTAATTTCATTCTTCTTCTATCTATAAACATATATATATATTTTTTTTTTTTGTGTGAATTTTATATTAATCTATTTAAACCGAACGATTTTGCAACAAGAGAAAAATGCACACAATACTCTTATACTTTTGTCAAGTAGAAAGCTTTTGTTTTCTTAGATTGGATAAATCTTGTAACATGCGTCTGAAGAGCATGATGAGTATGTTTCGCGACGGCTTACATTGTCACATAGCGCGATCCGCGGCAGCGACGCGACTCGGGCTATCTCTTATCTTTTTTTGTCACGTCTCTAACGACGTCTTTAACGTAAAACCGGCCGATGTCCAGGAAAGTGCTTTAAGTGCGGTCGTCGCGTCGACAAGAAAGATAGGCGCCAGGAAACTGGTTCGTGCCGAGCAAGTCTTCTAAAGCGATGCGCGCGCGCATGGGTACGCGAAGTAAAAAAATTTGCAGATATACGTCAGCGAAACGCGCGTCGCGAGAGAGTCGATTACCGTTATTATTGAATTTCATTAAACGGTCCGGTCGCGACTAGAGAAGAAGAAGAAGCGCGACACACGTTCTCTGCATACGAGCGAAGGCGCCATACCGCGCGGTACAAAACGCTATTAAGGTGTGGCTCGGAATGCAGTCACCGGCGTTAATGAAAGAGCGATATCGCCGACATAATAACTACGACCGCACGCTGATTTAAATACTTTTCTTCCCAGATAATGTGTTAATGTAACGTTGGTCTATGAGACCACCAAAAGTACATTCTTTAATTCTTCTCCCTTATTTTAACGGATGATAATTGACTATAAATTTTCTTTTGCTGGAAAAATATTTTTCCTTCATTTTATTTTATTATAATTTCGTACTTATTAATAAACAAAGAAAAAGTAGTACGTCAAAATAACTCTTTTTTACTTCAATCTTAAATGAAAAACACTTTTAAATAGTTGTATAATGGAAGAAAATGTGTGGTCCACCAGTCTAAATATTGTCAAACTATGAAATCTCCTATGTTCCAGTCGTGGCCGCAGGAAATCGCGATGGAAGCTCAAATTCCACCATCAAGCATTACCGCCGGAATATTTGGATCATTACGAAGCATCACTGGCCCAGGAAAACCTGAATTCGTCACCGCCACGCATCATCGAACCGGCAGCATCCAGTCCGGCGCCGACGAATTCAACGTCCACCCCAAGTCCTGTCGCTGACGTTCACGGTTGGCTGCAACGGATCGCGGCGATGCAGCAAGAGCTTTGTCCACAGATCGCGCCACCTCAATGCCCAGCGACCCTCGGCCATAATCAAGCCACCGGTACTAGGAGATCCGTCATCACGTCTGTGTCTTCGCAGGCCTGCAATACGACTTATCCCAGTCATCATATTCATCAGACGCAGTCGCAGACGTCTAGCAGGCCGCCGATGAAGTATTCCGATCTACCGTACATGGGTGAAATCACTCTCGACAACAGCAAACCTAGACGTGGTCGGAAACCGAAGAAGGCCGACATATGCCATTTAATCTACAAGAATTATGGCACAATATTGCCAGGCACGCCTGGTCACGAAGAGAGAAGACTGTCGCCTCGGGATAAGCAGGATCCACGGGAGCGTGTATCGCCTCAAGTACCTTTCCAAAGGACCGATGTCCAGAACAGGATCAGCAGCTTGTTGGAAAAACGGCTGACTCAGGAGACCCGGCGGAACTTCGCGTTGTCTGAGAATTCGCGGGAGCAAGATGAGCCACTGAACCTCTGCATCAGGGATCTCAACCAGTTGAAAATTCGACTGTTACGGAAACACGGGAACGTGTACGAGTCTGGCCAAGTGAAGAGCGAAACATCTAGCGACGGTGAAGAAGTTGAGTGTCTGGGGACGGGCTTCCTGTCGGAACCCGTAAACTATTCGGAGCCAGTTGGCCATCGATCAAACAGTTTCGTTAATCATAATAATAATGTGATCGATCCTATGATCGGTCAGAACTCCGGCTTCGTGTATTGGCCGAATGCCGGTGTGTTCATTCACCCAATGGCATTGCAGTCCCAGTTGCTGTATTATCAAAAAGTCGCTCAAGGTGACAAGTGCCCACCGCCGGCAACGGATCAACCGCCGAGGGAGCAAAAAATCGTGCCTAAATCGATATATTCAATGATGGAGACGAAAAGTACGGCCCAAGCGTCAGCGCTACCTACAGCTCAGGCGATACCAGTGTCTACCGCTACATCCACTTCGCCTAGACCAAAGAGGAATGCGCCCCTAGGCCAACAGCAGAGTCAACCAACCAAACGAAAGCGCTCCGCCATATTTATACCGCCAATGCCAACCGAAAACAATAATAATCCAGCGACAGAAGTGAGCATATGTAAGTTCAAATTTACCGGTGGTGCCAAGCCCAGTTTACAAGAGAAGAAGAGCCTCTCTGTGGACTCGGGTGGCAATTTCCGCTATTACAGCGGTACCGGTGATAAGAGCATGCGTGGTTACGAGTTCTTTCCCAGAGAGGCTCTCCAGCAACCGGCGGGCCAATCTGGGACTACTTCCGCCGCCGGGGCCTTTCTCAATGCCGCCGGTGAGAGGATCCAACCGCCGACTGTGTGTCAGAGGAGTCCGGCCAGTCAAGACGACGGCCGACGAAAGAGAAAAACCAGAAAATCCCTGCAACGTGAAAAGTTGGAACAGACTTTCAAGGAAAAGGGTTTTCTTATTCAGACGCAACAGTTAGAATCCGCGGAAGGCGCTACCTATTGCAAGTTCCGGCAGCTCAGAAAGTTCACTAGATACCTGTTCAGAAGCTGGAAAGACTATTTGCCTGGTAACGTGCGCGAACTAAGCGGCTGTGGCAGCGGTGCTGCCGTTGCTATAGACGGCGACGTGGCTGATGTTGATGTCGACGGTGACGCCGCTCTCGTTCACTCGCCGCTTCCCCGCAGCAATTTGCTGGACGTGCCGAACAGCTTTGTGGAGGATCATCGGACTTTACCCCTCACGTGAGGCCCGGTATTCGCAACGAGCGGAAGTCATGACACGATGTGATCAACATTGTTCTTCGGTTGTTGAATTTCTTTTCTTTACGGAAATCTATATCGTCTATATTGATCAATTCACTGAAAACTTTTTCAAATGATCTAATTAAAGATCTTTCCTAAATCCATATTTTAAAACAGCAAAAATCATGATTCATAGCAATGTAGTAGTAGTTAATCTTTAATTAATTTCTCTATTTATTTTAACTACTATATGAATTTTAATTACTAATTTCTTTAATAATTTTCATTTTTTAAATTCTGATCAGTATCGTGCCATGACGTGCCTCATGAAAATAAGGTAAACTCGATCACAGCTCAGTGCCAAAGATGAGAGACTGGAATGTACATAAAATCACAATAGAGAACGAGTTAACCAAAGAGTGGTTTTGCTCTCGCCATACTGGAATTAGAATTATGCGGTGGTAATTCGTTTTTAGACACTATCCGACTTCAATGCATTTGGAATGGTATCAGAGTGAGACTTGTATCGATACCGTCATACTTTTCTAAGCGAATCGTCGAAATATCATCTTTAACGAAATCTAGTCTTATTTATACTCTTTTTAAATTGTAAACATGTTTTTTTTGTTTTTACGTCTAAAGCTGGCGCCAGACTATGCGCGTTTTCGCGAATATTCGTAATTCGAGCATCGTTCATTCTTGTTTACCATTTGATAAACAACAAGGATGACATGATTCTATTCACGAATGATTCGCGAAAACGCGCTTAGTCTGGCGCCAGCTTAAGGGATATTTATGTGGAGCGATGCTATGCGCACAGCAGCAGCTCGGATAATACCGCAGGTATGAAAAAGAAACGCGAGCTTATATATGTGACGATCGATATAATTCTATATCGAAATTACGCACAATTGATTCGTTTCTTCGATCTGCATGTTGGGACAAATATCTGGACACATCTGTCAATGTTATAAAAACGCGATCTGTTTGTATACTGAAGTGCAATAATAGGACACAGTAAGAAAATTATTTTTACATTTTATCTTTTAAATCAATTAACGCTATTTCGGAATGTTTTGTAACATTTTGTCAGACTTATTGCTGCATTTGTATGCATTGAGCTGTTCAAAACGGGATTTGAAACTTATATAATTCTGTGAGCTTCATCTCCCATACCATCGATGTGAAAAAATAGTCTTTATATTAATCGTGACAATTTTTCATTATTAAAATAAACGTTCGGGATTATTACGCTTATTAAAATTTCACAGTCTTTCAATGCTATACGAACATTCAAATCTTGACCCCAACTGTTAAAAGATGCGACTCTTTTCGAGCTGAATATCTCATACCTATGTTCCGTTAAGCGGGATAACTGCAAATTGAAAACCGTCCTATACTCATGCTGTTGTCCTTCTTCATACGGCGACAAGTAAAATTATTTTATACTTATGCTCATTGTAACGAGATAAATCCTTATAGTATATAATAATAAAACAAATTGTTATTGATGTGGCTCATGGTGTAGATTTACTGATAATATTTTACATTGATTTGATAGCATCAATGAAAAGTATAGTAACTGCTTTTTTTATATATATTATATATATATACAGATGTTAAATTTCAAACGTAACAGGTGGAATATCTCGTAAACAATTCATCTTAGAGAAAAAT
>NJRQ01000308.1:114574-131510 GCA_003063805.1 Aphaenogaster ashmeadi
GTGCCAATAATAATATTATAGAATAAATTCAGTTATAAAATTTAATATCAGTCAAACGTTTCGACCTTTAATTAGGTCATCTCTCTTCTTTTCTTCTTCTTCTCTCTCTCTCTCTCTCTCTCTCTCTCTCTCTCTCTCTCTCTCTCCCTTCAGTGTAATAAAGACCAAAAACAATTAAATAGTCATAATAAATTAAGTTAAATTCGCACGCATACTGTATAAAGGTGTCCTTGCGATGGTATTGCACATGTTACAGAGATTTGCCGTTAGAAGTGAAGTCGATATAAAACGAGACATAATTCCATAGATTTCGTTGCCGATAGAAGCAGGATGTGTCATCCTGTCAATTTTTATAAAAAAGGAAAACTACAATAAGAAAATAAAGATTTTTTAAGGACAAAATACTGAAATAATGAAATTTGTTCTATTTATAGACACTCGTTCGCGTTTATGAAAATATAAATGTTACCGTAAATACCCGAAATCCGTCACTTCGCGAACTTACTAGTAAAAACCCGAAAAATATATATATACTCTTCGGGTATTTACTAGTAAGTTCGCGAAATGACAGATTCCTGCTTTAGTCAGTAACATAAATAAGCCGTTTGCAGAAAGAGAGCGAGAGAAATCCTTCATTGGGTACATAATGAAATCAATTATGATTAACAAAAGCTATTTGTTGAAGAAAACGAGAAGATTTGTCCTTCAATTCGATATTCCAATGATATTCGATGAAAAGAATAAAGATTTGAAAGAACAACGACTATTCGTATATTTCTAAGAATAATTTGTATCAATATATTCGATTGTAATCTCGAATTTAGGAAAGAGTAATTATACTATGCGAATGTGCTTAATATCTTAGTACAATTTGAATCAGCGAGGTCTCGAATTTTCATTTTTTTTTGCTCCCTCGCGCGCCTACGCGCTCTATCTCCTCTTACACATGACTGCAAGTTTCCTAATATAGTCTCGGCATATGCTTCGATGAAAAAAGACGATGTTGTTAACCACCGAGCGCCCGGCAAACTGGTTGCCATCTTGTATCCGGAAAAGACAGGCGAACTACGTGTGTAATGCTAAAATCGCGAGGACACTGATGATCTTCGCAGAAGACGCTAATAATCTCGGGGAAGGCAAATTTAAATACATTCTCGTACGTTGTGATCTTTGCTAAAAATTTATAATCTTGCTTTAGTATTCGGGAGAAAGATATATGATAATTTCAGAAAAAATGAACTTTATATCTATAGCCAGGATGATTTTCTCACATATTGTGTGTCACATATGTTATATACAATTTCTGTTACGTCATAATGTCTAGATATATGTAGATTTCATATAACTTCTTCCCACCGTGCTTCAAATCTGAAGATATTGCAATTTGATACTTTTTATAATAAAATTGCGAACTCTGCCAAGAGTTCTGCTCTTTATTAGTCTCTTTGATAACGTAAGAGATATCTTTTCGCAGAAAAAAACTTAGTAACTAAAAAGATTAAGGATGACAGAGGGATATCAAGTTTTTTCTTATCAATTTACAATTCTTTTCGTGCAAAGGATTAAATCACGTCTGCTACAAAACGCGAGGTGAGTAAACAGGATCGGGTAGTCCCCGTCGTTTCTAGAGGAGCCAGTTAAAGCGAAGGAAGACGGGTTCGCGGTCTGTCTACGGACAGGTTCGTTCGCGAAAAACTTCAATTTGTCTCGCGCGGGCCTGTATCGCGCCAGGATATCTTCTCGCATCGGATAATGCGCGCGCGAACCAAACTTGTACACGGCGAGAATTGTATTTCACGAAACAGTCGTTAGAACTAAAACTGGCGCTTAGCTTCTTTCGTATAATAGCCATCCAATTAATACGAGCGATTGCGCAATTGGTATAATTAACGGCATTCCCGTTCGTTCGTTGCCTTCTGTCCGACCACAGGTAGAGTGGTTCTTTCATCAGACCTGCGATTTCGCGCAAGAACGACTTCATGAATGAACCGCGACGCGATCCCGGCAAGACGTTCTCTTTCTTTCCCGCCATCTACCTTCGCGCGCAGACTGGACAATGCAGACGGAATACCCGATTGTTTCTAAATAGCCCGTGACCGTTTCAGTGTCAGAGATAAAAAAGGGACACCACCGGAAATCATTATTCTCGACGGGAGTTCTAATCAAAAGAAACTCGAAATGTTGCCTACGGAGAAGCAATTAAACTAGAAATCCGTACACACAGAGAATTTTCTCTTAAAATTTACCCTGAAAATCATGATAGTCATCGGACAACATGGTATTTAGAAGATTTTTATGCAATTTTCTCTGATTAATATCTACCACAATAAAAAATATTAATATCTAGCACAATAAAATATAAAATATATTTGATTAATTTTACTAAAATACATAGTAAAATTTCCATAATTTTAAAATATGTTAAAATCTTATGATTCTTTATTGTTTTAAATTGAATAGATGCCAAGTAGTGTTAAACATGTAAAATATCTTATATAAATTTTACAATACAGCATAATATTTTCAATCTGACTTAGTTGCTCATGATAATTTTACCATGCAGCATGGTAATTTATTAGCTAAGTCCGATGATTCTCGGTTTTTTTCGTGTCGAATGTTACAATCTGCTTGGTAATTTTTATTATGTTGTTTATAAAATGTTTTCTTCCATATTTCAGAAATTCCTTTCGTTACCAATAATATTTGACAGGTTGCCAAGTTGTTACAAGCTTATTACCAAACATAGTAAAATTTGTAGTGAATTTTGCGGCAAAATATAACGAAAAATTCTCTCCGTGTAGCATCTTAATACGCGTGTAATACTAAATACTAAAATGCGTATAATATATGTTTTGAATATTCCCACACAGCACACGCGATATCCATCAGATATCCGAGAGATATCTCAATAACCGTAGGATGTGCATGGGATCGCATTGGACATGTGGATCACTCTGGGATATCCTCAGGATAAAGTGTGCTGTGTGGGTTCTTGTTGTTCCAGATTTCTTGGCCGATTTGAGATTGATCTTTTTCGAAAATTCGTCCCTTAGGTATCCATTTTTTGAGAGATTAATAATTTAAAATATATAATTGTTAACATATTAAACTTCGGAAGAGAAGATAGAAACAAAAATTAAATATTGTTTAATAGATCTCAAGAGAAAATTGTGAGAAAAATGACTTTTAGAATATTTTTACTAACAATGATCTCTAAATTAGTTAAAAAAATTATAATTAAAAAATATTTGGCTGTTTTGAATTTTTGTATATTTTATATGTGTATACGCCTGTTTAAAAAAATCAAGTTTTTAATTTCAAAATTTTTGTTATGCCCACAATTTATCGCGTATTAACATCTATATCAACAACGGTAATTCCATGTTAAAAAATAAAACGTGGATACTGAAATATCTTAAAATCTAATAGACCATTGAATACAAAATTCGCGCGAGTCTTGAAAACGTCCATTATTAATCCAATATCGCGAATCTGACTATTTTCGATACGTTTCATCGTGTTGCGCTCGGCACGTACACCAGCTGGTCCAACTTTCTTGTCCACCGCCGACAGCTGCGACGAAAACGAAAAATCTGATTTGGAATGGGCGAGAGCAAGAACCCGCGAGCCAAAGGACGGCGCATTGGACGAAAGGATAAAAGATAAAAGAGAGGGAAAAGAGGACGAGCGGATGTTAGAAGCAAGAAGCGTATAACTATCTCATGAACATCTCTTCTCTTTCCATCAATGTATTTGTCAGTTGCATTTAAACGTTAAATAATCTTTGAAAAGTCTTTCAGATTTAAACTAGTCGAAATATTGCTTGTAACAAAGCATTAAAATAATTTACACAATGATAGACACGTCAATTAATATTGAAAAAGCGATCAAGATCTCAGTAACAACATATATAAATGTCTTTCTGAAACAATTATTAAGAGACACGATAGTGTTTCAAAATATACGCGTAGTGCAAGATCGCCCCGTGTATCTATACGCGCAAATTTGATTAGATTTTTAGCGATAACACGCTGCTTGCCGTTTCAAGATGGAGCTCATCGTCGAGACATCTCTCGGAGCAATCGCATACTACGGATTCACATTCTTTCGCATCGCTGAATAGTAACAACCGTTCGAATCGACGCGACGGAAGGTTATTAATGTCCATTTCTACCAGTGTAGATTAACTTTAATCTTGGTTTAACCTACTCTGTATCTTTTTCTAATTCTTAAAACTAGAAAAAGATAAAGAGTAAGTTAAACGGAGATTAAAGTTAATCTACATTGGTTGAAATGGACGTAAGCAAGTTCCAAGCTAAATATTAGTATTACCATCGGCAATGGATCTATGAAAGAGCAATTATATTTGTTACATTATTACATTTATTTACTTTTATATTGCTATATTGATTAATTAATTATATTATTATATTAATTAATTTTATTAATTATTATCATATTAATTAATTTTATTTATATTATTATATTTCTATTGCATTCACAGATCCAATTAACCGAGGTTAAAATAAAAGATTGTAACGAAGCACCCCCCGGGGCACCCTCGTTACGATCAGCGAGGTCCCCGACCGACCACCGCACCAGTCGAGGTAAACCGGCCCGCGAGAACTGCCGACCCGCGACCAATCTAACGCGGTTCCCAGCAATCGAGCCGTAGAGTCCTCGACCGGACAACCGTCGGGACTACCGGCGCGATACCTCCGGCGCGATACCTCCGGCCCTCGACAGAACAGTCGTCGAGGATCCCGGCCAGGTACCGCTGAAGAACACGCTAGCCGAACACCACTAGTCGCGGGACGCGATGTGTCCGCCGTTATTTTTAGATGCGATCACGCACGTACGGCATGTTCATTCATCATTGTTCACTGTGTGAATATTGGTCTGTTCTTTTCAGCTGCACTTCTGAACCAGTGCAATAAGTTAGAATGAGACAAATATATTTTCTTTCTAACTTATTGCACTAGTTAAGAAGTGCAGCTGAAAAGAACAGACCAGATGTCACGCCGAGAGCCGGTCACGGCTCCCCACCGACACGCCGTGACGTCACGCGCCGTGACGTCACGCGCGCACCGCCGCCGAATCGAGCCGCCGAAACCGAGCCGCCGCCCGCCGTGCTACCGCTGCCGTCGGAGGGGACGCTCTTTCTCCGGGATCGACCGAACCGTACCGACCTGATCCGAACTCCGGGCCGATCTGGGTATAAATACGCTGTCCCCGAAGACACAGCACCGAGTCCTCGGCGAGCCTGCTAGACCGCATCCAGAGCAGAGCAAGCCATCCTTCCGAGTTTCCAACTTAGTCTCAATCGCAGGGCGCTACCTACGATATCCGGGAGCTACCGGAGAGGCTAAGTTCCTTACCGATTTCCTACTTAGTTTCGGCCACAGGGTGCTACCTATGGAAACCGGGCGCTACCGGAGAAACTAAGTATCCAGCCGCTCCAATTTTTCTAAGTATCAATCACAGGGCGCTACCTGTGATAGCCGGGTGCTACCGGCGATACTTAGAAATATCCGCCGCATTCACCGATTTCCGACTTAGATTCGGCCACAGGGCGCTACCTGTGGAATCCGGGTGCTACCGGAGAAACTAAGTTCTTTCCCGACCGACTTCTGACGAAGTTTCACTCACAGGGCGCTACCTGCGAAATCCGGGGGCTACCGGAGAAACCGAGTCATTCCACAAAGTCCTCGCATTACGGCTAAGTTCCCTGGGATCGGGAGCTACCGATCGCGACGCGCTTTAAACCGCCAAGAACGTCAGAATATATCTCCTCAGAGCATCTACGACCAGTCCGCGTGCGCGACTCGCGATCCGTGTCACACCGCACGGAGCATTTCTTCGAACGCAGGCCGCGATTCCGGGAAATCGACACGCGATTCTCCGAATCGCGTCACGCCACTCCAAACAATACCGCGACACCGCGCCCGGCCGAAATCAGCTGTCCGATCACGCGAACCGCCCGGCCCGCGCGAAGGCCGACAGCCCCGCGCCAGTACAGAGAATGCCATCCACCGTCGGGAAACGACACCAGGGTCGGGGAAAGAGCGGCCGAACCCCGGACCCTCGCATAAAGTACACTCCACGGCCGCACCTGACTGTACGAATCGGAGAGCGCCCCCTCCAGGCTTTGATTGATACCGGATCCGAGATCTCGTTTATAAATCGCAAGACAGCACAGCTCGCTCGAGAGATGAGACTAGTCCCGAGCACCGTCACCGGTCAGGTGCAGCTCGTGGACGGCTCCACCGCCACATTTCCCGGGAGCGTTACACTTTCCTTACACATCGGGCAACACACGATAGAACACAATTTTAAAATCATGCCCGATCTCGATAGCGATGTACTCGTCGGCGTCGACCTGTGGGCGAGCACCAATCTCGAACTCCACCCGCCCAAACAACCTCCGAAGCCACCTAGCGACGGCCCTCCGATGATAACCACGATAACCGACGAAAAGACGCACCTAGACACATTTCTCCGCTACAAACCAGCAAAATTCGAGAACATACGAGGATCCACCGACACTCCACCGCCGCCACGCGAACCAACACCGCCACCACCGGGACCGCTCGCGGAGGCCAATACACCCGATACCGCCGCAGAACAGATGACCGCACTTCGGCAGGATCCAATGTTCGGACCATCGCTACCACCGCCGATCCTGGTCACCGTCGCGGGCGTCGAAACCTACGTCCCGTATTTTGCGGCCACCCAATCCCGGAAGTACCGCGCCCGCATCGGAGGGGCGAAATACGTCCTCCGATTTGACAAAGAGGGGAAGCTCCGCTACACTCGCCAGGCCTAAGAGAGCGTAGGATACCGAGGCCTCGAAGTTCAGGCCTACTAGGAGGGGGGGGAAGGGTGATGTAATGAAGCAACCCCCGGGGCATCCTTGTTACGACCAGCGAGGCCCCCGACCGACCACCAGTCGGGGTAAACCGGCCCGCGAGAATTGCCCACCCGCGACCGATCTAACGCGGTTCCCAGCAATCGAGCCGTAGAGTCCTCGACCGGACAACCGTTGGGGCTACCGGCGCGATACCTCCGGCCCTCGACAGAACATTCGTCGAGGATCCCGGGCAGGTACCGCCGAAGAACACGCTAGCCGGACACCGCTAGCCGCGGGGCGCGATGCGGCCGCCGTTATTTTTAAATGCGATCACGCACGTACGGCATGTTCACTGCGTGAACATGCCACGCCGGGAGCCGAGCGCGGCTCCCCACCGACACGCCGCCCGCGCCGTTAGGTTAAGTTCCTTACCGATCACCGACTTAGTTTCACTGACAGCGAGCTACCTGTGAATCCGATCAGCTGTCCGCTCGCGCGAACCGAAAACCCCGCGCCCCGATACCTCGCGAAGAGGTAAATATCGCCGCGCCGAAAATAGCCGTCACAGCTGATCGCCTCGACACGTGCGTGCAAAGTCGTGAATCCACGCCCCGGCAAGCATATCACGCGAATATCCAAATCCAACCGATGACGATACGCTGTATCAAGATCTATAATTGTACATATCCACCATCGATTATGTAATTATCCACCTAACCATCGATTATTTGAATAAATATATATTTATTTATCGTATATCTCCAACGTCTCTCTTTCTCTCACCCGCCGTACTTGAACAATCCGACGAGTTATCCGCACCGTAGTACGGAACATCGCGACGCTGCCGCACGACTCGACGACGTCCGCACAAGACGTATCATCGAACCGCGCGGAGGAGCGACATAAAATTGCAGGAGCCATAGCGCATAACGTATTTTTATGTAGATTGGAAATTCAGAAGCCATGGGCAGAATGCAGAAGCCATCCCGACTGGAAATTAAGGTAGGTATCATATAATATTTGCCTGATTTTTAGTTATCAGGAACTGATACTATTGCCTTATCTGAACCAGAGTAAGCATGTAACGCTGTTTTCCTATAAGGTCTTTGTAAGTTACCACAATCAGGCCCTTGTAAAATTATATTACGTCCTCATAAGGGAAATATATAAGGTCATGAATAGTAACCTAAAGAGGATGTGATAATGAATATAATATATATATGAATATAATATATATATAAGGAGATGAAATATAATATCATTCCATCATGTTTGTTCTTTAAAAATAAGGTCTTAAGCAAAAATTTATTTTTTCTTTCAATTTACTTCGTTACGAGTGGTTATTGACGATCAATTCCACCATCATGTACTGTCTTGACAATCTGTTCACATAATTCTGTGGTCAATTTTGGAGTACTTTTAAACCAAGATTTTCTTTCATTTTTCAAACAGTTTTACGTTCGTTCCGTGAATCAATTAATTTTAGATGTCTTTTCAAAAATATTGATTCAATGTGGTCTCTCTTCACAAACATATTTTTTTATATTGTCTACCATCGTACTTTTACTTAATTTAATAATTACCGATTTCTCGATACGATTTGCCTTTTTCGTAATAGTAAATTACAAGCTAATGTTTATCAAATGAACTATTTTTGCTTTTGCGTCTTATTGTCATCATGCAATCTGTATGAATACTCAAATGAAATTTACCGCTAAGTAAGTTACACATATGGGGTCTGTTTTCTGTTCCTGAACTGCTGCACTAGTTCAGAGTTTATCTTTTTTACTCCACATTAGAAGGAAAAAGATAAACTCTGAACTAGTGCAGCAGTTCAGGAACAGAAAACAGACCTATGGTGTCTATGAACAAGCAAAGAATGAACCCATTTTCCCAATCACTAAATCATACACAGAAAAAAAGAATATTCTTGATTTAAGAATATCATTAGTTTCAACTATGGAAATCTTGAAATGAGATTATATTGCGTTAAATGAAGAAAACTTGCTTGAATGAAATCATTTTATATAGTTCAATCAAGAAAAATATATGAACATATGAGTATATGAGTATATGAGTATATTTGAGTATATAAGTTTTGATTTGACACTACTTTTTTTCTGTGTAATGGATATTGAATGTCCAAACATTTTTGCGACCTCAGAATTAAGTATTATCTTATATATTGATTGGTTTTCATATTGAAAAAAATATTAGTTAAATAAATAAAATTTACATTTTTAACAAATATAACAAGCGTTTACTAAAAACCATAAACTTTTTAATTCAACAAAAATTATATTATACAAAAGTTATAATAAAATAACATTTTAGAGAATAATAATTTCTCAAGTATGATGTCCAAATATTAAAGCGAGTAACTATATTTTCGAATCTTTCCAATCTATTTAGCTAACGTTGAATGTACCTATACATCTCTTTGTCATCGATGTTACACGCACACTGTGAATCAAAACATTTTTTTATTCGTTCGTTACGAGAACAGGAAATAAGCACGCGCGCAATCTTTCTTCCGATGAAATTTATACTGTTAACAAGCTGACAATTTCACATTAATTTTATTTAAATAACAAGGCATCGATAATTTCGAAACGAAAGAAGTAAGTTCAATCTTACATTATAAGGAAGATATTAAAAAAATATATAATGAAAATACGCAATACTCATAAATACATAAGATGTAGGATATTTTTCTACATTTAATATAATTTTTCTGAGATGTATAAGAAATTCTTATTCATAATTTTATCTTTAACGTAAGGAATAATACACAGTCTAGGAATTTTATAGATATATAGTCTAGGAATTTTGGTACCCCAACCTCGTTTATTATACCTCCTCCTCCTAGGAATATAGCTCAAATTATTGGCTAACAGCAACATTTATTAACATTCAAGAAGTGCAGAAAGTAAAGTGCAGAAATAAAATGTAACATGTTAAAAAATAATTCAGCTTTAACTTTAAAATTGCAAAGAAAAGCGTGGCAATAAGAATAAATTTGTATGAGATAAACCAATATACCGCTCTGACAACTAGTAACCGCTTGTTTGAATCAGCCCATTAGAAATAAGAGTTTGGCTTCTGCCTTCTAGAGGTCGACTTGTCACTCACGCGTTGTCTGCCACATACATAAGACGTAAAGACGAGCGGATTCTTGATTTGGTATGATAAACGAATTAATATTAATAACTATTCAATTTTTTAATTTAGGACACATAACGATACAGTATTGTATAAATACTGTGTCGTTATGTATACAATATGTATCTTTTTGTTTTCCCGTAATTTGGCATTATTTGGTATTATAACTTTTCATATATAAAATAGGTATATTTTCTGTAATCTATCTGAAAAAGTTGCTATAAAATCCTTAGAACTCGCTGACACTGGTGAAACGTTATTTACGTTTTAACATTTACTTATATGTTAATGTAATTGTAACGTTTTAAATTTCGATATAATGCTGTTGTAGTATCTCATTTTCATATGTTAAAAATTTGATGTATATGTACAATAAAATTAATAATAAAATCCGTTTCCTTAAAGAGCACAACTATCATCTTACAATTGATGTAATATTACTTAAGAATTATTTTTATGCAAGAAATGTTTATAATACATGCTTCCCTATTCTAATCGTATATTATTAACGTACTTGTAGAAAAATCTAATAAGGCAATTTGGTTTTGAATATGTTGCATAATATTCAAAGTTATTTATATTCGGTGACCTTCCCAAATAATAGTAACAAGTATCTTAATAATTCTTTCAATAAACATTATAATTACGTTTTATTGTTCCAATTAGCAATTATATTAGTTCAAATTAAATTATAATATATTGTTTTTATATTTTTTGACATATATAAATGTGATTATTTATTCAATTTAATTATATTCTATTTCACATCCTGTTATATTCTTTTTCTAATCATGTTTTTTCTTATTTACTGTTTTGATCTCTCTCTTTTCCTCAATCCTTACAATCAATATTTCCCTCTATTTTGGTCGATCTTCTTTAGAATTTATCCTTCTGCCGTCTCGTATAAGATGTGAACTGTATTAGACAGTTAGTACTGATGCATCAATTCAGTCATTTATAAGAATAATCATATCATTAATTTTATAGATATTACGATATAATTACGCTTGGGTAATTCAAGAAAGTTGTCCAGTTCCGTTTCGTAATGGAAACAATAGAAATAATAGTTTTTATAGAAGCACTGGGCATCGTCCTCGGAGCATATTTAACCGATTGTAAGTAAATTTATATATAACAAAATAAATACTCTCTGTAAATATAAGTAACAAGAATAACAAACAAACGTATAAAGTGATACATAAATTCCAAAATTTTAATATAATATATATAAATGTATTATTATAATATTAATAGTGTAACCAAAAATTTTAATGAAAAAATTTAATGAGAAAGGTAAATCTCTGTATTGTATATTATTATAAATCATATTATATAATCGTATTATAAACTATTTTATACTATTTTAAAATATCAAAATAGCGTAGAGTAAAACAGACGAATTACATAATTATTTATTTTATAATTTGATGCATTCCTACTAAATTATATAGTGCATGCTAAATAAATGGGCACTTTAAATCATTTTTAATTTAACTTTGAAATTAGAACATTAATATAATAATGCCATATTCTCATTGTATGAAAATTAATTTATCAGTAAATATAATATATACCATAAAAATAAAATATCCTAAATTTACAAATTTTTTTTAACCAATTACTTTATTCATAATAAACATTTATTTCTAATGATATTAAAATTTTTAAAAATAAATACACCTTATAAATAAAATTAGTCTTTATAAATTTGATATAACTAATTACAAATTTATAAAAATAATTTTTTTTAGATTTAATGGACTATGTGGCATCAGAACTAATTAAAATTATAGATCGAAACAGCAGTACAAATGAGGAATTAATAATTGAAATTCTTGGTAATTTTGGGAAAACAGGATGGGATTATTGTTTAGAAGTGATAGGAATTGGCGTATTTATAATTGTTATTAATTAGTAAGTTGAATTTTCTTAACATACTTGCTTATAATTTTATAATTAATTAATTTACACACATAATTAATTCGTGATATGTGTATTAAAACGAGAAACCAAAAATGCAGTAGGTATTAATAATACTGAACTCTTTTATTGTTATATATTAAAATTATTTATTAAAACAAAATTGTTATTTATTAAAATTTTATATAGAAAGAAAATCATTAGTTGTTTTATATTTATCACGAATTATGATACTATTAACAGCGGATATTTTTAAATCCTTTTTCTATTTTAACATATTTGTCTTCAATGATCTATTGATAATACATATATATATATGGAATGTATGTATATAAGTTGTGCATGTATATAAGTTATATATAACTATACTATATGTTTATGCATCAGTGTGATCTATACAATATACAATATGATATATTGAAATCTCATCAACCATCCTGAACAACCTGGGCCTCAACAACCAAATGAGCGACCAGTAGGCGATTTTCGATAGGCCACACATAAACTAACGAAAAATAGGTAACGTGATTAACAAAGACAGTAAACAATACATCTATTACATTGACGAATATACAGATATCGTATTATTCATCAACTGAGTAATGTGCACACTTTGCAAGTGTTGTTTAACATAAAACTAAAACGCTTCTGAAACTAAATTTTGAATTTAAACGATTTATTTGTATAATTTCTTGATCATTAGATATTGTCTTATATTTACAAAGATACCAAATTGTATTGTTTACTATTGCTTTAAAAATAATTTTTCTTCAATTTTCTACAATTTTTATACAATGTTTATCTACACTGAGAAAATGATTCGATTATACCAACAGAAGTACCTATATAAAAATGCGTTTTAGTCATACCAAATAGAATTCCTGGATATCTTCATATTTTACAGCTAGAAAGTTTGTTATAAATATCTGGGTCGTACCATTCTAATTAAATCTATCGAATTTCAAATTTAGACTAAATGCAACTAGATTTTTTCCTGTTATGTTCATGTTATTTTTTTATTATCTTATCGTATGCAGAGTTCGTCACGAAACTGTAACGGTTGATATCTGATTGCACCTTTGATGGTTGGAAAAATAGTGTAAGAAAAAGTTGAATGGTTAACGAATACTACTTTCTTATGAAAATTGTTAGCGCAACGATGCAGCAGAAAAATGCAACTGCATTTTTATTTTAAATTGAATCTCTCTTATGTTTTTGTATAAATTGATTCCAAAAAGTGAGTTGTTTACGATACATTTCAGTTCCTTTTTATTCTGGCATATCTTGATATAAAATATAAAATATCTTATAAACTATTTATTTTTAATAACCATACTTTATTACACAAAATAATGAAATAAATCAATTAGTGTAAGGGAAACACATAATTGTTTTTCAAGAAAAATGTGTAATAGCTCATTGCAAATTGCATTTTTTTTTTGTAAATCAATTGTGTTTCCTTCATACCAATTGATTCACCTCATTATTCTGCGAATAATAGTATTAAGATACGTTTATCAAAATATGAATAGTTTTACAAGATATTTTATATTTCATGTCAATATATGCCAGAATAAGAATTGAAATATGTCGTAAATATCTATTCATTTTTTGGCCATCTTACCCTACTACTTTTTTTACGCAGAATAATCTAAGGAATCAACTTGTACAAAAAAATAAGGGGGGGTTTCATTTAAAATAAAAATGCAGTTGTATTTTTTGGTGCATCGTTGCACCAACAAAAAATTTTCATAAGAAATATTTGTTAAGGCATTCAACTTTTTCTTGCACTACTTTTTCTACCATTAAAAGTGCAATAGATATCAACTGTTATGACTTCTGAACACAGGACGCGAAAATGCTTGCCGCGCGGCAAAGAACAACGTGGTAACCAATCATTCTTTCGCTCTTATGAAAAAGCGGTAAATTGATTAGCTACCGTGTTGCTTTCTGTCGCGCGGCAAGGGTTTCCGCGTCCTATGTGCAGAAGACATGACAGTTCCGTGACGCACTCTGTACAGTTAATATATTTTAATTTTTTTATATTGTGCCGTGTTTTCGGAAGATGGTACAAAATGCGTTTGATAAAATTTAATATTTTATTGGTAATGGTTAATTGTTAATTGCTATTTACATATACAGAGTGTTAAAAAAGTGTCGCATACGCTCAGCGCCATTCGATAGAGAATAAAAAAAATGTCTAATACTATTTTTCGATGCGACGGATAGTTTCGCCGCAATTAATTATTGTAATCAGTCAATCAGCGCGGAGATACAAGAGTAAGTGAGCGGCGGAGCGCGCGAAGTGGGGAAGGAATTATTAATTGCTATTGCTATTGCTATTACGAATAAATTTATTTATTAAAAAATGATAAAGCATTTGCTTTCTACATCAAATGCTGAAAGTGACCATCATTAGCTTAAAATTGAAGCGCCGCTCGCTTACTCTTGTAGCTCCGCGCTGATTGACTTATTACAACAATTAATTGCAGCGAAACTATCCGTCGCATCAAGAAATAGTATTAGACATTTTTTCTTAGATTTTTATTCTCTATCGAATGGCGCTGAGCGTATGCGACACTTTTTTAACACCGTGTATAAAATAATATTTTTTTCAAGACCGAATTAATTTTAATACTGATACTTTTCTACTAGAATTTTATATTATATAATCTTGCAAATTTTTTTATATTTTATCGTTAATAACTGTCCACAAATCATAATTTTTACAATCTGTTTTTTCAGCTGCTATACATCATAACCAAAAGCAGAATTTAAGTATTATTATAAATCGTGACGTAACTGATACACTTAACATTACTATGATGACAACTTACAAAGTGAATTCCAAGCGTAGGCAATTATTATTTCCTGTTATTTTTTTTAGTGTGTATGCGATAACTAATGACTGACTTAAATGTATATAATTAATGACTGACTTAAATGTATGTAAATCTTTTAATTTAATCAATTAAAAAAGTATATCAATCTTAAATTTAAGATTTGTTACTTTTTAAATAAATCTTTGATTTATTAAAATTGGTTACATATATAATAAACAAATATGTTTATAAATATGTAACTGATAGCAAAATTAATATAAATCTTAGACTTTAACATATTTTACCGAATGTTCACTTAATATAAATAATTTTTTGTTGAAAATCCTAGCACGAAAAATTATAACATAATAAAACACGAAATCTTAAATTTAGTTAATTTAGTTAAACTATATTTATTAATATGTAATTTAAGACTTATATAAATAAGTTACATACTTTTTACATAGTTTTTATCTAAAGTGTTTTAGATTTGTTTTAAATTTTGGATTTGAAATAAAAGTACTTATGTATTCAATACTTCTAAAGCTAAAAACTATAACTTTGTCTAAAGTGTAAACAAACTATACGATTAATTTTAATTGAAACTTATCTAGAAAAAATATTTTAATAGAAAGGATATTTTTGTATCAAAAATAGTTTGAGATATTTGTGAATTAGAAAACTAGAATTATAATAGACGATATTGTAATGTAAAAATACCATTAAGAAATATATATATGTGTTATGTAGTTCTTCTAATTTATTATTTTATCTATTATTTTATCCATTCCAAAATAATACAAAATAGTTACATATAAAATAGTATATATACATATATATACATAACTATGTAGTCTTATATATTTTATATGTAACTATTTATATATATGTTCATACATACATATATATATATATATATATATATATATATATATATATCTATATCTATATATATGTATATGTATATATTTGTATATGTATAACCAATGAAACAAGGATAAAATGTCTTTAGGCTTGTCGTCTTTTGCTTATGTGGACGCTGTTTTATATTATGTATTAATATTTTAAAGTAAAGCACACAAAAATTCGTGGTGAATTTTTTTTTAAACTTTACTTTCTTACGACTTGATACACAAGAGAAAAATTCAAGACTCGCACTGTGGAACAATACAAACAAGACAAAATCTAAACAACAGCAAAGTTGGACGACATTTATCAATACTGATGTTTACAATTAACATTAATACCGAATGATATTGATACATTAATTTAACAATCGATACATTAATTTAAATGCAAGATAAATAAAAATGCAATTACAAGAAAAACATGCACAGCGTGAATAACATACATAGCGTGAACATTACGTATTTAAAATCAAAGTAAAGCATGAAACAGAAACTTGACGTGCTCCTGTTAAAATATAATGTTCATACTCACTATGTGATTTATGTGCATTAATAAAAAGATGTATACAAAAGTTATTAACAAATAAGAAGGTAATGTCTCGTTAATGCTCAATAATTATTAATTTAAATTCAAAATTCACGATTTATTATCAGAACATTTAAGAAGTAAGCATGTTGTAATATTTTCAAAAATGTTTTTAAGAGTTAAATTTGTCAATAATACTTGGCAAATTAAATAGATTTTATATCCATTTTTAAACAGTTAATTTCTTATTTAACGTTACGTACACCTTTGGATACGTTTTATGTAGGTACTTGATATACTTCTTTATCTCTGTAAAATCTTTTTTATAAGAAGATTAATATTTGAGCATTCCTGAATATTTAAAAATTGTTTGACCGTATATTTTCTTAAAATAACTTTCTAAAATAACATTAAATTTTGTGCGAACGAGAGTTTTAAGCAATTCAATCACGAACCAAATATAAAAATTTTGAAAAACTATATTCATATGAAGGAATGCAGTTTAAAGAACATTTTGAAATTAGAAAAATGAAGTTTCATATTATTTTCATGTAAGAGTATGAAATGTACATCTATTATACAAATCTTTTTGAATGTGACGTCACACTAGTGAAAAAATACTCTTTTATCATGTTTTTATCAAAATTATTAATATCTAAACTGCACTTAAATCATTAATCATTATCCTAAACAATTTTTTCAATTTTTTTATATTTATTGATATTATATAAAGAAAATATTTTTTTAT
>NJRQ01000308.1:131610-145063 GCA_003063805.1 Aphaenogaster ashmeadi
GGGGGAGAATATAATAGATGCTTTAGCATTTATTAAAATTAAATTTGTTACACGTAGAGGACCACAATCCGTATGGTTGATACGTAGTAATTAACAGAATACCATCTCTTGCCAGTCGGGTCGATTTAAAATAAAAAAATATTTTCTTTATATAATATCAATAAATATAAAAAAATTGAAAAAATTGTTTAGGATAATGATTAATGATTTAAGTGCAGTTTAGATATTAATAATTTTGATAAAAACATGATAAAAGAGTATTTTTTCACTAGTGTGACGTCACATTCAAAAAGATTTGTATCATTTCAAGGTTAATGTTTGAAGGGATTTTATATCACATGGGTTCCAACCTGTGATATCAATTTGGGTCTGATACGTGCGGGGGCCAATTTCACGTGCTTATCTCGCTAGGCCCTTTACTGCGCTTTGTCTTCCGCGCTGACTTCCATTAGCCCCTCTTTTTAATTATTGTTAATTAATATAATTATACATGTAATAAAGCTATAAAGCTAAAAAAAAATTTAGTAAGAAAATAATCATTTCTTTTGCACTTGCATTAATCTTTTTGGAAGCTGTAACAAAAATTTCCTTTTCGATATTTTCTCTCCCAGGTAGCACATGTTGGTTCATATACGTTTCATATACGTTTCCTAAACGTATCTAATATTTTATAACCGTTTAAAAAACGTGTATAAAACCAACATGTGCTACTAGGGCTATTAAGCAAACTAGACCTGCAAAACGGTGGGAAATGGGGCGTTAAAAGACAATAAAACCTTTTGAAGAGAATAGTTAGATATGATATATTCAACTCTTACTAATATTTGAGATAATAATAATTATATATATACCTTTTATATTTATAGTTACATAAGTAATGCTACCGCAAATGTACAATATTTGACAGATCGGATATTACGCGCGATTCTTGAAAATATCATCAGCATTTATCTATATGCGTTTATCTATAATATATACGCATCTTCTCTTATATACATATACATATACATACATTCATACACGGAAAAAACAATAAGGTTGCCACAACCACAATAATAGTAACATTTGGTACAGCCACGTCCTGTGGTTGTGACAACCACATTGATGTGAAGGCAACTATATGCATTTGGTACAGCAAACATAGTGAATGTTGAGACAAACATAGTGAATGTTGAGACAAACATATATAGATGCACTACACAAAACCTGTCTCTTATACACATCTAGATGTGTATAAGAGACAGTGTTGAGACAAACATATATAGATGCACTACACAAAACAATGTGAATGTGACAACCACAGGACGTGGCTGTACCAAATGTTACTATTATTGTGGTTGTGGCAACCTTACTGTTTTTTCCGTGTATAGATACGCTTATGTATGTATACGCATATGCGTACAATATGTGACGCATTTAATCCATCCAGACATTTGTATCGTCTATAAATCGTTTCATCGTTTCTGTTATACATTTTTATATACGTTTCTATTCGTATCGATCGTGTCCGTCGATGTCGCAGTTCATGAATGGACCACTGTAATGTACAATAGTAAGCTCGCCTAAATCTAAGACTGTCGTAGACTCTTGAGAGCGCACTACCCATATTCACAATTGGAAGGACACTTGCAAAACATTTTTGCCACACAGAAAGTTGTACGCGTGTATTATTAAAGTCATTATAATCTGGTCCGTCGTTGCGTTGCGCGTTGATGGCTCGCACGTCATCTCCGGACGCGTGATATCTTCCGACGTCGTTTAAAAAAAAGAAGTAAAATGGATACAATATTGCAAATCTTACTTTGAAGAAAATAATTCATAAAAAGTGCATTGCACTCGAAATCGCTGAAGTAACAAGTTTATAAACCTCAGTGATAATATTCACAAGATCTTATCTATCTTCCATTAATCCTCGGACATTGGAAACTGGATCAGATTTTTACTCGATATGTTTAGTTAAGATTAGATTGAAATGTGTTTGATGTTCGAGGATTAATTATGTTATATATATTAATTTATTATTCTTTATATTATTATATTAATAAGAATTTTTATTAATCACTTTTTGAAGTGATTCAAGTAAATTTTATTAAAGAACACTAGAGTTCTCTCTTATTTGTAAAAGTTATTAAAGGGCACAAAAAATGTGGACCAAGGTTGACCTATTTTCATTTGATCCTTTTTCCGCTATATGAGGATTAATCACCGGTGAGGACGATTGATAAAACAATCTACGCAAGATTTTCAAACAGTATCGACAGTACTGTTAAGAGTTGTTATTGAATATATCGGATATTAATCTAGGAATATTAAAATATAGGGGATACCTTTTCATATACATCTTTCTTTTGACATTTTGTATTTAGTACATCGTGGTATATATCTCGCATCATCATTAACGTTACGAGGGTACATATTACATAGTTAAAGAAATTGCAGGGTATCATTCCTCGCAATACGGATTGCAAGTTCAATCACCAACTTTCCGCAATAAACAGCAATATCTTTTCCGTCGAAAAACACGTATCTTTTTTTACGCGATTTAAACGACATGTGTTTGTTTCTGTATTTTTGTTTTTCATTTGTTTCTCAGATTAAAAATTGATTGTTGTATAGAGAATGGTTGCCGATATATATAGTTTCGCCCGTACTCCACGAATTTTCTACAAGCGAAGTGCGCATAGGAAGCCTGCTGTCAAATCCAAATTAGTTTTTGATCTTTAAATTCCCAACGGAAAGGAGGGAAACGTTATAGTCTTCAGTGTAATTATCATTTAAATTCTCGATTATATATAATATGTGCAATCGTCTGTTTTCTTTATTTTTACAACTATTTACATATGCGACTATCATGTCTACATATAATGCTGCGTTATTTTTAATAAAATTTGTTTTAATAAAATAAACGAACAGTATATTTTTCCGTTCTTAATTATTTAAAATTAATCTATTGCAAATAACAACGGAGATCCATTATGGATTTTACATTAAGGAACTACATAAATGCCGAAGAAAAAAGGTTTGCTGTCGCAATATATTTTACGTTGTCGTAATAAATTTCGTCAGTTATTGGACAGCAAATGTACTTGTTAAGAATATTAAAATTTTATTTAAATATAATTTTGGTAGGTATCTACAAATTATTTTCCTACTAAAATAATAAAGATTTTGCTGCAATAGCAGAATGCACTTGTTAGCGATGGATTATTTTGATTCGGCAATAAATTTTCTCCGCAGGTAGAGATTGAGAATCTAAGGATCAATTCCGTCGTAAATCACGAATGTTAGGCTCATCTACTGAATTTATTTGTCAGGTCGTTATGCTGTAAATTTACGAATTCGAAATCTTTTCAGCGCGAAGAGTGTATAAAGTGGACGCATACAAAAGTAAGTAGGTAACACGTTCTCATTATTTCGTTGCGAAACTTCAAGACAATTTTGAGAGTGATTTAGGATTGCCGTTCGCAAAAGAAACGCGTCGCACACTTCCAAATATCGTTTGCCTCGTGCAAATCGCTCAATACAGAGTCATAGGTACCACCGTATATCGTATTCTTTAGAAACCAGTATATCCTCCACGCGCGGGAGGAGTGGATCTTACCAAATAGGATCTTAAAATAAATATCTTAATAATAGTCAATAACAGTATTTTACAATACTCGAGTTGTAACGCTATCGTTATCTATCTGTATGTTATTACGCATTCGAATCACAGGAAAGTAAAACGAAAATTTCATCCGGATAAAGATTGCGGGGTGTGTTCTCCAACAGCGGCGCGTCGCACACGTGGACGAGAATCCGGCGTTATCGTCCTGCGTTCGAGAGCGTGTACGATTTATCTTCACTAATTTTTCCGCTTAAATCGCTAGGTTCTATGTATATTTATATATGTATATGTATATATACGGTGGGTATACACGAGACTGTAAATTCTAGTTGTCAAAAGCACGATCGCGCTCTACGGATCAAGTTACGGATTATTCATTTGTCTTACGTCTAATATCGGCGTGATTAGACGCCGGGCTCGATTAGATGGAGCATAGAAAACTTGTTTACAATAGACAGCTAGAAGGCAGAAACGAACTTCAGATGTACACGGTCCCACTTTTTACACGTTTATACGAACTGGCGTCGGCAGGCTGGGCGTCTACGTGTAAAACGTCATTTTACAATAATCTACGCATAGAATATCCAAACCGCTCGTCACGTATTTTCTTTCCGATATTACATCCTAAGCTGAAAAAACGACGTCGTTATTTTATTCCTCGCCCCCTTAATTGCGGGCCTCATTAACCAAGAATTTGCCAAAATAGTGCAGTTTCAAACGTGTGCCAAGTTTCTTGTTTTATGCATTGGTAGGTTTCCCATAACTGTCGCGAAGTCATAGGATAGATATTTTACACGTAGAAGAATATATACATAAATGTCCAGCGCTGATTATGTGACTCGAGAAGGAAAGACCCGTGAGAACGTTCCGTGAAAAAGGAGAGGGGGACAACAAAGAATTTTGATATATTTCCTAAATTCATTTTTGTCCTAGCGCATACTAATATATAGGCACATGATCCACGAAAACGCGCGTGTCTAGAAAAGATTTCGCCGACCGTTCAGATCCACCCGCGATCGTTTAGAGCCCTAGACGAGATTTGCAGGAGTTAGCGGTGCTGCTTTATATCATTAGCGCGATGTGTCGACTGAATTAAACTAGCCCGTTGGACGTCGGCGATAAGAGAATATATCGTGTCGGTCTAAACTAGAGCGGAGGTATCTGAAGTTTTACGACAGACGGAAAGAGAGAGAGAGAGAGAGAGAGAGAGAGAGAGAGAGAGAGAGAGAGAGAGAGAGAGAGAGAGAGAGAGAGGCGATCCCTCGGACACGATTTTCTAACTTTCCACTAGAGTAGATTGCGTGTTATCACATTTTAAGCCGCGAGAAAGTAGCGAACTTCTCGTTCGATTCGATCGATATAACCGTCTACGTTATTACTAATTTCAATGCTGATATAAGCGTTAATTAAATTTATTGTAGGAAAAGAGAACTTATTATATGTATGCGATAAGTCTAGATTGCCGCCTTAAATGATTTCTAAGTATGTATCTACGTATGTATCTACTAATCCGATTGCGTGCGTACACGATTTGCGTGTTTATTATATATGTATAATGTATACATGCTGTTTTTAATGGTAAAAATTATGTTACATACTTTTTCGGCCGATTCACGAACACTACTTGCATTTTGAGATTCTTTACGAGAGTATTTTGCAATATAATATTAGATATTTATATTTGTATCTACAATTATAAATTTCTTTTCAATTATTTTTCAATAATTAATTATTACGATTCTCTCGAAGAAGAAAGGATATAATTAGTCTTTGGTCAATCATAATTCAACAATATTTAAACAAATCGCAGAACTTTTCAAGAAGTCAGAAGCCTCAGTTATAACTTTCATAAATTAAAAAATCTAATATTCTCCTTTTCTCGGTTTATAAAATAAAAAATGAAGTTCTTAATTAATATAATATATTTGAGCTCTTCTTCAACAAAAATATATTCTATACAAAGTGATTAGAGAGTTATTGCTGTTACAACTGGGAAAGAAAGGTTGTTCTCTCTCCGCATACAAGAATATAAATCTAAAATGTATAATAGAATTTTATAAAAAAATGTCATTCTACATTTTCGATTTATACATCATATAGGGATCACTTTTCCTCCAGTTGTCTCAACGAACCGGCACAATAATTGCCGGAATGACAATTTATATATTAAAATAACGATGTACTTAGAGCGCGAGGTCATTAAATATCACCGATCTCTACATACCTATAAACGGAATTCATCAACTTATATTACGTACTTCGTTGACTAAATCGTTTACATCGAGAATGTTACTTAATCGGTAGGTCGCGAAAGGAAATTTGATTTTCACATAGCGCCACGTTAATCACGTTTATTGATTGTCTCTACTTCTATAATGATAATCACCTCTATCTACTCATGATTGTATAATACCTAAATTTCGTTCATTGTGCACGTGCTCTTTCTCACCGATGCTCACCAGGTTTCTTTACGCGCGCGCTGTGCAAAGAATTTCCCATTATCTATTTAAGCCGCTCGAAAAGGTGAACTTGACGAAGGACGAAAAGGGAACTGAGAAGCTCGCGGCTCTGCGAGATTCGAAGATAATTGAAACTATGACTGTCAACGACTGTCACATAAATGAGAAATTCTTCGTCACGCCGCGCCACCACGTACCGCAAGAGCTATACGTTGCATCGCCGTCATTTATATAATATCATTTATGATCTATACGTTATCGCAAGTTTTATTAGTCGATCGTGTTAAAGTGGAGTAAGTTAAGTGAGAGGCACCGTAGAGTGTGCTCGTACGCACGTATAGGCTAAAGCGTGTTTTACAGAGTATTTTGCTTACGTTTTCCAGTGCACTTTCTTCACGTATTTCGATGAGATACACCCTTATAATAAACTGATAGTCAAGCATCGCGAGATTCAGTTCATAAAAAGTGATCGGGCTGCACGAAGTGCCGTTGTAAAATTGTCAAAAGTGTGCTAATTATTCAACGGTATTATAAAAAATCGGAGGGTTTCTTGAGTATTCATTATGCTTGTCGAAAAGTAGAAGTCGGCGACACGTTTGGTCGAGAAAGGAGAGAAAATTTGATAACAGTATTTACTTTTTAAGAATACCTGTCCCCGAGAATGATTGTTAAATTTCCTCAAAGTTATTGACTCTTGACTACCATTTTATTATAATCAATAGAGGTTGTGCTTGATTCCAGAACAATTGAGCATTCGACATAAATAATAAATTATTTTGTACAATTCTTATATATACATATATATTCAGCATGGAAAGTACGGAGGAAACTGGTACGATACAAAAAGAATATTACGGTATAAAAATAAGTGTAGAGGCAAGTTGTAACTTTGTTCACGCGCGTAAAACGAAGTAGACACACAATGCATATAATATCGAGTGTGCTCGATATGCGATATATGTGTAGTCCGCTGATGCAACGAATTGATCGGCTCGAATCAAGCACCACGTCCATTGCAGCAGTAAAGTGTGGTGTTTTGGTTCACGAGAAAGTCTTGTAAAATGTGTATAATTTTGGACCCTACACCTATATATATATATATATTTATATATGTATGTATATAATAATGTATATATATAATGTATATGTATACATATAATATATGTCTCTCTGTGTGATTAAAAATACTCTTAGAAGCCGCTCGGTTTAAGAAAGTCGCTAAACCTACCCTCACTGTATATATGTACATAATAATATGTATATAAGAGGTGATAGATATATAAAGTGTGATAGATCCGCCTGGTAGAGAACGATCTCCCGCTCGCGAAAGACCGGCCGTTGATCGATCGACGCAAAGCCGCGAGTCGCGAGGCGACGCGAATCCACTTATCTGAACTTATTAACGTTGTATTGCTCGTCTCGTCTAGATCTAGTTTTGGCAGTTGAGAAATCATAAGAACTGCGACTATCCTTAATATCGGCTCAATCATCATTCGATCGTCCTTTTTCGAGTATCGTTCGATCAATCTAATTCAACGAAAAATTGTTAGATTGCTCGTCTGAGGGTTCCGTGCCGCGTCGCGATTCATCGGCTTCGATCCTAAATCAGAGAGTTTTATAACGTTGCGAGTGGCGCGCGGGATTCAAGATCGTGATGCACGTCTCCGATCTTAAAATGTTCCGTAAGTAATGTACGTATAAAATATAAATTGTACTTGTATGCGAGAGTGACACGCCACCACACGATATATACACTTCCCTTTCGCTTTATCCCCGTTCTCGTGGCGTATCCTTGTAATTCGTTAAAACATTCTCCGCAGGACTCACGCGTGTATCGAAGACTAATATTACAGATACGTACATATTGCATATCGCGATTCACGGAGCAGTACGGAGCATCTAAATTCTACGTAGACGTATTGCTCTTCAGGAACAAGCGCTGTAGGCAAGTGCGATCGGGCAATGCCGTAACAAAAAAAAGAAAAGAAGATGGAGAATTCGTATATGCGGCTTGAAGCGGGCTTATCTCGAAGTATCTATATTTGTGCTAGGCCGAAGGATTAAATCGGGATACAAATAAATCGAGAGCGCTCGCACCCGCGAAATCGAAACTGGAAACACTCCGCGAGCGACGGTCCTGAACTGGTTCTACTTTTGCGGGACTTCCGTGTCGGGAATCGAAAACGAAACGGAATCACAATTCGAAACCGTAAACCCTGCAGAACCGTTGGAATCGCTTTGATACCGATAAGCGGTTCCGCCGCTTGACGAACGATCAGCCGATCGGTAGGGGCGATCGGCAGTCTATGAGTTTAATTAAAATCTGCTCTAGGAAGTTCAGTGTTGCTTATTGTTCCTCCTTATTACTTCTAGTTGGCCCGAGTAATGTTCCCATTGGCGTTTACCCATTCTTTCGGCGAACTGAAAATATGGAACAGAGTCATCCTTTTTATCTTCATGTGACGGCAAGATATCAATCTCCGCGGGATCAACCCTCGCGCCGTCAATGAATAATGTATTCCTTCGCACTCTTCTTTCGATAACCGCGCGATTACCTCGCGATACTTTCGTCCGTGTTCGACGAAATATCATTTCGCGCATATAGCAACCGCGATCTACGGTTTCTATGCCCTGGCACCGCGCCTGATTCGATTATCCATCCTGTGCGTTTGACTTCGTCGTTTGCGTTTACGCTTGAGGACTCCTCTCAGCCTCGAGTCAACAACGTACTCCTCTCAAGGAGATATCATTCTCCCCCTAACGAGACACGCGATAGCGATGATGGTGATGACGGCGACCGTAATTCCATCGAGTGATAGAATCGAGGATGTAAGACTGGATCTCCGTGGCCACAATGGGATTACAAAGATCGTCGGAGTTGCCAATACCGATCTCTTCGACGCCAGCCAAGTTTCCAGCGTCTTCCGATTGCAGTCTCTCGAGAATCGAATGGAGTCGAAGAGCGTTAATATTCGTTATAATATTTGTACTTTGCGGACGTGTTCGGGACAGCACTATCGGGCGCGTGCCATCTCCCTCCTTAAGAGCCCTCGCTGAACATATTCGGCGTCACGGTGGTTATGGTAACGCGAGGCAGGATCCGTGGAACCGTGGGTGATGGTAAAATGGATTGCACGAGTACGCCGGGAGCTTTCTGTTACACATCGTCCTCTATACTACGCAGGGGTATTTGCTGTTTCTGCGCTACCGCATTTAACACGTACATCAACTGATCCAGCTTCTTGTCCAATACCGATAGCTGAAAGCAGAAAATTTCGTACCGATGCACTCGGATCTGCGACCATACGAATTTTTAAGCAATTAATTCCGTTATTAGTTTTTTCGCGACTGAGTTAGCGACTGTAATCCCATTCGTGCTCTTCGCTATTCGTGCATTTCTTTTTTCTTTTGGGTTAGAGAAATCTGTGAGTCGAAAGAATAATTAATAGGGAAGGATCTGCGTTGCATGCAAATTTTCTGCAAGGGAACGAAAAAATCCGAAAAAATGATTTGATAAAGATTACGCAAATGTGAATATAATTCTATCGTGATTTCATCGTGAGTCAATGAGCTAATTTGCAATTCTTTCTAAATCTGTATTTGAAAAAATGTACATTACACAGTTCAATAATGGCTCCTTTCAGAACTTAAGAAAGAGATTAATTACTTTCCGTACTTTTTAATGTAAAATATAATTCCGTTCTTCAAAATTGCATTACAATTTTGAGAAATTTAAGATTGAAGTTGGAAAAGACTATTTTAGCATATTTTATCATGTTACTATGGCGTGTTGGAAAGGTTTTATTCTATTTTAACGAAGTTAAGTATATTATTAGAACTTTCAATTTGCAAAAAAGTTGTGAAGATTAATAAGCTTCTCCTGATTAAATATTGAATCCGCTATTTAATAAAAAATTGACACTTAAACTATTGACAGACAGACAATTTACCGAACATTTTTCAATCGTTAATTCAAGCTAAGAAGATTTCTCAAATCGCTGAATACAAATTTAATGCAAATCTAACGAGCTCAATATACGATAAAATTGATATAGCGAAATTAGAAATTAACGAATATCATATGACGGAATCAATGTTCAGTAAATTGTCCGTGGTCATTAAAACGGCTTAATTTAAAACCTTTCTGCGATACGTAATAAACTCAATATTTGATCGCGAGAATCTTATTAATTCTAATCTTTACAATAAATTTCTTTGGAAGATCGAAAGTTCTAACAACGTATTTAAATTTGAAAGGAATACAACTTTTCTAGCATGTCACTTACTTTCGAGGCAGTATCGAAATTTACGTTAAAAAAAGGTTTTATTTCTTTTTCACAGCTTAATTTCAAATTTCTCAAAAATTACGATGCATGACATATTTCCGTAATCAAATTCGTATTAAACATCAAAAGAGCTATAAAGTACAATTCCTTTTTTTCTTTGAGATTTCTTTGGAGTGTGTTATTTGCATGTTTCTTAATACTTATAAAGCTGTGCTTGAGAAAATTCGTAATAAACTCGCAAAGGCGTAATCTCCATTTAAAAAAAATATGTATTTAAAAGTAGGTTATACAATTATGCATCCCCCTCGCAAATACGAGGATAGATTCACACACACACGCTCAGCTACGCGTTTAGGAATTAGGACAGTTAGATATTCATAAAAGAAACATTACGGTAATTAAAGCGAAAGACGCACCTGCTGCTCCACTCGATATAAACGCGCGCCAATCGTCATGGGTTTTACGTTGCCTGCCCGGTCGATTCCCGCTAGGTAGCTCCCCGGTTTACCCAGGGTCTGATCCAATCTCCTCTGCAACTCCTGCGGACAAATCGAACGTGCAATCAACCGCCAACGTATAAATCTACACTCGGGTCACGTCGAAAAACGACACGAAAAGAGAAATCGTTATTCGCTTAATATTTCATATTGTTAATTAACATTGTTTTACATCCCCGTCCCTCGGCTTCTCATTTCCTGGTCGTTTCTGCAATCTGATGCAATTTCGCGGTTAAAATAACGAAGCGCAATTCGCGAAATTATCGCGATTCTTACAGCATGGAACAGACATAGCGATAGACATAGCGATAAAAGGCGAAATTTCGATCGAGATTGGAATCAAAGCGGCGCTATAATTAAACAATACGCAAATGAGCCCTCCTTGCGCTTAAAGCAGCAGTTTAAAATTTCGTCAGCAGGACTCGCTGCGAAACACCGAGAGCTCGAGGATGTTATCGATCTCCTCGATACATAATGGAACCCTATATTCGCTCGTCGCGAAGTACCGAAGCTTCTTCGGCAAACAAAAGACAGTGTGCTCACAGAAGTTGAGTTTACCGTGATTGACGTTTTGTCTTTGCTGGCTTTTTAACGTCGTTATTTTTCCCGCGGCAATCATTGAACGATAAAGATCGCTATTTTCTTCGAGCAAACGAATCTCTCTGTCAGCGGCAAACATCACTTAATTAAATATTAAATATTAATTAGTGAATATATCACATAAAATAACGGGTAAATTTGTCAATATTATATATTGAACTGTGTAAAATCATAAACGTATTTTTGTTTGAAGTTTTATAATTAATTGTTGCGTACGAAAGATAAAAAGAGGACGTCAATGAAAATTAATTTGCAACGAGCATCATAAAGAACACAATGAAACATGAGCAAATATAATATTTTAGATTTATTTTATTTTTCTTTTGCAACTTTGATTTGGAACAGACAAAGAAAAAGAAGATAAATCATTGGAAGGAATTTGAGATAGTGACGTTAGATAGCATTAAAACCTTTGAAGCACTCTCCTGGGAAATGTTTTTTTTTCCTTTATGGTACTTTTTCTTGGGAAGTACACAGATATATACACAAAAAAAAAACAGATTTTTATATAACTTTTTTTAAAGCTTTTAAAAAATAAATACACTATGATTTGATCATTCGGTTTTAGAAAATTATAATTTTATCAGAAGCAATCAAAGCTGCAAAAAAGACTAACTTTTTTCAAACTATAATTAAAATTCAGAAAGAGCTTATGTATGAAAGAGCATCGATCGAAATGAAGCCAATAATGTAAAAAAAAAGAATAAAGAGATTATTCGAATATATTAATGTGTGATGAGAAAAAGGAATATAAAAATAAGTACACTGAGAGAAAAATTTTTTCAAATGAAAAAGTACATTTTCTTAAAACCATATCTTTTGATACAAGTATTTGTTTGTCCTATTTAAGTAAAAATATTTAGTTTTAAGTAAATACATATGTTATCTCAAGTATATTATTTTGTACTTTTACATTTAAATAAATATTTTATAAATAACTTCACAATATTATTAAACTTAACTAAATTGTTTCTTAATATTAAAAAATACGATTATCTTAAATATAAAAATGATCTAACAATAAATATTTTCTAGAACAAAAAGAAAATAAGTATTTAATAAAAAATTATAAATATTATAAATATTTCAATCAAGAAATCTTAAGATTTGAATACAATAAATAAACTATTAAGACTCACCAAGAAAATAATTTTTGTATTAAGTAAATTTTTTTGTATCAAGATACTATTTCTCTCAGTGTAGTTTTGCCCTATGACTGCGCAACTAAAGCCTCCCTCTTAATGTATGTACAAATATATGCATTTCCCACATATGTTCAAAAGCGCCTTAAATAAGCGCCGAAATTCATGTATCAAGATATTAATGATCCCGTGTGTACGTGTGATCGATCCTTGGCGCCCGATGAATGTAGATGTGAACCGCGACGACCACTCGATTAACTGACGGCTGTTTTGCGCCGTGTACCAACGGTTACATTGTCCCATGAATCGACACGGACTTCGCGCGACGTACCCTTCGGTCTGCGTGTTGGACCGTTGGCGATCGCGCACGGTCGATTAAACACGAGACCGGCGATCGCTCAATAATCTGTCAAATAAGAGCAATTACGGCTTATTGCACGGGTGACAGGTTTATCCTGTCGTGTGTCATTAACTCGTTACACGACGAATGATTCGGAACGATTTGTCGGGAACCACAGCGATTCGTCTTGCGAACGAGACGGCGTTCTCTAAAATATCCGCGGCTGTCTCTGGGCAAAAACGTGCGTGACGTACGGACAAATTCTCATTGTTCTTTAGAATTTTTCGTTCTTGGACGTTATAAATGTTATTGTTATTGGATAAATTTTATAACTATCCTTCGTGGTTTGTCCAAATATACACAGAAAGAATTTTCTCTTAAAATTTACCCTGAACTTCATGGTAGTCATGGGACAACATGGTATTTCGAAGATTTTTATGCAATTTTCTCTGATTAATATCTACCACAATAAAAAATATTAATATCTACCACAATAAAATATAAAATATATTTGATTAATTT
>NJRQ01000308.1:145383-173095 GCA_003063805.1 Aphaenogaster ashmeadi
TTGCCAAGTTGTTCCAAGCTTATTACCAAACATAGTAAAATTTGTAGTGAATTTTGCGGCAAAATATAACGAAAAATTCTCTCCGTGTACGAGGGGCGTTCATGTTAAACCGGAACTTTTCTTCCCTTATGCTCGTGAGACTAAAAGTCCCGGTTTGACGTGAACGCCCCTCGTATAAGATAATATAAATTATTACCATTAAAAGAAGACTCGTGCGTTGAATGAAAGTGATCGTCACGTCCGACGTTGTCCGTACGTCACGATTACTTTCATTCAACGCACGAGTCTTCTTTTAGTGGTAATACCCACACAGCATGCATATCCGGGGGGGACATCCCGAGGACGTCCCGAGGATGTCCCGAGGATATCCTATCGCCTAAGGATGTCCTCGGGACGTCTTCTGGATGTCTTTTGGATGTGCGTGCTGTGTGGGTAATAATATGCTTTATATTATCTTATATATTTGGACAAACCACGAAGGATAGTTATGAAATTCGTCCAATAACAATAACATTTATGACATCCAAGAACGAAAAATTCTAAAGAACGATGAGAATTTGTCCGTATGTCACGCGCGTTTTTGCCCCTCTATTAACACTCTAAAGCTACTGACAATTTATATATACCTATTTCTACAGAACCGGATTATATGTATATTAAGAAAAAGTCAATTGAGAAAAAGCGATAACATTGAATGAGAATTTTTATCAAAAGTTTAAAAACGGTCATTTGACCGGCGGTGGTAGTTTTAGTGTTAATGAAAAGTTTAAAAATGCTCATTTGACCGGCGGTGGTAGGTTTAGTGTTAAGGGGGTACCCCACCCTGACGGCTTCAAAAAAATCGAAATTTTTTTACATTTTTTAAAGTTTCAAGTGTGTAGAATGTTGTGTCAAAGCGATATATCAAAATTCGAACGGCAAAGTTAAAAACAGCGGTGAATAGGCAGGTCAGATAGAAAGGTCTCACGAACTGGATCTGAAAGGGGAGTTTCTTTTAAAGCAATTCTTTTGTTATTCAAAAGGTGCATCGAAACCCACACAGCACACTTTATCCCGAGAATATCCCAGAGTGATCCACATGTCAAATTGGACATAATGCGATCCCATGGAGATCCTACGGTTATTGAGATATCCCTCGGATATCTAGTGAATATCGCAATATCGTGTGCTGTGTGGGAATAATGTTAGAGATCTACCTTACCATATTAACTGCTATATGGACTCGGAATAGCTGACTAAAGGGTAGGATTTGAAAAATTTTGGTTTCAAAGAAAAATCTTATCTTGAAACTTCTTTTGCGTTTTTCTCGAAACTATGTTTTTCAACCTGGCCGCCAAGAAATCTCGAGAACTACTCATCCTATTTAATTCATTTTTTGTATAAATTTTCTACATAATATTTTCTTCAATGTAGCGTATGATTTTTTCGATATCTCAATTATTTGATTTTTTAGACAAGTTTAAAGTTCCTTTTTTTGGGTAGGAAAAAAAAAATTTTTTTTCAAACTGCAGCCATTTCTATAATTATTATAATTTTCGAAAAACCGTACGCTACATTGAAGATAATACATTGTAGTTTATGATAAAAAAAATTTTGATTTCAGACATTCCTTGCCAAGCGTGGCGGCCAGCAACCGATGTTTTTAAAAACCAGCTTTTATAAATATTGAATAACTCCCACATTTTGCAACATTTGTACTTAATAAAAATTGAAACATAAAACTTAAATATGACCTTATATTTTGTGAAAAAGTCTAAACTTTTTATTTAGTAATTACCCATGGAAAAAATTCCCAAACTTTACCTATTTCTAGAGGCCTCAGGGTGGGGTACCCCCTTAAATGATAATCCTCGGGGTGGTAGATGCATTCAGGATGGAGGATCGACTCACCTTAATCCGCACCATCATGTTTAGATGACCTTGGCTGTATTGTTCGATGACGTCACGGACGTCGTACGGTTTCCGAGCCTGTTGAAACTTTCTGCGAGCCACGAAGTACTTGATCTTCCTGATCGCCCGGATAGCGTTCCGGTGTGTCTCTGTCAACCTAAAAAGCGGCAAAGGACGAAAGTCAGATTGACAAATTGCAACAGGGAAAACATACATTACTCATCTCTTCTTTTTTTACTTGTAGCACATGTAAATGCAAAATATCGTTAAAATATCGTTAAAAATATTGCAAGGACAAAAATATGTTCTGGAGCGAGAATGTTAGCTTTATTGTAATTGAAATATCACATTGACAATATTCGATCGCGAGCCTTTGTTGCAGCGGTTTCAGATTCGCTTGATTCAATTTACAAGAGAAATCGAATTCCTCCTCGAGTTGCGATCTTCGCTAACTTAATTTTCCTAATCGATCACGACGCGGCAAGACGCAACTTGATACAGCTCGTATCCTTTTCATCGTTAGAAATAACCGGTAAAGTGCAACGCTGAATTCCGTTAACGTAAATTGCATGAAGCCACGTTCAAAGCTACTTCCAAAGGCGCTAACGTTTCAACAATCTCTCTGTTGGGGGATAACCGTGTACGTCGAGAATAAATAAGTTTACTTTCGAGATAAAGCAACGACGTAACGTCAATAAAGCTATCCTTTTCGTAATCCGTAGCGCGCGAAATAATTGTTATACGAGTTGGAAAATTGATTCGTGTCAAACGCAATATTACATGTCAATATTCATCTCGGATTACAAGCTGTCACACGTATATATTGACTAAAATATTGGTTTTCTTCTCTCTCGACTTGCTAGTCATCCGTTGGCTCTCGACCTCACGGCGCTTAACCGCAGAGGGGGAGGATATACTCTCGAGAAAAGCGTCCATTCTTCAGGTGTTTACGTCTCCAAGAACGCTTAGCTCCTTGGCAGATGCTTTTGTCGCGAGTGTATATGTGAGAGAGAGTGCTTTATACAATGGCAAAACTTCGCGAGGAACGAAATGTCACGATGGAAAATTCGATCACCTCTAAAGCCTCTAGAAAAGCCAGTAATAAATAGACGGATATAAATAGATGGATTTATTTTATTTTGGGATATAAATCACTTCCTCTTATTATATTTAGTGCAAATATTATTTCATGATTAAAAGAGTTAACTGTAACATTCATTTTTATTTAAAGAATGTAGAAAACATTATTAATCTTTATTTAATTTAAAAACATCGAAGAGAGAATAACCAGAATTGAGATACAATACACCACGTGCGAGTAATTATGTTATAAAAGAAACCACGCAAACATAATGTAGGATTAACGCCACAGTATGCAAAAGCTCTTGTGGCCCTATATTTAATTATATTGAGATAAAAAAACATTGGATAATAAAATTCTATTATTGTTGTTTCTAAACTAACAGAAGAAAATTTCAGGAAAATAAAAATCACTAAAGTTCAATATACCAAATCTCATTAAACGGCGAGAGCGTATCCAATGTACAATAATAAACGAAAATACAAATTGCAAACGATAGGATAAAAGAGATGGGAACGAGAGCACGAGTAGAAAGGGATTGAAGGACCTGATTTTACGTTGCGGGGCGCTTAAAATGATGTTTTTAAACAAAGGCGGATGTGGCGGCGATGAAACGCTGAAAGATACCCAAATGAGATGCTTTCTGGTTGGCAAGCATATAAAAAAGCTTCGGGCGGAAGTAGGTGAACCGCGAGAGCGAAAGGGGTTGAGTGAAGATGGAAGGGAAAAATCTGGCAAGTGTCTTTATGTACAAGTTTCGAGCGTGAACGGGCGGGCACGTTCGACGCCACGAAATCTGGGTCATTCCTACCGGCGCGAAGTAATGGCGCGGTGGAAAAAGCACTCACGACTGTACGAAAAGGGCCTTTTGTGCGGAATACCGTGCGTTCTATTCGCACCCACAGAACCGAGTCTCTTCGAAATGTCAATGGCGCGAAAAGCCGCCGAAAGGCCTCCCTTATCCCTCGTCGCCTCTCTTTTATGGACTTGAGTGCGACGGGCGATAAAAACGTGTATATTTTTGGCGCGATGAATGCCAACAATCCCGGCGTCTAATTCTTTCGCGGATGTTGTTAATTCTTAACGAACGTGAGTCGAGCAGATTTTGTCGCGTCGAAAAATATGTGGCTTCGCGACATTCAGACGCAGATAGATTGCATCCAGTCCGATTCGAATATATAATTGGGTGTGTGTCGAATTAAACCATCGAATTAAAGGTCTAAGGATGTGCTAAATATACAAAGCGTTCTCGACGTAAAGAATAAATATATGCGGGGATAGGTTCGTGAGAAATAGACCGAATGAAGATGAAAACTGAATATAATATAATACACGGAGAAAATTTTATACTAAAAATTACTATGTATGGCAGTAGCCGTGGACCATTGCTGGAATTATAAAAATATTTACTATGTTTTCACAAAAGAGTTTAATAATTATTAATATAATAACATAGTAAAAATTTTTATAATTCCAGCAATGGTTCACGGCTACTGTCATACATAGTAATTTTTAATATAAAATTTTCTCCGTGTAGGTTCGAATAACAGTAATATGTATGAAAACTCTCTCTCGCAGCTCTCAATGAAAAATCACGCAGATTGCACCAGTCCGATTCGAATATATAATAGGGTGTGTGTCGAATTAAATCACCGAATTAAAGGTCTAAGGATGTGCTAAATATACAAAGCGTTCTCGACGTAAAGAATAAATACATGCGGGGATAGGTTCGTGAGATATAGACCGAATGAGGATGAAAACTGAATATAATATAGGGTTTTCCAATAAGAGCTACCGGATGTTTTTAGGTTTTGTTTGAAATGCGGCAACATTGTTCGATGTTTGTGTTGGATATCTGTCATCTGTAGGTCATTACAAATTACAATTTTAGTCATGGAGCGATGAAGGAATTGACATTCTCGGATTTTCAGCCACACTTTCACGAACCGCGGCAATATTTTCAGCTGAACGTTTTGAACGAGAACGCACAGGCGTCGGTACATCTTTTACAGATCCAGTTTCTTCGAATTTATGCACTATCCTGCGAATTGTTTTCTCTGTTGGGCGATTATCCGGATCGAAATAATCACAAATTTTGCGAGATGTTGTTTTTTACAGAATACGAATTTCCGTAATAAGTTTTAACGATATAAACACGTTGTTCTACAATTTTAGTCATGTATTGCTCCATAACTAAAATTGTAATTTGTAGTAATCTACCCAGATAGCACAGGAGGTCGTTATGAATTCAAAAAAATTCACTTTTTAAAATTCTATATGAATTAGCGTAATCTGTTCGAAATGAACGCAAAAAGAATTCCTTTTCAATAGTATTCTTATAGAGTATAAAAAGAATTTCTTTTGTATCAGAAAAAAGCCCAGAATTGGTGACATAAAAGTGAATTCTTTTTGGACTTAAGAGTGCTTTTAGAACAGAAATAGGATGAAAAAGAAATTCATCTCATAATTCGGGGATTCCAAAAGAACTTTTTTTGGATTCTCTTTGCTATCTGGGTACAGATGACAAATATCCAACACAAACATCGAATAGTGTTGTCGCATTTCAAACAAAACCTAAAAACATCCGGTAGCTCTTATTGGAAAACCCTATATAATAGGTTCGAATAACAGTAATATGTATGAAAACTCTCTCTCTCCCTCTCCCTCTCTCCCTCTCTCTCTCTCTCTCTCACAGCTCTCAACGAAAAATCACGCTTATCACGCTTCTACGCCTTCTTGTTATCTCCTATCTTCTTTTTCTTGCGCGCGCTTCTCTATGAATGGCGCCGGAAGCATCAGCGCCGCCGTTGCTACGCGCAGTTCGAATCGCTATTTCTACATATATTTATTTATTTATTAATAAAAAAGTCTAGTATAAAATATACCGTCGAATAGACATTTCGTTAAGAAAAATTTCATAGAAAATCTATTTAAAAAGCTTTAGTCAAAATCATCTTACATAAAAATGTATTCTACAAATGTAATATATAATAAATATAAATACGGTTGGTGTGGTCTTGAAATGGATTGTAATTTAAATACCTCGTGCAATTATATTCGATAGTGCATTAAAGTGTAGAATATATATATGTGTCTATGTTCGCGTACTTTAGATAATATTCAACATTCTCTATTTTCATTTCTCTCTTGGCTGTTATTCAGCTGGAATTGATTGATAATATATGATAGAAATTGAAAAATGCGAATGCAAATGCAAAAGGGCGATGAAAATGACGATCAGATTACACGGCTACCAAGTTGCAAGACATATCTCCGACAATATTAGAGATCGAACCCCGCGTTCGGTTCTCCTTTCAAAGGACCGGAACTCGAGCCTTAGTAGCTCGAGCGCCGGGCGTAAGCATGAAGAGAAACTACAGGATTTTCGCGAAATTAAATTTCGTCAGGGAATAGAAGCATATTCTATTCTAGCGCGCGCGTAACGATCTGTGCGATATTTATCCGTATATTATGATACGGGGTATGCACGAGGCACAGGAAAATTCCTCGGTGCTATCGATTCTGCATACAAAGTAGAAGTAATTTGCATGGAGATATACGTTCCTCGGGTTCCTATACTCTGATTTCGGTCGGCGCGATCTAACTCGGCGTACACGCGAAACGGGCGTTTAATAACTCGACGATCGACCACCACGGCGACGGCAGTGGATTCGGGGGTTAGAAGTTACCAAACAGATCGGATAAATGTGTCTCCGTGTGTTTTCGTTAATACGTATCTCAACACGCGTAAAAGAGATGCTGCTAAATTTTGTTCCACTTAACAAAACAAAGAGGCTTTAATAATTATTGTTCCGAAGATTAACGGAGTTATAAGTTTTCGGATTATAAGACGTTTCGTTTAGTGAACTGTTACCTTATTATTAGTTTATAATAAAACATTTATAATAAATGATTTATTATAAACTGAATTTATAGTAAGTCAATCATTTTTTCAATACGCATTTGAGCATGTTCATTCAGTGTTATACGAAAAAAAATCTTAGATTTCTTTTGTATTTTTTGGAGTTTTGAATTTGTTATCAACAAATATTACTATGCTCTTTAAATAAAGACCCGGGGGGAAAAACAAGAAATATCAGTTTTATACTTTTGAGTAAAATAAATTTTAGAGTTATTTCCCCTATACCCGAATGTTCTACCTTCATGCATTTTTTCAATGATTAATACAGTTTTTAATCCAAGATTAGTTACAGATACATTGTAGTATCATTGATGTTTGTAGTATCTCTTAAACGTTACAAAATGACGACCATATCTCATTTTTAATAAAACTGACATTCCTTGTTTTTCCCCCGGGGTCTTCAAATAGACTCGTAAATGAGAATGAATGCGTACTTCTTCTGTATTTTCTTGTGTATTTTCTGAGAAAACCTACTCAAATATGTATCAGAATGAATGATGAACGTTCAGCTAACGTGTGCTGTAGATAAATTTGCCATAAAATGCAGAAACAAATAAGATTCATGTTCTTTTTGTCTGTTATTAGGGTTGCCATTCGTCCTCTTTTTCCCGGACACCGACCTCTTTTTTAGGACGTCCGGGGACGTCCGGGGGGATTTTTCAAACGTGTCCGGGGTAATTTATAAATGTCCAAAGTTTAAGATTTAAGAAAATTTCTAAATATTTTGCATTTTAGATTTAATTAACCACATCATATTCAATCACTTCAATTTACTGATAAAAACCAATAGTTTTGTGCTGATTTGGTTCTTTAATATTAATTTTATAATTAAATATAATTGTTATTTTATTGATATTTTAAAAATACCAGTGGCAATATAGCACGTAGGTATAAGTACAATAAGGTATGTAGATACTTAATAATGAAACTTCTTTTAAATTAAAAACATGTTTAATTTATACAATTTACTTCAAGCACTATTGAAAACGAGATGTAAAATAATTATTCATTTGTTTATTATAACTAATTTGCTAACCTATTTGTATTTTTGTATGCGTCCGGGGTTGCAAGCGAAATGTCCGGGATTTTTGGCTTATATGAGTCCTAGTTTTGAAAATTTTATTATGGCAACCCTAGTTCTAATGAATACGGTATATTCCTAAAGTTTGACAGTAACTTCTTGGCGCAGTTTCCACCGTAAACGCGCATAGTATTGACAAATATAGCTTGATAATAAAATCAGATCAATGGATACTTACGTGGTTACTCTCTGCGGTTCTTCGATATCGATGTCAATTTCGTCACTGGTCGCCTCGGTCACCGAACTCGTCTGCGAGGTGAAGAGGCTTCCCCTGCCAACCGGAAACACACTAGTCAAACTACGGGCTCGCAAATCTCGTTCTTTCAACGTGGCGAGATTGCTCCGGAAAAGACTCTCTTTAGACAGAGGCTGACGTGTGTCTGTCAGAGCAGCTTTTGCAAATCGCTCCTTGTGTAATTTCGTGAAAATTACTCCAGTAATATCGATCGCATGTTTTATGAAACGCGAACTTTGCACACAGCCGCGCTCGCAATATTCTCATTAAAATCAAACTTATTAAAATCACAGATATAAAAATTTGACATATTAGTTTTACTTAATTTTTTTACAAATATAAATATGAAAGAAACCCAATATTGGTCGCGGCGGATCTTGGTGCCTAATAATAAATTACTTTGTGAATTTTTCTACTGCGAACTGCGCGCCGCAAATTTGTCGGTCTTGAAACACAATTCTTAAATGGAGCAGGAATTAATTCACATGTTAAATTGACAAGCAATTTAATAATTCTGATGCTAAAAACAAGCATCTATATATATATAAGATCCCCATACCCCGAAAACTATAAAAAAATTATTGCGAAAAATAACACCTCAACCAGGATTCGAACCTGGATCTTCCTTCAATCCGTGCGGGCGTCGGAAAATTCACAAAATAATTATTATTAGGCACCAAGATCCGCCGCGACCGATATTGACTTTCTTTCATATTTATATTTGTTTAATATCATCGGTCTTATTCTTAATATTATTTGTTTACTTTTTTAGTTATAATACTACATAAATATTTAGGCGGATTCTCCTCCAAATTATTATTAAATATGTTTAGTAAATATTTGGCACTTTTGATGCTTAATGCACCTGGTACCGGTACTTTCGACTTCTACGCAGCACATGACTTCCGAGAATCTTTTTCCAGAGCAATTTGCTAGATATGCATCCCTTGACAACAGAGAGAAATATCGTTGGGAGACTGTGTCGGTACAAATAAGAAATAGCTAAACAAAGAGTTTACATTTTGTTTCGAAGCGGTGCATTGGGATAATAGGTACCGCAGATGTAAATTCTAAACTCGCATCGATCAAATGCGGATTGCAGAGAACACTTTGTTTTGCACAATATAGGGTAACTCCGGTATTTACACCACGCGGGGATTTACGCCGCAGAAGTCAGAAAAAGTAGAAGAAGTAAAGGTAACTCTCTAAATTTCTTGGAGTGAAATCTCACTCCAAAGAGTGAAAATACTACCACTTTGAAATTTAAGTGGCAATATTTTCACTCACTTGGAGTGAATTTTCACTCAATTCACACTCCAAAAAATTTAGAGAGAATTTGCTCGCAACCACTCTGTTATGTGCCTTTATGCCATATTAGTATTGTGTTGTGATTTCAGTTCTTTACTGTTAATATTAACGAAACCATTGTAAGTTGAATCGATTTCTCAATGTATTAAGTAGCGCGATCATGTATTACGACCTACGTAAAATGATTACTGTAAGGAATGTAAAAGGCTCAATGGTTATTTCATGATACATAAGTGTAGAGGGATAGTTAAGGATGGAATACAGCAAAATACAAGTGCATAGCTCTTGTATTCTTTGTTTAGCTTTATATCTTGTATATCCCACCTGTTTAGGATATACGGCATTTTTAGAGTGCGGGATTTATGCCGTAGTACAAACGCTCTGTAGTCTAGAGTCCTAAAAAGTAGAGAGACGCGAACTTGTTCCCGCTTCCTGATTGGTGGTTATAGCCACTAATTAGGCCCGCAAAGATGCAAGATTATTATTATGTTTCGTGTATTTGTTTATTCTTATACTCTAATAAACTTTTTACACATTTATAAGTTATTGTATATTATTTTATTGCCTTATTTATAAACATTATTAATTTGTAAATTTTTTATAAGGCGTATATCCTATCCATGAATAGTCATATATCCCACCCCTATGAAATATATGGCAAAAATGCAAGGGTTTCTAAAAGTTTTTTTGTTAAATACAAAGAATAAATATTTCATATTTCTAATTTTTTTATAGTAGTAGACAATATAAAGTTTTTATTGGTATAATTCATTTGCTTTAATTAAACATAGTAAATAGTACTTGATAAATTAAGTTTTCCTTAGATGCGGCGTATATACCGGAGTTACCCCAGCGTTGTGATTTATCAAGTTTTGATATTCGCGTAGGCATTTCTAGTTACGTTTAATTTAGATAATATGTTAGTACAGATAATCCAGCAGTCAACAGTTTCAACGGTTTCGTCGATAACATCAATTCATACGCTTCGGAAATTCATGGTTCTTCATGGACAAATTACGTATAAATACCGCCTGATATGTTCTATCAATTTTCGAACGCGACGATAATTGATACGTTCGAAAATAGATGGAAGATATCAAATGACGTTTGTATGTAATACGTCGATGATATGTCTCGTTAAATTACTGTTATCAGTATTATTCGAAAATTCGTGATTCTTCATCGATAAATATAATCTGATATCTTCAATTTATTCTCGAACACATTGATAATTAATGTACAAACATCAAATAGTGTTTGTATATTGCTGTACAAACATAAAGTGATATTTACGTATAATTTGTGCATATAAAAAATTTTCAGTTTGCAAATGATCTGTACCAGTAAAAGATCTGTACCAATTATTTATTTATTTACTCGTGGTTTATTCCGCGAGTACGGTGTGGATTAAGTAGAATATTTAACATATTGAAAATAGCATATAGTACATATATATTGAAACGTATCACATAAATATAAACTAATGCGAAGGTTTATTTTGCTTGAATTTAACTATATTAGATTTGTAACATTTTCTGCCAAAGCTGTTTAGTATTCGAATAAATCTTGGTTAACGGAAGACCGAGTACTAAACCGATACTAGTTTCAAAATTATCGAAGAAGCAAGCAACCGATTTTTAGAGGATTAATACGCTGTTTATATATATATATATATATATATATATATATATATATATATATATATATATAATTGAGATGGAACGTCACTTGAGAAATTTTGCGTTAATTAAAAGTAAGATAATTGGACAAAAGGGATAATTGAACAAGATCCTTGGCGTATCAAACGAATGTACTCTTGTTTTTGAGGATCAGAGAAGAGGCAATTACTCGCACACCCGCAGTCAGGAAGTCACCGGGACACCTCGATACACTTTTCACTCGATGCCATTCGACGGCGGCAGCGAGCACTCGAAAATAAGCTCGCCAATTTCATGGTATCAGCTTCGTCTTCTCACTGTCGCATTTACCGAGCTGAAAGGCGAGTCTTCCGAACGACTCTTCCGCTCGAAGAAACGGGCAGAGATACGTTCGTTAAAGGTGACGATGTGAAACTCCTCGCGCTGCTCCGACGAATTTGTACGCGAATGCAACGTAACGCGAACGAAACTGATTAAAGTCGGAATAATTTTCTTCGTTATTTTGGATATTCTAATTCTTTCTACCGACGATATTTGAGAGATATAGGAATACTACATGTATCAACTTTATGCACAAATTATTTTAACTTCATTACACGTAAAAATTTTTATTCTGTATTTTCAACTTATTTTTTCTGAAAATTATTCTATTTTTAGATTCTATTTGCATCATCTATATACAAAGTACTGTATACTTTTTTAATATTATTTTCTCACAGATTTTTTTATCAATTTGTAGCTGATTTTTCCTTAGCGAAAATGTTCAGTCTCTGAATTAAAGAAGAAAGCTCTTTAAGCTAAACTTCAATGACCTAAATAGATTACAAAATCACATCCTTTAACTAATTTTAGATGAAGTTTACTATAATTCTAATTTGAAGTTTAATTACAAAAATGTTTCATACGAAAGATTGGAAAAGTTACGATAAATAATAATCACCTTCGACATTTCTCGCTAAAGAAAAATCCACTCCAAATTAAATATCTGTTAAACATAATATGCGAAAGATGACATTCTCTATATAACGGATCTGTATATTTGATTATTCTCAAGATTAATCGTGAAATAATGTCCCAACGCATCTCTCTCTGTCTTTTCATTTCAATTCAACATGAAAATTTTATTTCTTAAGTGCCGCTCACCGATTGTCGCGTCTGGCGCGATTCGGCGTGCCCATCTTGGGCTCCTCCATGTAAAAAACCACGTCCCCCTCGTTCTCGAGACGTTGATTGTCGTTCTGACCGGTCCCGGCACCGGCCGATATGCCGCCCGATATCGTGGGCGGCAAGGTCGGCTGTTGTTGCTGCTGCTGGACGTCCATCCGATTCCGCGACTTCCGCCTCTTCAGCACGCTCGCCTTCTTTGCCACCTGGATCATCAGAGACTGAACCCCCGGTGCCCTCCCATTACAACACACATCGAACACAACATGCACTATCCCTACTGGCCAGACATTTGGCCCCTTTCTCTCTATCTTTCTCTCTCTCTTTCTATTTTTCTCTATCTTTCTCAAAACGACGTGCCCATCGTCGGCGTCATCATCATCATCATGCGGGGGATACCGTGCAAAAGCAACGATCTCTCCCGCGGGATACTCGGAACAAAAGTTTTCTGCGAGAAATTACGTCGATCGTGAGTTGATGTCGTTTATGACATTCAGCGTGAAAACGACTCGATACGATCCGCACATCGCGGAATCCCTAGGGTATAATATCGATATGCCGAGCATGTTACACAAAATGCTCGTTTTTCTTCTCTCGTTCTCAGGATGTTACTTTATAGACACAGAATGTTCCTAAAATATTTGTGATCAAACCGTACTAATAGTACCGATAAAAGTCCTCTACATGGCCACGCGCGTTTTATTCAGGAAATACATTCGCATGAACGCAGAAAAGTATTTTCTTGACAGTTAAAATTTTTAACGGTGTTTTCGGACCTTCCGAGATCTTTGTTTTCCATAATACCGTATATTTTTTTTTCGTACAGAGAATTGTCAAGCCGCACGACCGACGTAAATTCCCATTTTTGTGTCGCGAATTCGCGAGCGAGATTTCAAATCCTCTGAAGACTAACAATAGGATGCGGAGACAAAAAGTAACGTGCAAGCATACACACATATATACAAGGTGTCGCATTTTAAAGGAGCCAGTGCTATATCTCGCGAACCAATGATTTTATTGAAAAATGTTTCAAGTAAAACTTACTCTGTTTTGAGGGGGATATCTTATGATGGACAGGTTTTTTCTAGGTGGAGGTGTTTCTGAGATTTTAAGGTGACCTTTGTTTTCTTAAATGGAATTATATGATTTTCTTTATATAATTTAATTTCTCCAGTTATTTGGCATATAAAAGTATTAAGGTAGAGTTGTCAAAAAATCAATAGTTTGCGAGATATTTTATATTTTATTCTGGTATATTTTGATATGAAATATAAAATATCTCGTAAACTGTTCGTTTTCTGATAATCGTTCCTTAATACTTTTATGCGTAGAATAGTGGTATGAATCAATTGATGTGAGGAAAACACATGGTTGCTTTTAAGAAAATATGTAATTGCATATTGCAAATTGCATAATTTTTTTGAAAAGCATCCATATGTTTTCCTCACATCAATAGATTCATCCAACAATTCTACGCATAAAAGTATTAAGGTACAGTTATCAGAAAACGAACAGTTTACAAGATATTTTTTATTTCATATCAAAATATATCAGAATAAAATATAAAATATCTCGCAAATTATTGATTTTTTGACAACTCTACCTTAATACTTTTATATCCCAAATAACTGGAGGAATTAAATTATATAAAGAAAATCATGATTCCATTAAAAAAAATAAAGGTCACCTTAAAATTTCAGGAACACCTCCACCTAGAAAAAACCTGTGTCCATCATAAGATGTCCCCCTCGAAACAGAGTAAGTTTTACTTGAAACATTTTTCAATAAAATCATTGGTTCGTGAGATATAGCACTGGCTCCTTTAAAATGGGACATCCTGCATATATATATATATATATATATATATATATATATATATATATATACAGCTAGAAACGTTGTATGTAATTCAGGCTCATGCATGCTACAAAATATCTCTAAGTAAGTAAGATGAAGTTACTTTTATATTACATGACACTGATCGCTATCTTTAAAGAGGAAGAATATAGTGCAAGAAGAATACATAAGCTAGATATATAAGGAAACACGATTAAATAGACGATTGTATTGTTTTTTCGTAAGCAAGCTTTAAGAAGCTCACACAAAGCCTCGTTCGTTCGAGAAGAAGTAACTTATACGAACGCGCGGGTAGATCGCCTCGTTTTGTTAAAAAAGAAAAAAAAAGAAAAAAAGTTCAGTAGTATCTCGTTCGTCTTAGTTGGCATTTGTAGTTTTGACATTAAAAAGAAAACGTCAAGCAACGTCTCGAATAAATAAAAAATCGTATACCATTAAAGCTACAAAGCGGCGTAATGCTTTCGTAAAAGCTGTTCTTGCTTCTCTTAGAAATTCGGAAATTTTCGGCAACGACGAATATCGAGATCCATACTCTCGACGCAAATTTAAACCTCAGGACATAACATCATTCTCTGATCGTTTGAGTAATAACGATTTGATGGATTGCCGCGTCCATTTTTTTTCAACTATTGTTCATAACAAAAAAAGCGGTAAAAAGTATTGATTTTAATCATAAACTGTCCGAATAATGTAACGAATGAAAATAAGGGGTAAGACATTTTTTAATAAAAAAATTCTGTATTAGAGAAAATTCTGTATTAGAGAGACAATATCCAAAAATAGGTTTCTCACGAGAAAAGTGAGAAACCTATTTTGGGATATTGTTTCGAGAGCAATCCCGCAAATCAATATTACGTTCTGAGGGTTAGATATTAAATGCAATTACGGTGGCATATTTGCGCAAAAGCTTACAATTAGACTTAAAATTGACCATCTTCATTACAACTAAGCGTGCGGCTAGAGAGTATTCTACGGTCCTTTGTGATAGCGTTGAATATATCTTTCACTATGCATATTTCACATTCAGCAGACACGGTGAGTACAGTGATCCCGACTTACATAATATAAAAGATAGGACGTTTCACGTCGTGTAACAGAAACGTGTAAAGAAATGTGATAAAAAGTTTGGAAAAAAATAAACATGCAAAAGAGAGTAAGAATGGAAATAAATATAAACCATTTACATACCATCTTCTTTACACAAATCAACTGAAATATATTTAAGGTATATTTTATCATCGTTAAATCTCATCACTGAGCGTTATTTATTATCTCAAATATCGTAAAATTGGTACTCGCGTATGCACGCGGTATCTGCGCGGTTTTGAGAGAAACGAAGTTAGAAAATTTTGGCAGCAGATGCAAAATGGAGATACCGTCCCTATAAATACGACTGCTTCTACGATGTTAATTGAGCGTACGCGAAATGTGCCGGTAGACTAATTTAACCCGTTCGATTCCTGATTTTTTTGCAAGCTTCCTTGTTATAAAGATTTCAATTTACCATTAATTGATGCTATACTAATTGTGAAAATATGTTTCGAACGTATCCTTCATATATACATTTCCTATTGACCGAGCAATTTTTATGACGTTTAGATACTTGATATACGGATACAAATACAATGGATATATCGACAATAATAATCGCAAGCATGGAAATCAAACGCAACCTCGTACTGAAATCAAACGCCATTCTAAAAATACCGCGTCCGTTATTTGATCCGTGTTCAAAAGCAATTTATTTGAGGATGACAACTATTGGAGTTTTCAAGCGATAATGTTTAAAATACAAATTTAATAAAAAAAAAGGAATATTACGAGACAAAAACGCTGATGATAAAATTCGTTGACTGACTTTTCATGGAATTTGTATGAGCCAACAGATGCACTGTTCAAACGATAACGTTTGCAATTTATATAACTGTAAAAAAAAAATAGAGACATAAAGTTATGAAGTCTGAATATGTGACTATGCAAGTTTGCTAACTGATATTTCATGAAACTGCAACGTTTTCATGTAAAAAAAACTACATTTAAAAACGGACATTAATGACATAAATGTGAAAGTATTCTAATGGATATCTGCATACATTTCATGTGCTCAGCATTCCAACTAATAAATGATACTATCGAAACTAGAATATATACATATTTAAAAGGAAACCAAATCCATTAACAACATTTCGTTAAAGACAGATTGTCCGCGATACGTACTATAATGAAACCAAATTGAACTAATGAAAAACGAAAGCGCAACTTTCATTACCTCGTATGTAAGGGGGGATAATGTACAGAAGCCTTTAGCGCATCTTTAACTGCATAAACACACGTATGTGACTAGCAACATGGAGGAGAAAACAAAATTGTTCAGATTTCGGCGGTAAATAACGGCACATTGAGAACATCGAGCAAAAAATACGCATTCTCCGCTTGCATCCATCCACTGCCAAATTATCATCGGACAAGTAATAATGTAAAAGTACTCGACATAATTATCGTTGTTATACACGATACTGGGATTTACTAGGGCGGTAAATAATTAGTGAAAAATAATATTAGACGGCGGAACTCCCTCATTATCTCATAATCTCATCATTATGCGTAAAATTCAAAAGTCAAAGTCAGCCAGAAATCTTTTGGGTCTGACTGTGTAAAAATAAACGACTTTAATTTTAGAAACTCTTATTTTACCTAATCGTCAGTAAATAATTAACTTTGTAATAAATTGTAAGACGACCCAACTGGCCAGTGATGTTATTCTAATTGTTACTACGTATCAACTATACAGATCTTTAACAGTTTTCGTGATGGGATGAGAGGGGGGAGAATCTTAGAGATGCTTTTAGCATCATTAGTATTAAATTTATTACTCGTAGAGGACCACAATCCGTATGGTTGATACGGAGTAACAAATAGAATAATATCACTGGCCAGTTGGGTCGTCTTACAATTTACTACAAAGTCTTTAATTTTATTTGGCAAATATGATAATCTCCTTCTCTTGATGACCTAGTATTTTAGATTATATTTAAGATTCGATAATTTATAAATACTGATTAATATTGATTTTTATAACAATTAAAACTAATTAAAAATGTAAATACCAATTATAACCAATTAAAAATGTTTCGTACTTTTGACCAAGAATGAAAGATTTCTATTGCATTAGGATTCATCCAATTATCGAATATGAATTCTGATTCAAGAAGCGTAAAGTTTCAATATATTCGCTATGTTTATTTTTAATGAAACATTCAATAATTTATATTAAATTCAATAGTTTCGGTGATTAGTCTTAAGGAATAATCTCTATCTCTCTATTATTTTTTCGAGTTGTTTTACACTTCTTCAGTAGATCGAGACAAGGCAAATTTGATTTTTCGCAATCCGCTTAGAACACAATGACGAGTCCCCTGCGACTCGACAGGATTAGTTGACAATCCGCTCGCGCATGGAAATGCAATCGCGGTAAAAGTCGAGAGATCTTGGCAGCAATTAACTCGGATACGAATCACGGGTAATTCCAGATCCATTAGTGTGCTCGGTTGCGCGCGCGCATCGACCGAATCGCGAAGATTACACAGGGGTGGAGGGTGGAGGAAAAAAGGTACATTTTTCGCGTGTTTCAATGGGGTGATTACGAGATTCGCGACGGATTAGCATCCGTCTCGGCGCGGCACAATAATCGCTCGCGGCACGATCAGTTAGAACGTCCAAGAACATTGTGTAAGCAGCTAAGAACATCAACAGTCAACAGCTAAATACGGCTACTGCGCTCCGATCTTCGCTAAATTTGCAAACGGGAAACATTACCTTGCCCAAGGGTGTCGAAGGCTGGCCGGCCGGCGCTGGGTCCTTGATGTATATATTCCACGTAGCGACACTGTTGATGGCCTTATCGGCGGCGTAACACCTCCACAGACACTGTATCAACATTGCGGCAGCTGGTATTTGCCGATTGAAGTGCTTCTGCCGTTGCTTCTGCTGTACTTTCAGCGCAAAGCCGGAACCTAGAATACCCTGAAAAAGAAATGCGAAAACATTAGTTCGCGGGGCACGATAATAGTCTGGTCGCGCTCAATTGTTTGAATTTCTTGCGCAGAGGCAGACAATCCAACTACTACAAATACAAAATTAAAGTTCGGGTTCTTCGGTCAATATTTCCTTTATAAAAATATCGTGGAACTTATAGCTTGCGAGATATAAACGATCTAAAAAAAATAGGCTTCTTAAAAATTAAAATTTAAAAGAAAACAAATAAATATAATTATATTTCTTAGAACAATTCAAATTCGAGACAGGCCACTGACGGTCATAGCAGATCTTAGTGCTCCAATAATATATTATTGTGTGATTTTTCTGATAAATTTCTTTATAGTTTTTCGGGTTGGGATGGGGAGGGGGGAATCTTATAGATGCTTGTTAGCATCAGTATCATTAAATTGATTATCAATATAATATTGTGATATTCAAAGAGCTGCGTTTCAAAACAGATAGTAACGGCGCGCAGTTTATAGAAAAATCACACATTAATATTATTGGAGCACTAAGATTTGCTATGACCGTCAGTGGCCTATCTCGAATTTAAATTGTTTTAAACATATCGCGGTCTAGTCAATTTTAATGTATATTTCTTAGTTTTGACTTCGTCAAAATTTTAAATAAATTTTAATAACTATGAATACGAGACATTCTGCAAAAGAAAGGGAACAATATTCTTTATAATAATATACTCACAGCTGGAAGTGCGAAAAAGGATATGGCGAACACGCTGAAGCACGAAGCCACTATTTTTCCCATCCATGTTTGTGGGACTGTATCACCGTAGCCTATCGTCGTTACCGTGATCTGTAATATCGAAAAGCAAATATTCCTGATATGCACGGAATTATGCAAAATGTCTGTGAGTCTAGCTGGGAGAGTTTTGCCGCACAAACAATTGACATGCACTTTGTAAACGGTTTAATCCGCGAAATATAATTAAGTTAAACCTATTAATTAGCACATATTACGCCCTAATAAGTAATTTGTGCTGCCTGCGTAAATGGTGCTGCAACTCCAGCTATTTGTATCAGTGCAATGCGAGCGGTATTGGTACTTGGTATCGCCTCTCACCCCTTGAAACGTATCACTATCGTTACAGCTAATTGCAAATCGATTATTACCGTTCCACGATCATTACCGTTCTTGAATTTTTTCCACAATTTTTTCACGTGACTAATTAATCGCGCATCTGTTTTTAATTTGCTTTCTTTCATAGAATTGATTTAATTGCTTAATTTATTGCATTTCGTTCCTATTTTTAAATTCTTTAAATATTACTTATAACATTAATTTAATATTTAATAATAATTAAACATTAATTAATTTTTCAAATATTAAAACTGTGCACTCTCTTTTATACTTCTGATGTGCTTGAGAGAAATTAATTCCAATCTGTGCACATAGATTTTTGAATTATCACGTCAAAAAGATACATATAGGTATACAGATTTGCAATTATGTAACGAGTTGAAACAAGAACAGTCTGTATTAATCCGTAGAGAGGGAAAAATTTATAATTAAAATTGCAAAACAGAAATAATGTAAAGTTAATTTGTAAAAGTTATTTAACAAATTATTTTTCTTACATTTCATACTAAAATAACAAATGTATAATATTTCTATAAAGAAAGGTATTATTAAAACGATTCAATTAATATTATTTTTTCAAAATTTTGTTCTCTAAATAAATAACATTATATTCTTATTTCGGTACAAAATTTTTATTGTAGACATAAGTATACATACAATGAAAGATTCAAATTCGACGAAGGATCAGCGATGTCAATAATTAGGAAATATAGTTTGTTAAAATAATCGGTAATGAGAGATAAACTCACCACTCCCCACCAAAGGGCATCGGCGTAACTCGAGAAGTCTGTTTTGCCATCGGGTCCAACTGCGTCTTTTTCGGCAAGGTATACGAAGTAGCTGCTGAAAATGAGGCCCAAGAACCCAATGTACAGCGTTGTAATCAGCTCCTGTTAAGTAAGAAAAATAAAAATATGTTGCAGCTATTATAATACCAAAATTTCAGAAACGTATGTATGTGCGCGCCTACACAAACGTATACTTGATCGCTTGCAGATATTTAAAATCATTGCCAAGATCTGTTTCTTGTACGATTGAAAATTTTCGTAGCGACGTACCTGACGATGTATGAAAACTACCGAACCCAGAAGCCGCCACGTGCCGCCTTGACGATCGACATGAAGCATTCGCAGAATTTGCAAAAACCGAATGCCTCTGATGGCGGAAGTGGCGAATACCTGACCGTTGCTTCCTACTGACAGGACTACCATGGACGCTACTACGACGATTAAATCTGAAAAGAACAAATGGACAAAGTGCCATGCAATCAATACAGAGGAAGCATAATCGCGATAGATCAGAATGTAATATACATATATTACAAATAGTGTAATTTTTACACATTGCATCAATTAAAAAAATATATATACAGGGTGTTTCAGGACCTCTGCATCAAACTCTGAGGAACGATAGGTTTCGCAGAAAGGATCATGTTTTGTCAAGTAACCCATGTTCTCTGACGCGTCGTTTAGATGCTACGCGACCGCGAAGGTTTAGGTGACATTTATTACAATTATGAAAGGAATTCATCTACGTAGGTACATTGGTTCCTCTTCCATTTCTCCTAGCCTCCCCGTAACACATTATCATGTCAGAGAGTTCAACCAAATCAAAGACGTCTATCCTTGATTGATGATTGTAAGCGATTGCCCAGGAATCAAATACGTACACAGACGTCCCACACAACAATTTAATATTGCAGCAATATGTATACTAATAATATTACAATATTACGTAATATTACATGGCAATATATCAGTAATATTACATAAATATTGCTGTAATATTAAATGTCCTCAGAAATCCATCGCTGAAATCTTTCTACGATATTTCAGTAATATTACGGTAAGATATCTATAATAATGTAGTGATATTTGAGCAATATTACGGTGTGTATTTGCAAAATTGAATAAAATTAATGTGTAAAATTATCTTCCAAAATAATATTTACTTTTGGTGCCCAACTGCCCAATTTTGGAGACTCTCCTTCAAAGAGTCATATCATTAGAACATGAGAGAAAAATCTCATAATGCTGTGTCTTTTATATTCTATCCCGTGGTTTTTTACTTACGAGAAATAGAACTCTGCCGCGTCCATTTGGCGGCGGTGTCAAAATCATATATATCACACTGCAATATGATATAAATATTACAAAATGTTACATTGTGATATATCGCAATGTAATATCTCAGTAATATTTCCGTAATATTTTATTCTTATTCTAATATTACTGCAATATTGTAATATCACTGTAATATTACTGCAATATTACATGCTGTGTGGAGTAGGATAAGGGCGAGGAAAAGGGATCATGGCTTGGTTAAATGTAACAATGTAAACATAAACATAAAGAGATTTGAAGAACATAAACATCAGAACCAATATACCTACGTAGATGAATTCCTTTCATAATTGTAATAAATGTCACCTAAGACCTTCGCGGTCGCGTAGCACCTAAACGACGCGTCAGAGAACATGGATTACTTGACAAAAAATGAAATCCTTTCTGCGAGACCTATCGTTCCTCAGAGTTTGATGCAGAGGTCTTGAAACACCTTGTATAATATAACACATACTCATTTACTCACACTCATATTCTCACATAAACTATTTATTCTAATGTGTATCTGTGTGTTTGTACGTGTTAAAATAAATATTTTTAGATATTAATTAAGTATGCACAGGGTATTGATTAAGTATATGTATAATCGGCTGCAACCGATAAATGCAAAGCGCGTAATCCGATTAATGCCTCATCCAACGTTATCATTTATCTGCAAAATTCGTCGATAATGTACATTAAAAACAACTCTTTCTATCCGCGCGCTACGAAATTGCCGAAATAGGCGTAATCTCAGTCGCATTTCCGCGACTGGTCTGTTAATAATAGTGCTTTTCTACGTTGCGAACGATTATTATTCTACATTTCAACTCTTATGGATGAAATGAAACGAAATACGATATATTCTCAATTATTTGAGATAATTGTTGGAAAAGAGGAAGGCGCGGATAAACGAAAAACATAAATAATCCGACAGGTACTATTTACCAAGCGGCCTGCAATAAATGTAAAATCGAAGATGTAAAATCGGTTCGAAAACACAGCTAATTCAAAAGCATTGATTTACGCAAATTTACGGATATGTACGAATACACACGATACTTAGAGTACGACGGGCAGATTTAAATGGTAAAGGTTTTTTTCTAATACATTCTGAATAATGATCAATTAAATGGCGAGCAAACAAGTCAATTAAATGTATTATACGTGTAGAAATTTTGAAATTGTTTGAGAACAGCAGTCTGTTTTTTAGAGAATATTTGAAAAAAATAAACTCGTTTTTTTCTTTGTCTTCGCTGTTGAGCCTCTAATCGCGTATTTGTCGTCAACGTAATTACAAAGTTTACGAAATAGAGACCAGGTAATCAATTTTAGGCGAGTCTTCAATTAAGGGAGGAATTTCGCCGCGAATTTCGTTCGCGTGTGTTTCATTTGGGACGCGTCCGACAGAACGATGGCTGCGATACAAAGCGCCCGCAATCTTGATTTTAGTAAAATAGATTCGATATTAGGGCCAGAGCTTAATATTACAAAGTTGGCCGGTACGACGGTCACAGACAGTTCTATACAAGCGATATGAAACAAAGAGACGATTGTCATCCTATTTTGCGCCGGTCGATCGGATCGGACAATGTAAATATCAGATTAATTTTAGCTGTGTCGCGTTTTGGCCGCGCGTCGCGACTCACCGTTAAGAGAAAACGAGCAGCAACTTACCTATGATACAAATCGGTTTCCGTATGAATCGCAGCCGTCCGCAGCAGCCCATATATTTCGATCTGCAGCCTGCGCTCCATAGTCGAACCAGATATTCGACTCCGAAGAATACCACGAGACATATTTCCTGAATAATAATAAAATATATCAAACAATTAAAATCGAGAACGGCCAAATACGGTTATAGATCTTAGTGCCTGTCTCTTATACACATCTAGATGTGTATAAGAGACAGCCCCATCCTAAACCCGAAAAACTGTAAAGAAATAATGAAATATAATTGATCTCTCAGCTTTTTAACTTGGCATCAATTGAATGCATAGCGGTCTAGTAATCGTGATACAATCGAAAAGGTGATTCTTTGGAAAAAGATTAAAATTGCAGATTAATATTGCAGAATAAAGTTTTTGCATATAGGAAACTTAATTTTCGAGAAAAACATCTTTGAAAATTAAAAAATTAATGACATACTTATAAATTAATAATATAGCTTAAAGAATCTTTTTAAATGTAGATAACTTTTATGAACCTTGTGTCATACGTTATCAAATTTACCTCGACAACAGCTATTAACACATATATAAATAAAAAATGCAACATTTCATTTAGTAAAGTAATTTAAAACAATTTAAATTGTTGAGGATGTAATATATATAACGCAGAGAGAGAGAGAGAGAGAAAGAGAGAGAGAGAACTCTAAACTAATTTTCCTTTCCATTTTTATGTATCCATTTATCTTTTTCTCTTTATAAAACAAAAGTATTTCATTCTATTATAATTAATGTTAAGTATATATTCATGTTCTCTCTGTATAAAAATACATAATAAGATTTATGTGATTTCGACCGGAAGTGATTAAACACGATAGTATTGGCCAACAATTTGACGGTTTAATTATCCAACGTCGGTGGAGGGAAAATGCTGCCTGCGAAATAGTTTTATAGATTAGTATGGACATTAGCTAATCATCTCTAAAATGAATATGCAACGAACGCGATAGCATAGAGGCTATTGTATCGATTGTACTAACGCCGTTGTATGAACGGGATGCCCTAGAAAAACGAGGACGTCGATGTTAGACCCGCTATGAAGCGGGCAAAATCCTTGAGAACCGGCTTATACTATATTTCTTTATGATCCAGGACATTGGCGAGCTTCGTGTTTTATACGCGCTTACTTTCTTCGCGTTCGCGGAAAAGTTGAGATCGCGAACGAAGGTTTTTACAAAATGGAATACCGGTTCTCATAAACGACAATAATTTTGTACAAATAGTCTATGCAATTGTCGCTTAATCTTTCACAGAGTTAAATTTTTCCCTCTTTCAATGATATAAGAAACGAGAGGAAGAATTAATTTTATTTGTGCAGCCTCCACGGTGATAGAAGAAGAGAAAAAGTTTCTCGTCGGGTACTGTTGTAAAGTCTATTCTCGGGCGGACCAATAAATCTAAAGTATTCTTCTTTTCAAGGACTAATTAAATGAAGTTTACCTTAACTTTTTTACGGAACGTTACGAAACCTTTGTTTATGAATTCCTAATCATTGTTGGTGTTTAACATTTCGCGCTTTGCAATCAATAGAATTCTGACAGATGCACTTGATTCTCCTCTCGAAACGAAACATAAAATTTTAAACTCTTGAATATAAAAATATATAGAATAAATAGAAATATAAACAGAGATCATTGAAATTCTATTACAAAAATAAATGAAAAAGATAATTAGCAAAATGCTTATACTAAGCTTTCTATCGATTTTTAACTTTTATCTATAAATTCTTTGATCAATTTGGAATCGATTTTTTCTAAACAAGAAAGTCAAAAATAGCTGAAAATAAAGGGCTTTTTGGGAAGTAAGTTTCAGCAAGCAAATAAATAATAATTACGATCTTATTTTGAATTTAATTTTAAACGAGTTTTGAAAAATTTATAATCTCCTAATAAGCACAAAGATTGTAGAAATATTGAATATAGAAAAAATTGTCAAATTGCGACAAATGATGATTCGCCTTGACATTAAAAAAAAATTTTAAATTGATCAAAAAACTTCTAGAAAAAAAGTAGTTCGTTAAGTCTGGAATACTTTGTATACATTAAATATACGTCTTTTCCTTTGCATATGCAATCGATGCGGTTGCGATAGAATATTCTTAATTCTGCAGATTTCCTTAAATAGTGTTATTGACATTATTCGACCCAGAGATGCTTTTAATACCTTCAGTTATGCACTATATATGTATTATTGCACTTAATAATGAATACAGACTACTCACCATCCAAAACAGAGTTTCGTTTGCGAAGTTACTGTATTGGTCTATCGTTGACAAAACGCTAAATATGAGGCACACCAATACCACCATGAACCTGAAAACAAAGATACATTGTATATGGCAAACTAATCGGAATTTAGTTCTGTTATAAAGTTCCGACAAATCAGACAAGTGACTTGATTTATTAGAAACGTAGGATGTCTTATATTAAAATTAGGTTTATATCTAAAACGATTTTAAAGTCTTGATCTAACTCTGCATCACGTGACAAACGCAGAAAGCTTAAGTTTATCACAAAATTTCGTCCGAACGAACGATTTGATTGATTAAAGGCATAATATGTTACAATTTACATTTAAAATGATTTTAGATTCTTTTAAATTCGCTCGTTATTTTCTTCTTTTAGCTTTCGGTTTAATCATTCTCATATTATTAAAAAGGATATACGAAACTTTTGGATGTACGCTTGTAATAATTACTGAAGAAGTTGATATAAAATGCTTCCGAACTACTGCACTTACTTTCAATTTTAGATCTTTACAAGTATGCATACTTGTAAAGATCTAAAATTCCATGGAATCTAGTTTCTTACGCGAATATGTGAGATGCAATTACAACGGTACATATATGATATTGAAGACAATTTCAGCAAAAAGAGAAAACAAATAGGAAAGAGATACGATAGTTTTGATATTGCGTAATGTAAAATTCAAACCTTCATTAATGATAATCTAGATTAATATTAAACCTCTCTAGTAATTATAATACGCCTGGTAATTATAATACGCTTAAATCATCGATATTATATAGCGGATATTATAGCGCAACAAATACTCAATGACTAAAATGTGAAATAAATTGCATTATTATTGACTATGTATGGCGTTTCTGTTTGCGTCAGCTAGAACTTTGTCTTAATTCCGATACTCGGAATAATAAAAGTGCTGCTAAGCTTACTTGTTCTTCCACTAGGACAAACTATTCGTTAAACTACTGTCACCTGAGTCTAATCAAACTGACAAATTACTTGACAAACTACACAGACGTGATACACTAGACATACACTATACGTTACTGATTGCCGGCGTTACGAAGCATAATTTTATACTTAAACTTGTAAGAGAACATTACTAGGATGTATATATAATCGCACCGTGGTGTCCATCGATGAAGGTCGCGTATATTAAATGTAAAAATATTCATGGACAATGTGTGCGTGATAATTTTGACACTATCTTATCTAATATATAAATTCATTCTAAAAGCTGCGAAAGCCACCAATTTTCCAGCAAAATATAATGAAATTTATATTAAGTGCTACACATGCATACATATAGAAAGAAAAAAAGATAGCATTCAAGATTTTCCGATGTTGTTTTGACACATCACATTTACTTTCCAGTATAAGTTGATTATAATATAAATTCGCTATATATTAAATTTTAACCAGAGAAATGATGCTAAATCGACTATACTCGGCAAAATCTTGAGGTAACAAGTTTATTTTTATTTATTTATTTTACTATATTAGTAGATTATTAATAGAAATAAGTTCAAGTTATATTAAAATATGTTACATTACATCAGAATATAAAAAGTATAATTACTTCGACTGTAATAGGTAACTTTTATTTGACAATATATTGTTGCCAGAATATATGTGTGTGTATATATACACATACATATAAATTTCTTATATTTCTATTCTTCCAAATTTTATAAATTGTTGATTAAAGGATATTACTGGGCGCATGCTATTTAATATTAGTAATATTAGAAAATTTGCAAACGCTACTGTATCCGATTATTATGTATAATAAAAGAATACCATATTTACAAAGTACGATTCTTTGATAGCGCAAGAAACTTACAAAATTTCATAGTGGTACAATTAAAAATTAATATAAATCCCGTATCAAAAAAACTTCACTAAACAAAAAGTAATTTCATGAAAGTACATACATATACAAATATTGGACAGTTAAATAAAAGGTTAAATTCAACGTTAAAAAATTCAATCATTTCGATGAATAGTTTCTATGAGCAATTCTATATCTTTTATAAATTTTTATGACTTTTAACTATAAATATCTAGATAGACCCATGTTTTTAAATATCAAATGCTCTTTGATGTATCTCGCTGCATATGCACAAACGTGCATTTACTGCACAGTAAAAAATCGTGCGTCCATATGTTAAAATTTTCTTGTGTTATTAAGATTTGATTATTTATTTCAATGTAAAATTAACATACAACAGATATGTTATTATTTTCATAAAATTTTCACATGTTATGTTTATGTCAACGTAATAACTTAACTTTTTATGTATGT